>NW_019091395.1:1595658-1761130 GCF_001949145.1 Acanthaster planci
TTTGTACAGTGAAGAGACGCATAGGAAAAACTTACTCAGATTTCCTGAATTTATTCTGAATTAGCCGTAGAACTCAGGAGGAAGCACAGTACATTTAACAAATTTCCGAAATCTGGGAACCCCATATCAACCAATCCCCTTTTATCCTACTGTGTCCTGAAAGTTACTCATACAAAGTGTGACAACCATGAGTTTTGCTTGTCAAAAGAAGTTATTTTGGTTTTACCCATGAAGCTAACGTTTAGTTGATGTGTTATATATACTTAGTGTTTGTGAAGGTAAGCCCAACAGTGTAGTGCTGAAACAGTCACTATCCCAATATACCATCACATCATGAAAACGAAGCCCGTCATGAACTGATGCTGAATCATTCAAGCGGGATAGCTGTCGCTGTCATATTGCAACTGGACAAATTATAGATCCGGGAAGACGCGGCTCACCTGGCAGGGGGAAGGGGGCAAGTTGTCACGCCTCAGCCGTGGAATGCGTAGCCCCTGTAGCCGGCGACAGTGGGTTTGTCTCGCCTACTAAATCCTGAATTGGGCACGGATTTACTTCTGAAGATTCTTGGCACCTTGGCTTTCCGGCTCCGCGTCCGTGTTCCTCAGAAAGCAAGTACACAAAGCAGAATAGGAAATACACGTTCAGGGCTTTGACCTATGAGCATGAGAAGTAATATGAAAGAAACTAATTTCTCAAATTAAAATAAAAATTAGGATGACTTAATAGGATAGAAGACAGAGTTATTCTACTCAAATAATTGGAAGTGGTGATAATTTCATCAAAAACATAAAATGGTGTTTGTCTCAGCCCCTACGATAGACAGGGCCTATATGTATATATTATTTTAGATGTTAGAAAAGAAATCTCCATTTCTAGTTAACCATTTCCAGCTCTAGTTTTCGCCTACTAACTTTCAGTGTGTTGGCTTTTCTGCATTAAAGTGACACGCAGGCAAGCGGACCCCTTGCCACTTTTTGTCAGGCTGTTCTGGCACTAATGGCAAACTGTAGATATTATGCCAAAGATTCCTTTGAAAAATGAGCTGCTTTTAATCTGTTCTTCACGGTGGCGTATCCACGGGGGCCTGAGAGGCTCGTGCCCCACAAATTCCCAGTGCCCCCTCCCCAGGTGCCCCCAACCAGTAAAATCCTAGCTAAGTTACTGGTTTACGATCTTTCTACAGAGGTTCTTCCTGTTATTGTTTGATGGGGGACCCAGCAATGAGTCTTGTACAGCCTCAAAGTCGCCGCTGTTTCCTTTTCAAGCTGTTTAGCTAAGCTCCATTCTTCATTATGTATGGTTTAATAGTTTTCTACTTATTGTTTCCTATAGTTATTCAATTTTTGACTTGATGGTCTCTATGGCGTTGAAGCTGTTACTGGGGAGTTATTTCAAAATATTCATGGGAATATTAAACATTGGAACCTCTTTAACAGAGTGAACGAAATTATCTTACATACATACATATATACATATATAAAAAACATGGACGGATATATATAAAAACATGGACGTGCCTTCTTTCGGTGAAATACCCATGAGTCAGAGTGGTGATCGCCATTGACAAATAGCGGTCGATTTGCGTGATCACTTGTCACACCCATCATCCAGCGAGGAGCGCACGCAAATTACTTAATTCCTGTGAAGGAACAATCTGTCCATGGCAATCGTCTTATCTTAGCCTGGCCTGATCACGTCGCGACCCAACGGAGTGGTTTTACAGGGAGTCGCCTCTGCTTTGCACAAGGGGGGTCCCAATGATCGTAGAAAGGGTTGATTAAAAAGGAAAATCTTTAAACTTCAGTTCCAAGGCTTTTCTTTGCAAAATAAGAGTTGAGCCCTAAAAGGGGCCGAAGTTGAATCCGATACTTTCGCACACTCACCCACAGCCATAAATACACACTGTCTGTCAATTTTATATCAGCCTTAAAGCCTTGAATAAGGGTGACGTCTTAAGCTTGTTTGAGCACCACGTTTTTCGCGAAGCGTGAAATTTATGACGCAGGTGCCGAAATATCTCACCCTTTTCCTTGCCTTCACAGAAAAGTACTGTTTGAATGCTTTGCCAGAGTTGGCTGAAGATCAGCAAACACTTTATACAGTCAGCCCATACTTCAATGGCTGAAAATCTGCTTCCACCGAAAGTGCAAAAAGAGATTTGGGGCTGAATGAAATGCACACCAGTACTCATTGACCGTACTGCGCATGACTTTGTGCGTAGAACAATGACTACTTATACAGGAGGCTGAGGCTCCATTCCAGGATTTCATGAAGTACATAATTCCATACGGCACTGCTTTGTTTTATTATCCCGTTGGATATGAATTTAATTACCGTCTGTTTCCTGTATATGGCCTTTGAGAAGTTTACAACTAAACTTGATCTTGATATGTCCATGCATTATTTTAACAGGTAGGCCTAATCGTTAGATACCTCGATTGAAAGATTACTCGTATTCATGTGCCTACGGTCGAGAGGTTTCCCTGTAGACCGTCTTAACCCTTCATTATTTCGATTGCCCTGAATTACGTGAAGGGCGAAGGAGGAGAAGAGAAAAAAAGAGTGGCGGGAAATACTGAGATGATGTTACAGAGATGATGAGACGAGATGATGTTGATGTTACAATGCTACACCCTAAAAAGCAAATCAAACCAAGACGAAAGTAGCGGTGTAAAAATAAATACCCAAAAGTTAATTAAATTATCTTTCCCCGGCATGGCATGGAGTGTTAGGCTTTGTGTAATCAATAGGTCGTGTGGAAGGAAGGTTGCTGTAGTCTGCGAATGCTTTGGGAACACCTCTCACAACGGTGTTGCCCACCAATTTAAGGTGAGCGAAAGGAAAGCCTAGATCAATACACTTTCTATATACGAAAGCTATTTATAGCGTCGGCGTCTGTATCCAGGCATTTTTTGTTTTTCTTTACTTCAAACACTAGTGCGTTTATGGGGGAAAGGGCGTAGCATGGTTATCATAAACAAACTATAGTCTCTTCAACAAAACCTTATCTATCTCCCACTCCCCAGTTTTTAATTCAATTTGGAAACAACCGGACGACTCAAATCAATTTACCCATTGCATAAAAGCTAACTTGTACGCAAGTTTAAGAATGATATTAGGAAACTGTTGTTCCAAAGTGTCCTAAGCGATAATGCAAGCCCCCAAATGGCGACATCATAATACCAAGGCGCCCCATCACCATTAAATGCAACTATACTTGGACCTGTTGATCAAATTGACTGGATCGATAATACATAGTTTGAACCCTTGCGCTTTCAAGTCCAAATCAGACGTCTATGAATCGTCATATATCTTCGAGTGCTAAAGGCTGAGAGTCGATGGACGAGAGTGTATCGGCTTGTTATCCATTACACTTTTGTTCTACAGCTCAATATAGACGACCTTTTGTTAGTGATAAACGTGTAAAATTAATTTTGAAGGAAATCATGTTCCGCCAGGGAATAGGAGTTGACGGAACCAAATTAATGGCCTTTCTGTAAATCGAAACAGATCCTGGACATCCGGTCTGCTCTCAAAGCCAAATTTGTCCTCGAAATTCTGGAAAAGAATACGCTTTACAGTTTGTTTTCTCCAATTGAGAATGGGGGGGGTTGCGCGAGGACTGTTGATTCGATCAGGATGCTCGGAGCCTTTGCACGGTCCGTTGTGGCGATCGATCGTGTCTTAGTGATACCGTCAACTCGGACGACCTGGAAAACTCCGTTGTTATAAAGTAACATTACCACGTCGTCCGTGACCACAAAGACATGATCGCTCAGAAATGATGTGGGTTGGAAATATCTGTAGTCAATGTGTTGGGTTTGAATGACTGAACCAGCTAAAAATGTCACATAATGAATAATGTCACAGAATTGTACCAAATTCAACTATAATCGTTAACCTGTAAATTCTGTCTTAAAAGTTTAAGTCATACTATATAAGTTTAACAAATTCAGCAAAAAGATACTGCCAGGTACACAACGCTACAAATATTGAAATTGCATTAGACCGAAACTAGAAAGGAATGAGGTCTCTCTTAAGTCACACAACCTTGATATTGTACAATAGTATACTATGAGTTCTGTAAATCGGACTGCACCGATCTTTTTTAAAAAGTTTTTTAACCAGTCAAACGAAATATGAGCATCAATGCTGTATACTATTCGTCTGCACCCCCAGTTTTCTCATCTTGAGGAAGATGCTGACGTCTTAATGATGTGGTTTACTGTGTGAGATCCTCAAGTACATGGACCATTGCTACAGTTGTGTACACGTTCGTCTGGAACTGCCACCAAACAGCTAACGGCATTCACTGTTTTGATGAATTTACTCAAACAAACCATGATTTAATGCTGATATAAAGCGTTGCAAGGGTTCTCCTAAACCAAAAACTGAAATTGTGTCAGGAAAGTCTTTAAAACCTTGTTCATGGAAGATAGTGGAGAACAAAAAAGTCAGTCTTTTTGATACTGTGCATATATTTGTGCTGCTCCTAGACTTTGGAACAACCTGCCCTTTCACGTAAGAAATGCTAAATCTGTCCACACATTCAAGATTGTTCTAAAAACTCATCTCTTTCATGAAGCTTTTTCCAACACCTGATTTTCATCTCTGCTAGTGATGGGTATTGTTATGCGCAGTTGGGTATATTTGTATAGTATCTGCGCAATATAAAGGTTCCTTATCAATAATTATTGCTATCGTTATTAGTATTATTATTCTTTAATGATTGGTGGACACTCCGATATAAATAATCTGACGACACCCCCTGCTGGTGTCTAATATTCATATCAGAAAAAGACAAGGTTTCGTTTTAATTTTTTATTATTGAGATTTTAGGCTCTGAATAAAGCCGCAAGGTGTTATTTTATCGCCTAGTGTTTTTTGTTTTGTTCAGCAAAGAGTAACCTGCAAGATCTAGATAAATATCTTAATAAAAGTAAACCATTTAACGACACAGAGCAGTCGCCACATCCTTCCCCACACTGAAAACCTCAGCGAAACTCTTTTTGGTCAAACGAAAATCGGGTATGTGCAGCTAACAATTGAAACCTTTTAAGAAAAACACCATTCCAAAAGAAATTAACTTGTCAGGGCTAGTCCACTGATTTTGATTTGATGGCTTAAATTAATGAAAATTACACAGAAGTTTATAAATCATTTTCCTAAGCTGCTAGAATTTGTTTCAATCTAAGCAAATTTGCATTTACAAGTTAGGGAAATGGGGTGCCTGGATTTACGCTTATACATCACAGATGCAAAACAGATTAGGAGCTGAGTGGAACCAGACATCCTTATTTGACGGTACGGGATGTTTGTTACCAAGTTTGTAGCGGAAACTCAGGGAGGTTTTTCCACCAAAAATAGCCCCGTCTCACTCACAGGGGAATCTTTGTGTGGCGGACAACTCGGTCGACCTCAACCTGACATTCCAAGTTTTCTTGAGACCGCAAAACACGAATATCTGGAAATTTGTAGCGCAGAAAAACTGTGCAAAAACACCGAGGTTTCTTCCAGAGATGTAATTGCACTTCTGGAGACAAATGCACATTTGTCCAGCATTTAAAAAATGGTGCATTTTAAACTCATCATTAAATATTGTATTGCGTGAGCCATTTCATATTCACTTACACGCTTTGGCGAAAAAATATCACACTGACGTAAATCCAAGACATTTACTGGTAAAAATAATTTAGCGTCCCCATTTCAATGGAAATAAATGCTTGGCTTCCTTACCGTTAGTCCAAAAATAAAATTTCAATCGCAGTTTTGCCCGGTTCCAATATTTGACTTTTTTCTTTTCAAAGAAAAAAATCGTGGAGATTCATCTGTCTCCTCTACAATGTATCAGTTCCTTAGCTAAGGGGTTATAGTGTAATATACGAAGAGCTGGAGAATGAAAGAACAAAATCAGAGAGCTGACAAGGAATTTTATTTTTAAGGACAGGAAATGGATTAAAAAAGGCAACACGGGAACATTGACATGGCTAATAGAAAACAAAACTGGGATTGAAAAAAATAGATGGTGAATGTATTGTAGACAAGAATGTGTCAGAAAAATATTCCTAAATTATTATCTTATTCAGAGCTAGAATGAGGCATGGGGTACAGCCCCTCGGTTGAGGCCTGTGCCCCCCCCCAAAAAAAAAATCAGAGAGGTTTAAACTATGATGAGAATCCGCCTTGGTCAGTGTTTTAACTGTGACGAACCCACTGAGTGTCCTCCCTCCTCAAGTGCCCCCTGCAAAGTGTACCCTGTCTTTGCAGCGGTGCAATCTATACTATAAATAAAGGAACATTGTATTTTACAATGGTCAAATTTCCAGTAATGTATCCAGTGTTATCACTAGTAAAATCTCCCTCCCTTAAATTTGACTCGTCTACGGCAGAAGCTGGGATTGTATAATGTAATTCGCATGTTATGTGGTAAAGAAAGCACACACATATCACACTCGGGCTCGGCGACCAAAACAACATCGTAGAGCGGCAGAACCGGAAATGAGAAATGAAAGATTTCCCTTTGCAACCCAAAGGAAACGGGCTCCATAAACCGGCATCCCTGAACCCAAGAGAGGAAATGTGCCAGTGTGAGACGCTGGAAGTGTGTCGTGGGTAGAACGATGTTAGGGACTTCTGGACAGTGGCCCATTATAAAACAGAAATTAAGGTGGGCTCAGACGAGCCAGGAATAACATTTCCCGGGTCTGTCTGTTAGCAGTGCCTATCTGACAAGTTCTTTGATATGAAGGATGGTCGATATATATCATCTGGTAAGGTTTGTATTTTGAAGGTTTGCACTAAATGCATTGAAATTCAGCCGTAGAAAAATTCAGATGTTCCAACAAAAAGGAAGAGGAGATCAGATTTCTCAGAGTCAACGTACCAAGAAGACAAAGCTTAAACAGACGATTAAACTTGCAAACTATCGCAATGGAAGCCATTAGAAGCAAGGTGTGCGATGGAAAGAACCTCCCCCCCCCACACACACACACGCGCCGTTGTATCGGAATCTCAGGAATTCTTTTAAGACATGGGGGGATGTGTTAGGTAACAATAGCTTAGAGTGTCTTTCGGGATAATTGTGTGGGTGTGTATGTGGAGGGGGTTACCGTCTGTCCCATATCTTGCCTGGTATAATGGAAGCTGTCTAAATACAGCACATCTCTATTCTTTCCAACATCGTTCATGACAATAAATCGAGTGCACCGTACCTTCTGCAACATTGCCAACAAAGCCCTTTCAATGATTGCACTTCCAAGACAAAAGACGATGGACATCCCGATATTACCGTGATTACAGGCCTAACTAGTCTTCAAAGTCCGAAATGCCAACATCACCCCAGACTTTAAAAATGAAATCTGATTTAGAGTATCTCCCCCCTTGCAACCGTGAGTGTTGCTAGTCAACCCATCTACGTTAAAGGAAAACCTCTTGAGATCACGCTCACACACCCTCGACATCAGAGCCACATGGCACTTAGATGTGCGTGGGTTTGGTATGGCCTTTTTTCGTGTTGTCCGAGAACTTCCTAGTCAGGCCACCGAGTACTTCTGCGGTCGCTCGGGCGCGCCATTAGCGTGCTTGACTCGCTAGGGGATACCGTTCTACGGCCTTGGCAGACAGGGCAGCTTCGAGAGCGGTATGCAGGAAACCGGTCAGGTGGGTGTCGTTTCCGGGACAGAGAGCGACGCCACGAAAATATAAAAGCGTTTTAGCTTGAAACTGCTGCTTTAGGTTGGCCAACCTCTTCAACCAGAGTGTGGGCATGAAGCCGCGGTTTAGAGAGCCATGATAATGCTACATTTAGCGGTTAGATTGAGATATGCTGGACTTTGATTGATGCAATCTGCGCTATACCACGAGGTCTTGTAAGGTAAAATGAAGAAAAGGGTGTATTTTACCCAAAGTGTAAGGTGTTGATATTGGTTATATTTCAAACATTCTAACCCCAAGTTAACATTATAAAATTGTGTATAATACACAAAACTATTGTTGGTTAGGTTAGCACTTATGTAAGCACAATGTTTGGTTTCTAAATTCAACAAAATCAATGCAAACAACTAGCGCTTCGACTGTTATAAGATTATACTTTGATAAGGTTGCTCTAAATTTGTATAAGTGAAAATAGGAAAACTTTGGCAAATTCTTCGTGAATTTTCAAATTGCTTATCCGTCGGCCGAGACACAAAATACAACGAGTGGTTTTATTTGTTTTCAACAGCAATTTCATGTGATGAAAAATAATTTGTTTATCATTTCGAACTCTCAATGCGTTGCACCTCAATCGCATGGCATCAGTTTGCTGCATTTTTGAAATGCATAAGCTTCTAGGGCATATAGTTAAATAGCCGATAATTGGATGGAAAAAAAGTAGTCTTGACCTTGATGATGCTCTGCTGCCGACCCCCCGGCTTTCATTCCACGTTATACAGTAGATTTTCGTCCTGATAAGCTGATGCCAGATAAGCGCCCCGCCCCCATGCAGGACAACTTCAAACACCGAGACAATCCGTCTTATCTAGGCAGGTTCTGGCTCTTAGAGACAGGTGCCAAGACATGCGTCGACCAAGCGTCTCGCTCAGTGTTTTTCGGCCTTAATCCCTTCCTAAGAGGGAAAAACTGCAAGCTCATCACCTTGCTCAACCACGTCCTCTCACACTTTTACTTCGCAAAACAGAGGAGAGGAAAAAGGAAGGGGGAGAAAAAAACACGCTTGCTGTTTTGGTCTTTATCGATCAACCTAATGAACTACCTCACCGTTGCTTTCCTAGACTCGCTCTTCCTTTCCAAATATCAAAGAGAGGGAGTTAGCTAAAGTCCTTCGTTAAGAAAACATCGTAACTATTTGGTCATCTTTTTTTAACAGCGTTGGTGCTTACACTAAATCTAACCGGCCATTGCACGATGGCGTATGCAAGTACTGAATCGAGGTGGGATTTTTTCGTTCCAAAAACGACGGCCATATTTTCATCCGTGAAAAGAATCCTCTCACCTCGCGAAAGGTAGCAATACCAAACCAAACTTAACCAAACCCAACCAAATCTAATCAAACCTAACCAAACCAAACCAAACCAAACCTAAGCAAACCAAATCAAACCAAATCTAACCAAACTAAACCAAACTTAACCAAACCAAACCTAACCAAAACTAACCATAACCAAAACCAAACCTAACCAAAACCGAACCAAACCTAAGCAAACCAAACCAAACCAAATCTAACCAAACTAAACCAAACCTAACCAAACCAAACTTAACCAAACCAAAACTAACCATAACCAAAACCGAACCAAACCTAACAAAACCTAACCATACCAAACCAAGACAAAACAAAAGAGAACGAGAAAACAAACAAATTTTCTGTCATTTTGGAACCATTGAATTTTGTTTTCTTTCTTCAGGCACGAATTGAGTGAATTAGAGGAGCCATCACGTCCGACCCCGGGAGTGGTTTTTACGGATACGCAATTCTTGGCACAAGTGCTGACGTGCATAGTGGAAAGGCGCCTTAAGACGTCTGTTCCGATAAAATGGAGGGTCGTGAGTTCGATTCCCAACTGAACAAGCTTTTCCAAGTTAAAAGATGTGTGAAACAAACAGGCAGGCCAGCTTTGATATGGAATCTAATTTGAAGACAAAGGGCATGTAGCTCTGGAACCCTTGGTTAATTTATGTCCTATCTTACCCAGTATGAACGGTTGTTGATATTTATGGAAATCTAGGCCTAGGGGATACTCCACTTTAGCGTTAGTGTGCTGACGGTTTCTGGTAAGTAAGGCTAAGACCCCAAGTTACCTGGTGCGTTCACCTGTAATCCACCTACCAATTAAGATGTCTCTTATCTTAAGTCGCTAGCAAGGAGCAGGTGCACCTTGAGCACTACTCCTCCGTCAGCTATTCTCTCATGCTCAGTTTCCCTGGTGCTGAAAATACCAATTTACATAAACCTCGTTCATTCTATCGTTTTTTAGCACTTACAGTGAATATGTAATGCATAAAAAAATTGCACGGTATCACGTTTCCGTATCTTTTTCGCTGATGACGTCATCATTTAGGCTGTCTTGTTATACGCAATGTGAGAAGCCCACGGGCGATGACGTATGGAAGCAACTTGGTACCAAGGGCGGATCCTGGGGGTGGGGCGACCCCCCCCCCTTTCCCACCCAATAAATGAATAAATAATAGGAGAAGAAAAGGAGGGAGGGGGAAGAAAAAAGAGGGAGGGACCCTGCCCACCCCCCCCTTTTTTTTTGGAAAATCCTAGATCCGCCCCGGGTACGGAACCGGTTTACGAAGGAAGTTTCGGCTTTGCACAACACACTAGTACCAAACTGTATATTTGAAAAAACAAAAATTTCTTACTTGCACCACGCTTAATGTATTGTTAGTTCGGATTGTAATGCCTTTGAGTTAAATTTGGGGTGAATAAATTTTGTTTTTGAAAAAATGAGCGCCACCAATGTTGCTAGGCTATAGGACGTGCGAGTCATGGCGAAACTAAATTTGTTTTGCAATCTAAAGGTGCCTTTCCATATGTACATGTACGTGTGGATGCGTTACATACACAATTCGTTCATACGTTTCACTTTTACGGACACAGAAATCGATTTTTAACATAACACATGTGTGCGTTAGGTTCGGCGTCAAAATCGAACTGGGAGCGATTTTGACAGATACGCAACGCTTGGCGCAAGTGTTGAAGGGCATATGGAAAGGCGCCTTTACACATACCCGCGTATGTATTCTGAATTATCTTGGATGGCGAAACTGTCTATAAACATGGTTAATGACGTTCAAAGCGCAGTTCTGGACGAAGTGACGCACTACACATACACTGGTCTTTCAGATATTAAATATTTGTTCTGGTACCTCGGAACCATCATAGCAACACAATGGGCTCCTGGGTGAGCAGGAGAACTACATGTTAACAAACTGCTGTTAACACGCGTTATTGTCAGTGTAAAGGTATTTTGGGTACCCGGCAATTGAACAAAACCAGCTGGTTTGAGCATGCACAAAGATCTTTTCACTAATAAATTCACAATTATGCACGCATGCACACAAATAGCCTTGGCGGCAAGGGCCATTAAAAAGGTCCAGGGGTGCGATTTCGATAAATTTCTCTCAGGTTTTCTGGCATTGTTCAGTTATTTCTTCAGAAAATCCCAATAAATCGTTTTTGCTATTAGTTTCAAATCTAAGCGCGATTTTTCCTGCTTCACGTGCGCATAGGAAAAATCATGATTGTAGTTTTTAACAGAGCACTAAAAGTCCCACTTAAATCAATTAATTGAAATTAAGCAATGTAGCAGAAGGGACACTGAACTAACCGCCAACTACAGGACAACTTGACAGAGATATCAAGCAGTGAGACAGGACGTCAGCTTAAACCTCACACGCACTCACTCAAAACAATCTGTACCAACCGCACCCCTGCTGCCAAAACACTGTAGTATCTGATAATGGCCCCGTAGTCTCTTATCGTGTCGTCATCGCCTGCCCCAGACGCATTTCGCCTTAGTCATATGCCTTAGTCATCCTGCACGGATTATCCATTCATGATAGCGGTCGGGTTCCCTGAGTCCCCTGGGACTCCATCAGACGAGCTTTAGGCCAGGTAGACAGTTCAAGGGCATTCAGCTTCATACCCCTACAGAACTGACTTATCTTTCACTTGAAGGAATTTCGTTTGCCCTCTAAATTCCTAATGTTCTTTAAAAAGTATGAAGACTGTGGTTTTAATGAGCAAGATCTATAACTAGTTTCCCAGAGCTGAAGGGCTCCGTGTTAGAAGATGGAATCCGCTTAGTGATTCCTAGTGTTCAGAGACTCAGCAAAGATGATGTTTAAACAAATTATCTGTAACTGCCAGTGAGCAAGGGTCAACCTTGCGTACATTTTTATGTGATAGCCTCTTTCACTATTTTTTTTTTCATGTCAAACCTGACGAAAGTCTTTGACTGTGTCTTCTTAATCTTTAGACAAAGCTTTGCGAAATTCGGGCAAATGGGGTATAAGGCACAACAGAGGTTGTGCATGTCAGCCATCTTTCGGGTCAGTGCTCTTGTTATAGATATGCATGAAAAATCTAAACGTGTATATCCCTGTGAAACATAAGCACCGATCTAAAAGATGACTGCCCTGTATAACCTCTAAAGAGGTCGTAAAGTACTAGGCGGGCGTCAAGTGCTAACCTTCTCAATCGCAAGGCACTGAAAGCGAGAATTCAATCCAAAATATCTCTATAACAAAACATAATAACCCCTTTGTTTTGTCGGTGTCCCGTTTCATAATGGTAAGAGTTCAGTCAGGGTATTACTTGAGGCACCGTATCCTCGTGGGGGAAACAAATCTTATACTATGCAACGACAAGCATATTCATGATCGAAAGCCGATTTTTTTTTCACTGGTCCATTCACCATCACGTGAAAGTTGCTGAAAGCCGAGGGCCCAATTTCACGGAGCTGGTAAACAGAAGAACGGTCATGCTTACAATGGCAGACAAAAATTGCCAACCTTGAGCACTGTTTTACGGCGCTTCTTAGCCTGGTTGTGCTTACGGTTGCACCTGCATAAGGATTTCCATTGTTTTGTCGCTACGTTAAGCAAATATTCCCTTCATGGTAACCGTGCCTTTTGCCATGCTTACTACTTTAGGTCTCCATGAAATATATGGAGCCTCTGTGGGAGTAAGGTACTGTGCTCTGTAGCGCCGTGAAATTGAACCAAGGTCTTCTGGGAACAAAGCGCGCACTTGAGCCAACCTATGGCTGCGCTGATGGGACAGACTATATCGCGCGCGTAGCTGTTCCCGACTAGCCTCGTACTTGGCATGCACTGTTGGAACACTGAACTGGCTCATTAGCTTCAGTTTAATTCCTTCCTCCCTATGGAATTCCATATCTGCCGTCGTGCGTCGCCCGTCGTGCATCGCCCGTCGTGCGTCGCCCGTCGTCCGTCGCCCGTCGCACGCCTTATTCAGAAAAGATCTTTAGAGGTAAATGGAATCATCACATTGTCATTTGTTAAACCCCGGCTTTTGCAGGTCCTATGCAACCCATTTGATGGGCGACGCACGACGCACGACGGACGACGCACGACGGGCGACGGACGACGCACGACGGACACGGAAAATGGCATGTTTGGAACTGGTAAATGGCAGAATTGGGACACAACAAAAANNNNCGGCAGATATGGAATTCCATACCTCCCCTCCGCTATTCATTCTTTAAAATAGAGATCAGTGACTGTTCCCCAATAACAGTTGCGACCGCACTATGCGTGCGCTTCATGATGCTCGTGGAACCGTCGCCTAGTTGAACTGCGCACGCGCAAGCATACTCACGTACCTTACATTTCAACCAAATTCAGTTTCGTAGGTTCAAATTTCGACCGTATATCCCTTATATAAAATACTTCAATTTGCGACGGATGAATGCCACTTCAAATTCCTCCTTTTTGAGTAAATTTGAAATATCTATTTCGTGAAATTCTTGTGTACCCCGCAAGGATCAAACCTGGCCTTGTGGGGTACCTTCCATTATTCCGGTACCCCACAAAGCACCATGTACAAGCGCATGAAAATACGGCGGTAGGCATATTATATTTATGAAGTTTTAACTTTGGAATCGAATCTTTTTAGGTATGTTAAAACAAGTATACCAGTGTTTTATTTCACGTGGCACAGTCGATGTTAGCTAAAATCTATACTATCCACCCTCAAACCTTGTTATTTCTGGTGCTCTACCCACAGGTCGAGGCGCCTGAGTATCGATGGGCGAGTCTTCCGGGAGAAAACACCTCATCAGACAAGGGGAAGCTTTGGGGTTGTCTTTGTTTCTCGGAGGATATGATTCGATGCACCGTCACAGATCAAGCTTCTTCCCATCATTAATGTTATCCAGCGGTTGGCAATTACAACCAATCATGTCATTTTCCTAAAATAATCACCTGCCTTCTATTTATAAACCCGCAAATTAGCTTTGGTCAACTGCTTCTTTAAGTGCCCAACTCCACCTCGGAATCAGATGCCCATTAATCAGAACCATGCCGTGTTTTTGAGTGTGGACGAGGTTGTCGTGGGTCGTTACCCATTAATGGAATCATGTCAAAACTTTGCGACACAACGTAAATTAATGGGTAGAAAGGTTGGAAGACTTCGGGGAACTCGTCCACAAGCAAACAAACAAACGTAACGCTTGTGCAATGAATTTGCCCGTTGCATGAAAACAAAAATCTACAAAACAGGGAAACCGTCAGTAGAATATGGGATAAATAAAAAGCAAGCTAGTGGTTTGTTTTGAATGGGGGATAATCGGAAGGGAGGGGGTTTAGTCGCAGGTAACAGACTCCACAAAAAGGATGAGCAAAACTGTAAAAAGGCGCCTTTCATATGCACGTCAATTGCAGCACGCGCCGAGCGTTGCGTATCCGTCAAAATTGCTTCCGTGCCGATTTTGACGGCCGAACGCAACGCATACGTGTGCTGTGTTAGTGGCGTCGATTTTTCTGTCTGTCAAAGTGAAACGCATGAACGCATCGCGTACGCAACGAAAGACGCCTTTAGTCTGTTATGCTGAAAACATCAATGGGTGCGTTCAATTAGCTCACACGTGTAAGTCAAGCTTATACGTGTAAGTCAAACTTACACGTGAGCGTTAGTTTAGCCATCACGTGATCTTCGTGCCTGCCCTGGTGTCAGCCACCACTACCCCAGCTGGCGAGCAGGTCTCTGGAGGCTGCCCGAGTGTAATGACGTCACGGATGGACTGTTCGTGCATGGACATGATGGAACGTGGCGGGGGGCATGACCTTTTTCCCAGGATGCCTTGGCGAATACACTGCAGGGTTCGATTAGCCTCATTTCGAGGTTTCCGTTGTGTGTAACACTGGTGTGTTCAGGGAAGCTAATCGAATGCACCCATAGTTGGTGTTACAGCTGTGATAGTACCTAATAAAATAGCTAAGGTTAATGAGAGGCATGGGCTTAAGATTGAGTTCGCTTTGCTGTAACATGTGCCACCTGGCATAAGTTCGAGTTGGCTAGGATAGCGATCGGACAACCAGTCTGAGGGAAACGGTAACAAGCCAAATGCGATTTGGGTTACTGGGGATACAATTGGTTCAATGGCCGCGGTTTCAGCGCTCTCTGACGGCACGCGACGCACATATCGGCTTATGTGCCTGCTCGGCTCAGGTAATGATGACAAATTCAAGAGTACGCCTCTTGTGCAGGTGACGTCACAATGACGCACCGGCTCAATTGTGGGCCAGGAGCAGATGGGCCGAAACTTAACCTCATTGGTCTCGTCCGATCACACAGCCAGCGCCTTGCGGGAATTTCCTGCAGAAGGTGAGCGTTGCTCGCGTTGAAAATAGATCAGAAGTGATCGTGCTACAGGTGACACCTTTTACGCAACCACGAACGTGTTTAACGTGATAAGTCAGTAAAAAAATTCTTTGTCCCTGCGGATTTCAATCACAGTTATTCACTGCCAGGACCTGCAGCAGAAGATCGACGTGCAGGTTAGAGGCGAAACTTTGGCAACTAGCTTCTGTTCTTTTTAAATTGTAATGGACCGGCTTTATGTGATATATTGCCGCAATTGTTGAGGGTTCAGCGGGCAATGACCTCTAACCGATTTTCCTAGACAATCGGAGTTCTTCGGGGATTGCAGGCCAGGCACTTGTGACTCACTCAAGGCCTAAAAATGACAGAAAGGGCTCAGGCGCCAGGACAGAGACAGGGGGAGCGTGCGTCCCCTATTGTCTCTGCGGCCACCTGTCGCGGTGAGTCATTGTCATGTCTTGGCTCCACGGCCGACAGGTTAGATTGGCAATGACAAGCGACAGCCTGATCGTCCCTCACACTTCGGGGCCCGGGCTTAGTGTCACATCGCGGATAGGCATAAATCATTTTCCCCGTCAATTATCCCCAGCCTCGGCACCAATTGTTCGACACATTTGTGTCAGAAAAATTATCGTAGGCCGGCATCTTAAAATTCAATCCATATAGAGCGATGAGGGTTGTGATTTTTTTACAGGGGCACCATCACAACCAGAAGTGACAAGAAGAGCGGAAACTTGGGTTTTTCTCTCTGATAATTTATAGCAATTAAAGGGGCTTGAAATGAAATGCACACTGCGCAGTGTTCGGATTCGGAATCTCGATCAATAAATCCGTCATTGGTTCGCAGGCACCAGACACTGCCTAATGGATAGTGCAAACCGGCGTTCGGAGCACTGATCTGACCCAGATCCCTGGGAAACTGGAAACAGGCCTAAGTTACTTTTGTTTTCGGCACAGTTAGACGGGCGCCGGAGCCTCCAATGACCATTGCGGGCTGATTAAGGGAGCTACTATAATTATGAAGTCGGTGTTTCTACACTAGCCTCAGTGATCCCCCATTATCGGGAGAATAATCGTATGCGTACGCGATGGGAAAAACAAACAAGGACATTTCAATGATGGTTCAACCAGGGCCCGATTTCAGGGCGCTGCATGCTTACCATTAAACATTTTTTAGCTAATCATAATTATAGCATAAAAGATTTGCTTATTTTGCGTTCTCCACAACAGGCGGTTGCTGTGCTAGGTACAAAAATTGCATGAGCGCGCAAAAAGATCCATTGTTGCGTCAACAAGTTAAGCGAATTCTTCCTCCGAGGTTAGCGTGCCATTTGCTGTGCTTACCGCTTACAGCCAGCATGACATACGCGGAGCCTCTGTTTGCAAAAAATCGTGTCTGGAAGCGTCGTAAATTTGGGCCCAGGTTTTAATTGGGAGGGTTGAACTTACACTTGGAATTGGACGTACCGCTAGGGGCCTTATTCATTCAAGCCTTCTCGTAATAGCTTAAGCATCCATCTATTACTCTGAAATTGCAATCGTGTTAACTTATTAAGGAGTATTGTCTGGCAAAATTGAGTCAGTCTTCCCATAGCCGCAGCGACAACAAAGCCTTTTCCCTTAGAGAGACTTACAGAGTGGCATTAGGGGGCAAATTAGATAGCTGTCCCTCCCATTTTCGACACAATATACCGGCGTGAGGCTGGAAATGAGGGGGTTAACAGTGGAGGAAGTACTTACTTAGAATTTCCACCCAAGTCAATCACAAATGATGGCAACGTGTACATACAATACACCCAGGTGTGTGGAAACAATATCACAAAAGCTTTCGAAAATTGGGAATGGTGACAGAAATTTTCACACCGAATATTACAAATGACTGTGGACTTTGAATTTAGTACTTCACTAAAAACCTTCCCGTTGTAGTTCTGCCAGTTTTCATGAGAGCCAAAGAAAAGCTTGCCAGAAGAACGTTAATTTGAAAAAAACATTTTGGCATCCAATCTGATATTCCTTGCAATGCATAAATGGATTCAATACAAAGTAAAAACGCAGGCATTAAAGAGATCCAAAATAATTGTCCAATGTTTTACACAGTGTCGTTGTGTCTAAATGTGGCTGCGAAAAGGTTTCATTGGAAATTCAGTATATTTTAGATAATACTCATCACAATTTAATCGATTCGTGTAATGACCATCTCTGAGAAATGGACACGTCAACAACAGTTTATAAATCCGATTTTAAAACATGTACCACAACAGTGCTACTCAACAAAAAAGCGTGATATTGCATAGGACTAAGCCGATACGTTTTGCCAACAGTAATTTTGCTCACGATTTTAGGCCAAAAGGAACGTGCACAAAAGGGAACCTCCTGAAGATGAGTACGAATGATCTGCTGAAATAGCTATTCAGAAACTTCAAGGGGAAGAGCACGTGTAGAGAGTATTAGAATTTTTACCATTACTCGAAAAGAGGAAGCAAATCAGGCCCAGAAGATTCCTTCTGGGTTCATTCTGTAGAAAAAAGGTTATGACTTTGGATTTTTAGACCTTGTACTTTGGGCATTCATCGGTTATTTTACTGGGACTTTTTAGTGGAATGCCCAAAAGGTATGCTCATTCACTCTGCATCCGGCAAGGGGGAATCGAAATCGACACAGAACAGTCGTCTGATGTATACTGCCCAACCTAGAGCTTGCTAAGCCCGTTGCGAGCAACCTGTCATGACTATGATATTTTGGATTTTGAGTTGTAGCTTAGCGACGAGAATGGGCAACAACGTGCAGGGATGCATGCTTATGATGCATGTCAAGGATGTGCGTAATGTCACGGTTAAAGTGAAACTTGCTCCGTGGAATATTGCATAATATAATAAGTGCAGCTAGGAAGAGGGGTATAGGTCAAAAGTGAAATAATCAGGCTAGAAGAAACACGTGTCGTAATCTTCACAGAAGTAAAACGAGACGAGCGGGTCGTGGAAACCCCGATAATTACGGCAGTTGTTTTAACGACGATCTTAGGGCCGCAAAATTGGAACGTTTGGGTCTTTTGTCAATAAATAAACCAGTCTGTGTATTAGAAGTCTGGGTGTCTGCTCAGACCTGTTTTAGAGAGAGTTGCGACATAGGTGTCTCAATTATCGGGACCTAAGAAAATGGTGGCTTATGCGTCAGTGCACATGGACATAGCACACAATAGCTGAATGCCGGAGAGCCATTTTCGGCCCAAAGTGTGAAGTTGTCGCTACTCTTTCAATACACAGCTCTATGTCCGCTCAAAGAAGCAATGTGTGCCTTCAGAATTGCATGCGAGTTCGCTCCCCCCTGTCAATCAGAGCCATTAAGACATGACACTTATGAATGGACAGCAAGCCACGGTAGACGCCCATTCGTTGGTTATAAACAACAGGTCAAGAACGAGATGAAAAGCATATCAATCATTGAGTCTGCTCCCATTTTTGCGTGGACGTCTAGGCCTATTCCAAAGACCCAGCTCAAGCGGAAGACAACGTTTTTTTCTAACATATTGTCTTGGTCGTAACGGTTACGAGGTCTTGAGTTCAACACTTAATCAAGTCATTAAGGGGTCTGTAAAATTAATTTTTCTGATGTAAACGTCTTGCAAATCTTTACCCTGCTTCAAAAGTGCGAAGCAGTTTAATATCTTTTTGTGGTTAACTGAGTTAAACAGTGCGCTTTCAAAATTTGTCCACGCTTTTCCGGAAAACTGAGGGCGCTGTTGCCATAATATCTAAGTATATAGTATATGATTTTGTTCAATTTGAGAACCCCAAAATACGCTCATGGAAACATTGTTAAAAAAAATTGTTCATTGGCTTACTGTAACGTACCAATGCAACAGTAAATCACTAAAGAAGACGGAATTTATGAGATGCTTCGGGAAATCCTTCATATGGTGAAATGCGTCATAGAATTAACGAAGACCATTTGCTGTTCAAACAGTTTTCATTCCCGATTCTTGGATGTCTACAACTGGAGTTATGCTTTCACCATCAATTTCAAAACTCCAACATTTTATTGAGTTTGCACAAAAAAATGGACGATTGCAAATGTTTACATATAAAGCACAAAATTTGTACAAAATCTTTCAAGAATGACGATTGAGAGATTAAATGAAAAATGGCAATAAAACATCAAATTATGCCAAACTAATCTCATGAACTATTATTATCTTCAAATTTTCCATTATCTTCAAATTTGGTGAGGCGACATGTAAAGTGGTTTCGCAAACAGCATCACAAATGACAACAGATTTGTAACAACATTTTTTGTCCACAAATCAATGCAAAAAAATAAAACATAAAGGCGCCAAAATTCCTTTTAAAACCCGCAATCAATATAAGCTTGTCAATTGAACACACGGGTGTAAGTTCTAGGATTGTGTGATAAAATGAATGCACTGCATGAACCCTTTAAAGTTTTCATTGTTGCCATTTTATAGGGGTTCTATGCATAATATCCAGGAGTCAAGGTTCTATATGCATATTATCTGGGAGCCATACTCAACTCTTGAACTGGTCGAACGGGATTCGAACATTTTCCGATTTTTTCAGCAACTTCCAGTTTGCAAAATTACACGGTGCCAAATAACCCGTATGTTACTCCCCCACCACCCCGACTCGTTTCTGTTACAGATGAGAGATAGAATGAATGTGCATGCGAAGTCGGCCGTTTCAATACTTTTCCTGAAACTGGTAATCAGATATTGTAGATATTTGTGACGATTTGAGTCTGGCAAATTTGCCCTTACCCAACGTATATTTATAAGCACTGTATGCTCTGGCATAGTTGGTTTGCATAAAACAGCTAAGGATCTGTGGGTTGTTATAGTACTATTTCAGATGGTCTGATTTATCCAAGTTGTCGCAATACGTGCGATTTAATAGTGCGCCTCCCTGAGAGTTTGCAACACTCACGATACGTGAGCACTGAAAGACCCAAGGAAGGGTCGACAGATTTCCCACATTATAATTGGCCAACTCGTTGCAAACTCTTGGAGGCGCGCTGTGGTGAATCGCCTGTGTTGCTTATTCCTGTGATACCAGGAGTAGTTAAGAAGAGATGAGGGATGATATCGAGGAAAAGAGAAAAAAACAGACTAACTCTGATGTGTTCAAAGCTAACTGCGATGTCAAACAGCCGTAGACTGAGATAGCGGAACCCAGGGTACGGTAGAGTAGCTCCCGTGGGTACCCTCGGAGTGACGGGGGAAAGGGGAACATTGTTGGAGGGGTAGCGAGCCTGGGGTTTATCTCCGGTGGCCCGGTGCTGAGCTGGGTTAATCTAATTGGGAAGTTTACGTTGCCGGTGTAGGGGGGGCCCGACTCCCAATCTACCCTCTTCAAGACCAAGATAGGAGGGCTACAATTACAAACAAAATGAAGTCAGCATGTCCAGGGGTAAGAAGCCAACGCCCATGGGGGCGGGGCTGTTTACCCTTCACGCCCGCGGACACAATGATGCGACCCATGGTGGCTCACGTACCGCCCTCTGTAGATTGCAACGAGATAGTAGCAGGCTGAACTTTTGGAAGGAAAGAATTTGACTGACGTTTTGTTTTGTATTTGTTGCATTTTTGCTCCTATTTCGGAGGAAATGGCCCCGCCCCCCACCCAGATCCGCCAATAGATTACCTCAAATTCTAAGGCGACCTCAGAAACGTTGGAATGGAAGTGTCAACTATTGTACAAATTAATGGCACTTGGCATCGGCAAACATTCCAATCCTACATGACAACTGTTTGTGTCATTTTCGAGCAAGTGCTAAAAATAATGCAACAACCTTATTTTGTTCGGGGGAAACTCTTGTTATGTTGCCTCTACGTTGATGACACGACTGCTAGGCGTCCGTGTTTCGGTTATCCCTCAAAATGAGAAACTTTCATATCAACATCGAGTGACCAAATGACAGTTCTGATTGTGGGCAATATAGGAGAGACTCTGAGCGATCTCCGAGTCAGTGGCTAACAACGTTGTAACTTTTTTTCTTTCAGGATTAGCGGGTCTATGCAATGCAGTGTTTTTCAACAGTCCTTGAAAATGTACCCTTAGTTTGTTCATTTATCCAGATTTTCAACGTTTGTTTTGCTGAAGCTTCTTATTGCTTTTAAAATTAAAACACTGGTAGTAATACCAGTGTTTTAATTTCCATATTCATGAGCAAACCTGTGATGTCATTCCCGGGAAAATCCTCATGTTGCATTAAATTGTGCACACTGTCCTGAAGTTGCTGTTTGGGTGAATTTCTTTTTTTGTGTTTGTGTTTTGCAATATTATTTAACAAGCAACCACTTCTCAGAAATATTGATGAGTAAATGTTGTGTTTACAATTTGAGCAGAAAACCTATGAACTAATCAGTGTCTTCCCTTGATGACATGACAGAAGCACTGTCTTCGGTTGCCTGGAAAAGCATGAACACTAAAAACAGGAGTTAAAGTCGCCAAAGCGTGTATCAAAGAGAAATGCATTACAAGAAGAACCCTTTAAGCGAAAGTCTATGCAGTGCACCTCAAGCTGGAAGGCATGCAGGAAATATGGCATTCTCCATTGGAATACATACCGCAGTCTGTAGAAAAGAAACTTATGTGGAATTCAAAGTTGTGGCTTAAACTCGACTGAGCATTTCCTGACCGTTTTGAAAGGGATGACTCTTTTTTAGGCTGTCTAGAATAATCGTTTCAAACCTCTCTCTAATGCGGACCACTTCCCAAGGAATCAACCACTGCATCGATCAACAGCAAAACAAGGCTTTACGAAGCCTCTGTAAAATCCCGTTGCCATGTAAACAAGCGCCAAAAAAGGTCCACCACAAGAAAAAAAATATAAGGTCTTTTCCCCTCTTCTTTCTCTCTTTTTCCCCATGTCTCTCTTTAGCAGGTCTTTATCTTGAGACTACCAACCAGTCTGAGAGTTAATTCAATCGGGAAGTAGAAGCCCCGGGGCTGAGCGTTGAACCCGACCGCTTGCTGCAGCGCTGGCCCCATGTCCGTCTGAGCATAGGGGACTTCTTGAGGCCCACTTCCTCGCCAGGCTGCCCCGGTCAGTGTTAACTAAGATATTCAAGAACTCAAGAACGGGGTCAGGCCGAGACTGATTGGCTTCCTTCGTTGTGGAAACTTTACATAATTTATAAAAGCTACCAACAGTTATTTTTTTCTTCAGGGGAAGAAGTTCACTTCTTTCTCCTAGCTCTGTCTTTTGGGGCCTTCACTGTTCGTCTACATTAAAAGGTAGTTTTGGATACTTATTAAGGACAAGCATTATTTTCGGGTTGAGTACCTGATGAAAAATATGTCAAATTAGAATGGAACTTGTCTAAAATTACAAACTGTGTTATACCAATATGATTTCTATATAAATCATGCCGTATTCTTACCAGGTAGTACAACAATTTAAACATGTGCCTTAGCAAGGACTCTAGTTTGAACTATTGACGACAGAAATAATAAAAAAAATACCTTTGAGGGGATAAATCGCTTGAAGTGGACCACAGAAAAATGGATGTCCCCAAATTCATGAAAGGCTTGATTGAAATTTGCCAAATTTGTCAAGTAGTCTTGACCTCTCCCGGATTGGCTGTTATCAATCTGAAAAGAATGCGAACGGAAGCAACATGAAACAGTTCGCCAGAGGTCAACCCAGTCGTTTCAAATCCCCCTTTCCACTCGACGTCAGCAGTTATTTCCGCTGAATCGGTTGCATGGTGAACAGAACGAAAGGTCACACAAGTCACTTTAGGAGGGACCTCAAACTTTATCCCTGGGCTTTTTCTTTTTATGAGACGGAAAAGTGCCAAAACCCCAGACTAAACTTTTGCTGATATTTTTTTGTCACTCTAGTCCCACATTGAAATTGAGCGTGTGATAAAGATGAAGAATTGATGGATGGCCAGTGTTCTTGCAGTGACCCAACTGACGTGGAAGATTTCTTGCAAAATCTGCACTTTTTTCAAAATATTAAAGTAAACCCCAACGAACTGCCCGGACCGAAGTCCCCGCATCTTTCGCGGTTCTGCACTCTCGAAGCGAATTCTGGAAATATCTTTGCAACGTAGTGTCGTGGACTGAGCAAACTGACCTCGACTATATATGATATATCGCCTGTCAAAGTTTGAAGAATGATGAGGGGTGAGAGGAAAAGGTGTACCGGTACTTGAGGGAGGGAGGGCGTGACCCGAGAATGCCCACTACTTTATCCATGCGCTTTGGGGATTCAAATACCCCCTTAACAGATTAAGAAAAAATACACTCTTTATTTAGGTTGACAAGGGATGCCGGTGCACATGAAATGCGGTTACATTAACACATGCGGCCTTACTCAATACGAACTACAAGGGTTTAACGCGAACAACATGTTTTACACCCTAGAAGAGTTAACCCTATATAGTTTGCATTACTGTTGTTTGAAAATGTCGTTTGGATAAAAGGTTAAAAACTTGGGTTATTATGCATGACGTGCACGTGACATGTAAGAATTTTGCTGTGTAATCTTCTCAGTATAATCTTTTCCTTATATATTTTGCATTTTCAAACCATGCGCCGGATTGATTGGCATGTCAGTTTAATGAATCGAGTACATTTACGCTCCAGTGAATTTTGTTCTTCTCTATTGTCTTTTGTTCATTTATACTCGGTTCGTTCTGATACTAAAATATTCGCTCGTTAATACGATAGAGATTTCGATTACAGGCTGTGTGTAACCAGTGCCCATGGGACGCCTTCGTAAAATATTTCCTTTTCGTATCCATGTCACAGAATAAAACAGCAAGTTGAAGGGATGCCCAGTCCTGTTTTCAATGAATCGTGTTATTCTGACAGTTATACACAAACACATTCCCATGGCCCGCCACTGACTCGCAAAATTCGGCTGGTAACGAGAGGGGAAATATGCAAACTTCGACTGGCTCAGAGGTTTATACTTAATTAATTAACTTCACTGGTTTTTCCCGACACCAAAGTTAAGTGATGACACACAGGACTGTATAAGATCTTTTACCACACTCAAAAGTTCTGGACACAGCAGTTCCAACTTTAAAGTTTTTTCATCAGTCAAAGAATTGCTGATAAACACTTGAACCACCTGCAACAAACCTCAGGTAACGTCCAGGGCTTTCCGTAAACAACTTCTGAATAAGTGAGAAATTCACATATTAAGAGCGGAGTGGCAAATCACTTTCAGCTTTGGTGAGGTTGAAACTAGGCCTTGCTTCTTGGGGAGGTGTGTACAGCTTGTAGTCAGGCGAGTCTAAGGAGTCTGTCAAAAAACTTGTATTTCAGAGGTTATTTTTGCGTGTATTTTTTCCGGTGGCGTTTTCCCCAGCGGATACCCACACGCCGTGTTTACGGTGTTTACGGTCTGGCCAAGGTAGATTTTTTTCGGTATATTACTGAAACGAGACACACCTTTCAGGCCAGCCAGTTGACTTGGCCCCGTTTGTGCAACTCACGCCCTGTCGTCTGCCCTCAGTCGACTTCTGCAATTTGGAGGGCTTAACTGATTGCCCTCCAGGGGTGCATGGAACCGTAAAGTATCGTGGGGGAGGGGTAGAAAAGAGAAGTGGCGAAGCTCATGCACTCCCTTTCGCGATGTCGAAATAAATAACTGATGGGGATTAGAATTTTCAACTATCATGCACCTTTTCTTTTTCAAGTGTTTCTGATTTGTTTGATACATGTCATCAATAGTATTTAAGAGGGGTGTATGAAAGCTGATCAGTTTTCTCAAAAAACAAAAATGCATACATTTCGCAACTTTCTTATTTTAAGATCATTTAGTTCATATCACTGAAGATAATATCAAACAAAATGTGTAAGGTTTAAGGTTTACTTCTTATCCCTTATGACCTGTATGTGTCTGTTTCGGGCGGGGTTGTAAATTGCTAGAAGCTAGCCGATTCTTATCGTTCTGCGTTCCTCCGTGAAAACCGCGTTTGAGGCTTACATTTACTCATACCCAGATAATAGTCGCTGCATTTTGTTGCTTAAAATGACAATGACAATTATTTTAACAACTTTTTCCATGGTCCCACTAAGCTAGCTTTTGCTTTCTCTTTAGCCTGCGTTTTAGATGCCCCTTGAGTGAGTGGAAAGGACTATGAACGTTTGAGACATTACTCCATGAACTCCCCAATCCTTCCTCCGTTTCCCTACCATTTTCTTTTGCTTTCCCCAAGTGCCACCTGACATTTGACGGACGGTGTGCTGTCCTTGAACAAATTAACCTTTTTCAGGTCACGGTGTCGTTTCATGTTACTTTCCTAGATCACGCAGATCAATTTGAAAGGAGCTACTTCTTTATACTAACAGCCTTCTCACTGGTCAGCGTTTTTAATTAGATTACCAAATGACGGGCAAAACGAATAAAATGATCGCCTCCAAATGTTAGAGCCAACGAATTGACAGATGTCATTTCATTCCTCTTGTTATGTCTGGAGGAAATTAGGTTTGACTGAAATAAAATATGAAACTAAATTTTTGCTCGTATACTTCGCCTGATAGGCAGGCTGATTCACATTTATTGTTATACCGGTAAGTTGTTATTGGCACAGATGTGGACAGACCAGCGAGATAATTGATGTACCCTTCTGATAAAGTATCATCATCTCTTACTCTATTTGGAAAAGCAAAGCAAACATGTCACAAAAGTCGAACATGTGGCAAAAATAATAAGCTGCATTTTAGCTATGTGACCAACGTTTGGGGCATGGGCGTTAATCCCGAGGGTAGTGCATGTACTCCCCATTTTTGACCTAAGAGGATGGATTATACGTTTTCTTGGTGAGAAAAAATCACAGCGGATTATGAAGAAATACAGTGTATTCCATATCCCTCTCAAAGGGAGAATAATTTTAAAAAAAACTATAAATATGGCGTTCTTGTGTAAGATTCTGTAGGAATGTTAGTACATTACAGATGTACATCTGTATCCACCTGTCGTTTGAAGATTGCCTTTCAATTTGTGTTTCTTTTTTAAGATTGCTTTTTCAGTTGTGATTTTCTTCTTGTGTTGTATGAGAAACTGTGATGGTTGAAATTGGTTGCCCTGCTGATCACATTCACTCACGTAGTCCACGTTGAACTCGTTCAGGTAATTTTGTTCAGCGCTGGTATCGCTTCCGTCATTTTCTACTTCACCGTGTCATACTGGAAACTGCAGCTTCCCAATCACGCGCACACCAGACAGAGAAGGGGCCTTAAATTGGGTGGGGTGGGGGGGGAATCTCCACAAGCTTCCTGGATAACTGTCAGCGCCCTCTATAAGCAATGGCAGCCAACATTCACCCACCTAAAAACTACAACCTTTAAAAATGCTTTGTTAATACGATATGAAACGGCAGATGAAAAAGAAAAATGCATGAAAGACAAAAGACATGCCCTAAAGAGAAGTGAGCGTTTCAGAAAGCATCACACTTTCCTGATCCCTTGTACCCAACGGCTTCATGTACCCTTTCCACATACCCCTTCTAAGCACTCTTGCCAACCCATGCATCTCTTCCTCATCTCTTGCTCAACTCTGGACCCTGCGCACCGAAAAGTTGCTTGTGCCGCATTACTCCTTGGCGCTCCCATAACACACTGTTCATAGCGCTGGTCACGACGGATGTACGATGTCTTTTTCGGGCTCCGGAGTGGCCAGGTGGTCGATAGTTCAAAGTCTAAAAATAGCCACCATCCAAAAACACCGGAAAAGGGGGGCCTGAGCCGCGCGGTTACCTACGTCAACGGCGCATCAAACACACATTAGGACTTGAAACCAATAACCCAGGATGTTTTTGTCAGGGCTGGTCAGGGGAACAGGAAATGTTGAAGCTTGGACAACCGACAAATCGATTTGAGGTTAGCGGCCGCCGGCTTGAAAAGAAAAAAAAATCGCCAAAATTAAAATTTTTGTCACTGATAACGCCGCCGTAAGAAAAATAGTCTTACCGCTTGGAACTTGCAAGTTTCTTGATATTGATTTTTGGTTTCTGCCAGATCTAATATTTGGGCTGGATTGGGGACTACCCTTGACTGTACACATCTGTCCTATATCGCACACACAGGTGTAAGTAAAAGTACGTCGTAATCTTTGTATGGACCTGAAGAAAACCCCAAATAGCTCGAGTTCCCTTATCCATACTTGCCAAGGGTAAAAAGTTAATATGACACCTATATTATCCAAATGAACGACAGGCTATGCAGTCAGTCTCCTTCCTGTTTCAGTGTGCTCAATAAATGAAGTGGATTCGGGGAGTACGATCCCAAATGGCCATCTCTTGAGCAAAAAGTCCATGGGGACAGTGTGTCTGCATTCTTACGCTCATACGGTAGAAACTGTATAGAGAAGGAATGTAGCCTAACAAAGATTTCGGAAGTTGTAAGTGCGTTACAAGTGAAATGCTCCTTTAATTTTACAGGCACAACTCTATCCACTTCGGGCAGAAACACCCCTCTTCGATTGAAAAGAGCCGCGTTGGTCGGGAGTGTTCAATTTGTTGGTAGCGATGCACCTGCAACCGTGGCACTTGCATTTATTAGTCGTTCGTAAACCAGCGAAGTTCAGTTCGGACCAAAGGAGCCACTGTTGTTGAGAAAATAGCGCCCTCTCTTGGTCCAGCTCGAGGCCTCTTCTGGATTGTGCCCAAAACGTGTCGCTTTTGGCCTTACGCATTCTTAGTCGGAATACAGAAATTATTGACAGACTGACTTCCTCTTGTGCAAATTGCCTCTTTAACGATTCCCATGATCAGTATTTTTACATGGTTGTGCGTTAAACCATTTTGTTTAGGTCCGGTGTGCGCAAAAATGCACTCCGTACTTACGTGAAAAAACATCAGAGACAACTGTTGCCTTAAAGTCCGTCACAGCCCTCAAAATCACACAATGTTGTGAAAGGGTACTGGTGTTATGATGGCATGTTCGGTCACTGCTTCCATCCTCGCAACAATAAACACGCATCCCTTAATACATGTTGTGATACCGTGCCAAGCCAAATCAATGAAAGCTTTGCGATTTCTGGACAATGTCTGAGTATTTCGTGCGACCCTGGGTGATTGGGCAATTTGTTAGGCAATTAGGAATTATGAGGCTAATATAAGTAATTACGCGGTGGTTTACCCTGGCTGTGATGCGAGTTAAATGAGCGAGTTGTGGCTACCGCCTGATCCGTTCAGGAACATTGAGGTTCTACTGCGGCCTGTATTGATATGTTACAGCGTAACCATTGCAAAGATCTCTTGGAAATGTTTGACCTTACTCTCAACATGCACCCACTGACACAATTTTCCTCAGATACTTATATCCAAGTTCGTGTCATCGTTGTCATTGGCGTAAAGCATACTTCACATGACAATGGTCGAAAACGCAGAAACAACATTTGAGTTTGACCAGTTTGTCAGTTACGAAAGGTTCACGAAAAGGCAGGGGAAAAGTCCTCGTTAGAAACAATCTTGATTGGATGCATCAATACCGACGGGGCATCAAATGACCTAATAACATCGATTTCGAGCACTGTGTTATTCATCCTGAGCATGGTCGTCTATCTCCTCGCCTGATTGCAACACCCTTTGCCCCCCCACACACACACACATACCCTCCCACCCCTCATTATCAATTAGACGCAGGCGTCTATCGCACGCGGAAAACCATCGGACGATCCCTAATTCGCGCTAATTTCTCCTCAGGAAGGTTCCCATTGCCGGCCGAAGGTAAAGGGGTGAACACCTCGGAGAGTTTTGGTAGGTTAGAGCAGTGGGTCTCAGACCCTGCAAGAAAAAAAATGTCCCCAAGGGGAGAAGGGATGTTGTTGTTTTGTTCACGTTATCTTCAGCGAACAATGGGTACAGGGCCCAAGGATTTTTCCCTTGCGGTTTGTGTCGCTCAGGTCCTGTGAGGGTGCGGTTCTATTTTGGTGATGACATGCATCTTTTAAAAATATTCGGTAAACAAGTTTTCGTTTTCTCTTATATTTGCAGCCAGATTTGAATAAGTTAGATTGTATTATATCGCTTTCAGATAGGAGATCAAACCATAAATGTCATTAGTTTCATTTGTGCTGAAAACTTCGCGGCAAGTATAGAAACTACGCTTGAAGACAATTTATTTGACATGCGAAGATTACACCAAGCAACCATACCTGGTATCCATTTCCATCGCACGAACTATTCCCATCATGTTAGCATGGCCAGGTACACGGTCGCAACAGAAGAATTTCCGTTTAAAAGCTGTTAATACAAAACAAATTATGATCTTTCACCAAACAGACCAAATCATTGATAAAAATGAAAAAAGCAACTAACTCGAGTGCGATTTAAACCTGCTCCAGTCGGTCTTTTTGCTGTTCTCTGCAGTGAAATCATAGCTTAAAACTAAATAAAAACCACTACAGTAAAGTTAGTCAAACATTTCTTGCATCTTATATCTTAACTTTTGTATTCCTTGTTTTATTCACTAAACCTGGCCACTACAAACGCGCCAAATGCATGCTGCGGACTACACGTGTTTATTTAGGTTTTATGTTTCTGTAGTTTTAGCTTGTTTGGAGAAAAATAGGGTTCTTTCAAGAAATTGGGTTTCCCAACTGGACCATCGTTATAGCATAATCACTGGATCATTAACTCTCAACTATAAACAGCAATGAGATTTCTAAAAGCAAAAATATTTTGAATAACAAGCATAATGTGCAAGTCTAACTTTCGATCCGTGGATCTTTATCAGTGATCGACCAAAACAAGATCTGTCTGGCCTGTAGTCTGGGGAAAAAAACAACACGAACAGTCAATAAACTACGGTACTTAAAGTCTGAGAGAGAGGAGGTCACTCTGTTGTCTGTGAAGAAACAAGACTGCACGTGTTTAAAATTATTAAACCAACCAATTTGTACAGCTAATGTGTAGGGGCAACACATACGGGATGCCTGGTTTCCGATGAGTAATTAAACGCAAGCTGCATTAGGGAAACTGCCGTTAAATTCTGACGTGGGTTGACAGTGCGATGAACAACATCTTACTTCCTATCTTCTAATTACTCGCATCCCAGTTGCCGTGGTTTGGAACGGAAGGGACTGGGCCCCATTAACCACAACCAAGATGAAACGCAGGCAGGTATTTTTTTAATAAAACCGACCCCCCCCCCACTGCTTGGAAGACCCGACTATTGTGATGGTGATCCAACAATGCTGCCAGAAATACGTGTCCCACTTCCCCTCTGTATCCCCTTGAGTTTTTCAAAACTTGTCACACATTTGAAGACTTCACTTCATGTCTCAAAACCTTCAGTTTCTGTTTTGGAATATTTTTTCTTACCGTAAGAGAACCGGAGCGGAATCTGTCCTCAAACATTTTCCGCGATATCATCACAGTGCACTTTTTCACTGTGCCAAGGATTTTCCTGTCATGTTTGCGTTCCTTGTGACGCAAATATTGAGAAAATCGCACGCCATACTCTTTTCGCAAAAAGTACAAAATTAAGCATTTCGGAGACAGGTCGGCCGATATGTCATTTTTCCCCCACCGATATGCTCGAATACACGCAGGCAACTACAAATGACCATTACAACAAAACAGTTCTTTAGAGATTTCGGACTGGCATCGTCAAATATTTAACGCGCAAGCCTACAGGTTGATACTTTTCTCGCTGAGCCACCTATTTTCTCAGATTTCTACGCATTATCTCACAGCAAAGTTCAACACTCGCTCCTCGAGCACACCCTTCGCAGCCTCCCACCCGATGACAGCCCGCGAAATAGAGAGCTCAGCAGTCTTGGACATCAAATCCAGCCGTGAGTGTCTCAGTGCGTCGAGCACCCTCCGTCATAACCGGGCGAAACACCCGATGAGTGTTAGGCGGCTCGCGGGTAATCCCCCGGCCCGTCCCATTTCCCGTCCCGTAGACGGCACCGGGAGAAAACTGCCGTCTGGCCCCGGTCCGCTCGCTGTCATCACCGGCGTCTGATGGGCTCTTAATGCCCGGAGTGATGGAAGCGTTATGTTGCTCGGAGTTTAATGACTCCGAGGTGATGGCAAGTGCTGTCATCATTCGGCTCGCCAAATTCTGCAGGTATCTCCCGAATTGTCTGATCTCATTTCCCCCTCACTTTCCTCCCCGTGTAATGACCCTTCGGGAGACGCTAGCAAAATTATTCTTTTCTTAGCTGTTGTCGTTTATTATTTTGTCGGACGCATTTTGCAGATACATCATATAGGTTGAAAATACTTAACCTGTTGTAACACACGGCACGGATTTAAATCAGGGCAAGAGGTTTTTCTTTTGTAATCATCTCAAAGTCTGGGATTCTACACTTAGGCCTCTGGGCATGGCAGTGAAAGGTTCCAGTCAAACTTTTAGAAATCGATGGACTTAAATGCATTCAACGTCTCTTCGGGTGCAGCGTGGTGTAATTCTCATTATAATGCTTTCACATCACAGTGCACCACTGAGAACTTTTTTCTCCTATTTAACACATAGCGAGGAGGACACGGACATTATGTAGTGACAACCGACGCCTGAGGTGTCTGTTATAAACAGATTTCTAATTTAACTTCTAATCTAAATTTCTAATTTAATTTCGAATTTAACACTTTCTCATAAATGTCAGAAACAAATTTTGAACTTTTCACACAACTGTTTTCATTTCGTCCCAGGGCCAGTGATAAATTCCGATGGCAGTATGTCGTGTTATACGTTTATACACCTTTTCATCCACTATTGTAGACCTACTGCGTGTTTGTTAGTCTTCCAGTAACGCAAATGTTTGCAAGTTTGGGGGCTTAATAAGTCTTGTCACAACTTCATTAACCAAAACTTCTGCAACAAATTCCTCAAAAATATGTACACCACGAATTGCATCGTAGGGCACCGGCCGCGTGCCGAGACCAGCGCCGCTGACAGACATCTTTTATCGGGGATCAGAGAGAGGCGGGAGCACGTTGCCACCCTGTTCACCCGCCGGAAGGCGACCAACAAATCCGCCCGCTACGCGCCCGCTATAATTAATAACCCGATACTAATGACTATTGTGTTTACATTATATCCGCCGTCTTTCATCCCGCAACACGCGCGGAGGGGGCGTGCGCATCTCCACCCGTGCGCCTTAAAAGGAAGCTTCACCAATGTTTCATCGGCATTCAATAATCCTGAACGATTTTAGCTCTCATGTCTTTCTCTCTCTCTCTCTTTCTTGGACAGAAAGATTTTATTTGGAGGCAGGGAAGAAAGTGCAGCCGGATCCCGTCTTTTTGCAAAATGTACTTTTCATGGGCTTTGCATTCGACCGTGACAGGTGCATTGCCCGCTGGCGTTAGTGCAACATTGAAACACTGCAAAGCCGTTCGTGCAGAATAAAAAAGTAACCCATCTGTTAATGTGGACAGGATTGTGCATGGAAGGCACTACTGCCTGACGATGGTTACTTTAGCTGTAAATCTTATATAAATTAAAAATGAAATAAAGCTGGAGTGGAATTTAACCTGCGTTCTGGCCCTCCATCGAATGAGCTATCCATTCTTACTTGAGTGACCCCTCTTTCAGGGGCACAGAACCATCGTGCTCTTATTCGTCGATGATCTTTAATTTCATTTTTCACTGAAAGCAGTGCCAAAGATGTTGGGCTAGTAAAAGGACTATTCATATGCCTCTTGTTACAGCTTTTAGCGTGAATGTTATTTTAACGTCTGTTTTGACCTAAACTGGTTTTATCGCTTGACTCAGTAAGTAGTAATTTAAAGAGTTTGGCCAACTTTAGTCAAATAATTTGGCTTAAAATTTATAGGCCTAGTAATTGTCGAATTGTCAGAAAACGGTATTTCTTGGTCAAAGTGGAGTTCGTAATGGAGCTGAGCAAAACTTAGTATAAAGAAGAGTGACCGAGGCTGCATGTACTTGAACATGAACTGGAAAATAAAATACTGGTGTTCTTAAAGCGGTTCCAAAATCCACAGATAAGTGTGTGGCGACTCAAGGTGGTATTAATATTCCAGACTTACGGACATCCTTTTTTAATAGGCCCCCTATACTATATTCACGGAAGTTTTAAGACACAGAATATCCATGAAAAAGTTCCACATCACCTTTGAAACGCAAATGCAGGTTGTTAGTTTTGGAGACGCAAATCTGTCCAAACGCCCATAACTGGATTCATTTCGAGGGAAATTGTCATATTGGTTCTTTCAGCTTCGATTCAAGGTTGTTATTGCGAAATGCAAAATACAGATGCAAAGTAGAATATTTCGAAAGGAATTACACCGACCGGGAATCGACTCAACAATTTGCCAAGTGTGAGAAGGCACGTATTGGCAAGAATTGTGAATCTGGTATCGCTGGAGGGCATCGACACTGGGGAGTCGACTCCCCAAAGCCCCGCGAATGTTACCTATCGATATGCAAAGTTGTATTAAGACAAGTTGACACGTCGCACGGTGCGTGGTGTCGAGTTCTGGCGAGGTATAGCTGGAGGGGATTCAACGCGGTGCGAACTCGATTCACCTCACGGCATGAGGCGGGAACCCGACCCGGTCCTCAAAGAAAAATCTCGGCTTTGGCCGCCCCCAGTGCAGTGCACGGCAACCTCGCAAGAATGTTCCGGATGAAAGTTTGACGGGATCGGTCCAGGCCGGGGATTTTTTGCCCCAGGAATCTCAATTTTAACAAACGGAAATGTTAGTTAGTAGAGGGCAGGGAAATTGCTGTCCCTTTTGAAAGGGGTGGGGGATTTAATGGTGTTTGGTGTGAAACTAAACTAGGAACTTTTTCCAAAATGATACTCTGGTCAATGCCAAGATAGGAAACTAAAAACAAAACAGGCCTCCACTAACGCTCTTTATGGTCGATTCTCTTCGTGAAGGTTTAGGGGTTGATTGAGGTGGCGGATTAGAAACACCCAATTTGGTTTGATTCAGTAACAAACCACAACTCTTCATTTAATAAACTCTCTTTTTCCCACACTCTGCGGTCCCAAGTCTCTGAAATTCCTTTGTCTTTCATTGGTTTACCAGTCCTTTTATTACGGATTTCGGTCATAAATAAATTATTTTGGCTATAAACGGCAAGCTTGTGAAAACGAGAGTTGATCAGGGTTCATTCCCGAAGCGCTGATCCAAACAAACGCGTGATGCACAAAGTTCAATGTTACAGTCTAAAAAAATAGCTCAAAAATTGTTTCCCTTTTAAAATACCATAGCGATGACGATTAATAGATTTTCGTGCAACATTTATCTCTTTTTTTTTAATTTTCGGCTCTGGTGAGTACGGTTTGGTTATGCTTTCTTATTTTGATTCCTCGTCCCTTTTCAGCATGACATGGAGACGGCAAATACAGGGAGGGAGCCACACTTCGCTGGCTAGAGGGGGAGAAATAACGGTCATTCCCCGACCTTATTGTTTTTTCTCCAAGCCGCACTCGTCACAGCTGCAAAATTTCAGAGGCCAGTCTTGAAATCAGAGGCCGTGTATTACAAGCCGACGCCTGATTATACTCCGCGGTGAACTGCTTTGCCTCCCCCGAGCGAAGATAGAATGACACGGCGCGATCGTACGTCGCCCCTTCTCCGACTGCGGTATGACACCCTTTCGCTATTATACCTCTTTTTTTCACCTTTTTCACAGTCAAATCAGTTAGCTCGTGGAATTTGTTTATTATCACTTGTGCTCTAGGAAATCATTTGTCAAATTCTGATTATAAGCATTATACTTAAAATCATATCTCTCATATAACGCTTGAACTAGAACATCACACATGGCATACTGGGATTCATTCAAATTGGGTTTCACTTCAAGTTGTATGTTTATGAAGTAAGAGTGAAAAAAAAATACCCTACGTAGAAGCTCAACTGGGATTACGTAGTATCCATTGTACATGTACTAAGAGAAAAAAATATCGCAAAATCAGTAATTGTTAGGCTTAGCATCTCTGTGATGGGTTGCCTTTTTTCCCAACAGCGGTATTTCGACCGCCTTCAAATGTGCAGTTTGTTTTTTAAAAGCACTTCACTGGCATATCTTGGCTTCATGTCAAAATATGGTTTTCCAGTGGCAGACCTTCAATCACCCCCCTCCCTGAGTGGGCGAGATCATGTTTTTACCACCGTCAGGTGTGTTGTTTCACAACGTGATCTGAGATCGACTGACTTTCCGCTGTCTGCACGCGGTCGTCCAGGCAGCAGCTGCCGCATGGGAGGGGTAACATGCAGGCAACACGTTGGCCGAGTTCATGTCTAGTTGGCCGAGACGATCCACACTTTTGGCCGGTAAAGTGTTCTTACAGAGAACAGAATCAATTTGCTTTTCGTTCGATACTTCTGGTGTCGTGGAAATGTAGCGAGGACAAATATCTCCTTAGCAAAATATTTCCACACTGAATGCAATTGATTGCTTTGTAGATGTTTGAAGGACAAAAATGTGTGTACTTTCTAAACATAAAACCCCTTTTGGCTTCGAAAAGAAGGAAATACAACTGATGTGTACCTCACACGTGTGTGTATATCCCAACTCACAATCGCAGACGCCGTAGGTATCCTGCCCACGCTTATCTCACATCCTTAGTTCCTGTCAGTTGTCTATTTCTGATCGTAAATGCTCGAATAATAAATTGGCAGATTGTGATTTTCATCGTCCGTGGTTGAAGGATACATACTCAACCGTACCCTCCCAACCCAACCAAACCCAGCCTAATCGCATCAAATTTAACCATGACGTGCAAGGCAGTGAAATAAAATTGAAATGGAATGGAAATAAAAATGGAACGATGCAACAAATCACAAGAAACAAAGCATGTAATTTGAATTTCTTTATTACACTTCGTCAATCACCACCGTATGGAAGAGAATAACGCGTGCAGATGCTACACATGTGTAGTCATCGAGAATACTTGACATTAAAATGTAATAGTGCTTGCACATGAATATGCAAATAATAGTATAAATCAAATCTACTTTAATAAAGAATACCAAAGCGTTGAGGATATTGCTTCAAAATTTTGAGTTCAAAACATCATGAATCTACAACACTAAACTCAGGAAGCGTTGTTCTGGCAAGTTTGGAACGTTTCTATCACGAATTTAGCAGTAGGCAGTCAACTCTGACAAAGGGTATGTCTAGCACCCTCTGTTGTTGATTTTACTGATCAACCTTCGTCTTAAATTTTCGTCGAATCTGTTAAAAATTACTTTAAGCAGTTTTCTTCTTCTTTTATTGAACAACTTGGTGAATGAAAAGTCTCTAAACAGTTCTTTCAACTACTAAAGTCAAAAATAATGTTATTTATTTCAGAGAATACATATCACCGAAGAGTTGAATTTAGATACAGAGAGGGCGGTATTTCAAACAAGAGGCGAGAAAATACATGTAGATACAGAATGTTCGAAAATCATCGCAGGATACAGCAGGTCTAATATACTAAGTGATCTTTGTATGACACTTGGTTATGAAAGGCACCGGAAAACGAAGATGATGGTTAGTTATTGCATTACTACCTGTCTGCAAACGATTACAAAGGCATTTTCTTGAAGTATCAACAATGTCATGACCCAAAGTTGAATCTACTGTCGCTCATAACGATGTCAAATTGCAGTCGAATGTTACGCATTAATATATACCGCTCTGCATGATCATAATACTTACCCTGAGTTCTTCCAAATGATTTCTAATAACATCTACTCTACAGAATATCCCCTAACTAAACAATGTCCAATGCACCTCCCTTCTCAAAGTCAACGCTGCTTTCGTTTTCTGGCTCAGCAAGAAAGCAGCTGTGGCAATTCTTCAGCAAGCCCATAATCACGCGCGTTATGCAAAACAAAGTTATCACATGTCAGACGAAAGGCAAAATTTCACTTATGAGTGACACACTTCCAGACAAGAAATCTCAAAGGTGTCCAGAAATGTGTTGATTACAGATTTTACACACACAACGGAAAGGTTCTTTTGGGAGTCTACCTGTTTAAGACTTAACAGAGAGCCGTTGAGATGCTTGAATACAAGCGGTTGTTGGTTCTGATGACATTAGAGATTACACAAATTGTGCATGATGATATGTTGATGCATAATTCCTCGAATGCTTGATGCATAGCTCATGCATTCGCAAACTAGTTAGGGCTAAGGTTTCGCCTGTTTAAACTTCAACAAGCAAACAAGCCGTGGTCGGTAAGTTCCACAAGCTCTGAAGTCTGCTACACAAGTACATGTAGGCACATGTTCTCTACGAGTAAGCTCCAACCATGGACATGGCAACGCTGTGTTCCTTGGCTTTCAGCCTCAAGGCCGCAATACTGCTGCTCCGCCGCTCAGTTTCAACCTCCCCAAGACCTTGGGGTAGAGGTGCCACGCCTGTCGTCATTAATGTACCGGTGGATGGCGCCATCATACCATTCCCGAGATGCGACTGGGAGGTGGTAGGCGAGGGCATGGACGTTGAGGGCGGCATTTGCCCGTACTGGGGTAGGCTGGAGTTGGACATACCCATGTAGCTGGGCAGCATACCCTGGGGCGCCATGCAGGAAGTCAGTCCGTTCATGAGCTGGTGACCGCTAGAAGGGTTCTGGTGTGCGTGCGGGGAATAACCATTGCTATTCTGCAAGGGCGCCGCCATCGACGGCGGTGAATGCTGACTCGGAGACAGTGGGGGGCCAAGATTATTGGGTGACCACGAAGACGAGTTCGTTACCTTTGAATAAAACACAAGCAAAATAGGTCATTACTTCAATAAAATGGGCCAAAACTTTGGCTGAAAAGATTTCAGGAAACTTTCAACATCTGGTACAACTCATCCACCCCCACTTATAACAGTTTTAGCACTCAAAGGCATTCTGTGCATAGAAACACTTGTATTAATCACCAAACAGTGGAAATAATCTTGAAAGAAACAAGATACCGGTACACGGTGTCTTGTTTAAACACAGGGACGTTATCTTAGTACTGGCATTGCAAAAAATGAAGACATCTATCGTAGGTATGTTCACCATTTTATATACGAGCCATAAATAAGTAATCTCGACGTGGCATTTTCGACACCTCTACCTGAAGAGACGCAGCGCCTTCTCGTATCCTCTCTGCAATGGCTACGCACACTTAACTTAACATCAATCGGAGGTGACAAGTTCTAAACATGTATGTACGCGTGTGCGTGTACAGGTAACGGTTTGGCACCGCGTGGTTTACAGTTCTGCCCGCCGCCGACTAAAGAATAACTGGGAGACAAAGGACTTCAGAAGAGGTTGTAGCTCTTGACCTTTTTTGTTAGGTCAGTCTTACTCGGTAATGCATGAATGTATCCTTGGTCCAGGCTTCAGGTACCAGAAGAGTTTAACTGTTCCACAGTTGGAAAGACGGTTCACAGAAAATGTCATTTTGGTCTTTGGTTGATGCTTAAGGGGATTAGCCCTTACCTGGTGTGGGTAGCTGTCGTTGCGTGGGGCCATCGGCATTTCATAGTTAGTTCCTGTCGCTATGGCTCGCATGTTGGTGAACTGGCCGAATCGCTCCCGTTTCCGCCATTTGGCGCGTCTGTTCTGAAACCATACCTGAGAGATTGACGCAAATCATAGAATGCAGAAACCGTTATTCCGAGCTCGTATGCTAATTCGAACACAATAATTTTTGTGAGGGCGCTCCTTCAATCTGAAGCACTAACGGTACTGTCCAACAGACGCACTCTTCAAGACAAATCGTCACATGTTCGTATATGAAAATAAAGTACAAGGTATTCAGAATCCCCCCTGAGAGATGTACATGCTTAACAAAAAAAATGCTTGGGAAAGATCCTCTCGGAAAACGCTTAGCGAAACGCTGCAATGGCTTTGCAACTCCAGGTAGGGGTGGCATTTCCGGGTATTTTTAGAACCGGGTACCCGTTTTTGTCAACATCGGGTACCCGCGTACCCGGAAAAGGGATCACTTCACTTAATAACAAATGGCATTGCGCGCGACCCCGGTGGACCATGTGCCCGAAGCGGGGTTTTGTACACAGGAACCAAGCAGCACATTGTCCTAAACGTCGGAGTTAATCTCTCCTACTTTTCTATCAAACGGAATTGTTACTTTCAGTTTGCAAATTGTCTTTTTTGTGGGTACATGAAGCAGAAAAACAAAATTTTCACGAAGAATTGAACATCTGAACAGACGACAGAGCTGCAAACCACCTACGCACCAGCAACCGCTCAAAGGAAATGTCCCGGGTGCTGCATAACCAGTACACGCGGAATGCACGTACACATATGGTGAGCGCTGGTCTTGTCACGCCTGGACCAGGTCAGTGCTACGTATGTCACGGGTTAAAAAGGTTTTTATGTACAAAAGTTACCTCCGTAACTCGAACAATGCCCACGCCAGTATGTCCACTTCTTTTGATTTTTTTTTTCAAAATAACCGCCACTAAAATGCTTCAAACGGCGTTGGAAGTATCGGAAGTCCATATAGGGTTAGGAGCTATCATTGCCAAGTGCATTTCTTTTCTCACGGGGACCAGTTGTATACACGTTGCATAAACCATAGAGCTAGCTCTATGCATAAACCAACGTTACCTGAAACTGCAACAAATCCTTGCTTTCAAGCTACTGAACTAACCTGATTGCTAACGCGGGCCCAATTATAGTCCCATTCAGGCAGTCCAATCGCTGACACTGCAGCGGACATGTGACCGCAAAAGGAAAGATCATGTGACCACACATAGGGAAGCCCAAGTGAAAAAAATAGGACTATGTGCAGCGCTTAATGTTGTAAACAAGACGAAGCGATACGCACGTTTGGCCACACGAAGGTACCACGATAAAGTGGTTTATTTTAATGGATAATTCTCTTTATGATAACTCCATTCCCCTGAGATTCGAGTTGTCGAGATTTTAATGTAAATACTTAGACAAGTGACATCTGACTGGTCGACTTTATTATGACCTGTTACCAATTCCCTTGCTTCGAATGAAAGGAACACCTGTCAACATTTCCCTTGCTTCGAATGTAAGAAACACTTCTATTTGAAATGCTTTTGTGCATACAGAAAACATCCTGCTTTTTGTTCAATTCCTCATCCACAGTTCTGCTGAATCACAGAGGAAATTCATATTGCTTTAATTTAAAAGTAATTTTGAAACTGAAGTTTGAATGATGCTTACGGTGTATTTCTTGGTATCAAAAGATAAACTGGTTCTCTGACTCTTTGGGCTTATGGAGCACATTCAGTGCTTTGGTTACCAGCTAACAATAAGAGGCTGATCAACTGCACAATTGGTGCGTGATCACTACTTACTGCATGTGTGGAGTCTCAGTACCGCTGGAATATTACACAGTCCGCTCTCGCTCTATCGTCAATCCCGACATAAAGTAATTTTCATTCATATTGTTTGATTTGACAAAAATACTCAAACAGAAAGCACTACTGTACCACTTCCGCACAAAAGTAATTCAGGCCGACACGGTTTGAAACTTACAAATACAGTCATGCAAGTGTACATCAACAGCGCTTCCACCTCAGGGGACCAAATTCCTTCAGTCTCTTGTTCATATAGGTTTGGTACAGTCATTTTCCTAGTTCCAGATCGCAAAAATTATTCAGTCACATTGCAGCTACAAAAATAATCATATTCAAGTGAAATATGGTCAGAAGTCAACTTTGTGTTTTGGAGATACCTCTTTTTTTTTCAAAATCGAAGCTTATACATTTTGATTCACAGGATAGACGAAAGTGACGACGACACCTTTCCTTGTTCTGGATCGGTTTCAGATCGAGACAAAACTTCTTCACGAATAAAAGGTAAACATGCGAAAAATCCATTTTCGGCCACAACCTTTGCAAAAAGTTGCCTTTCTAATAAAGAATTTATTAATTTTTGGAAAATTGGATCAAAAATAAGAATTCCATTGAATTAAAAAGTAGAAATTCCGTAAAGTTTGACCCGACTTTTCAACCGTACATACAGCGAGCTATCAACGGTACCTCCCCGTTGACGAACACCTTATGTCAAATACATCTCTGCTGCGACCGTGTAGTTGCAAACGAATTTGCGTGATAACAACGCACGATCCGAAATTAGGGGAAAAGCTTTCAGTTTTCGGTCAATTAACAAAAAAAAAAGAAACTCTAAAGTCATTTTGATTTAGCAGACATTAGATGCAACAGTTTATATGACTGTTCAATCTAAAAAAAAAAGTACTTGTATTTTGAAATCACACAAAGTACTGACCTATCGACCGTGAATTTTAGTGGTTTTTCGCTCTTGTGAACTGGGAAAAATCCGGAACTGGCATTGAGTAGGAAAACAACTGCAGTACAACGGGCGGAGTGGATATAGAACAAAATTAGCTGTTGATCTCCGAACTGAAGTTTTATGTATGACCGCGGGACCGGGTTTTCAGCGGCATTGTGATTTTTCAGCAAGTCTGCCCTTCAGTATGAAATTTCACAGACATTTTATACATGGATGTTTGTTTTTAATTTATTTACTTTTTTTCTTTTTTTTTTCTTTTTACGGATACCTGGCCCGAAAAAAACGGAAGCGGGTTTTGATATTAACCAACAGGTACCGGGCACAGGCCTAACTCCAGGTCCCTTGTTTATGGCTCTTTTTTATATCAAAAAATAAAAATAACGATCAAAAGTGATTTTGGAGCATCAGATGTCCAGTGGCGACACATTTTCAAGAAATAAACGAGGAATTGTAGCCGAACACGTCAACATTTTGCCCACAGTTGTTTAAACCATCAAACTTCGCCGGAAGGTTTTTCCTCGGATGACTTTACGATTTTTCTCAGGAATACGGATATGAAGGATAAAGGTACATTCACAAGGACTGTAGTAATAAAAACTCCATTTCATTCACCCTTTAAAACATAAGAGGGCTGTTTTCATATCTGAAAAGGAAACCTATTTGTTTGTTGACTGCCTGAGGTTACCGACCTGTCGGTCATGCAGGATTTATGCTGATTCCGGACTGGACCAGTTGTTGCCCAGTCCGAAGCGGCAATGAAAATATTTCCATCTCGATTTCGATTTGTTCCTTCCGAAAAAAAACTTCTATGAAGTCCAAACGAGTTTCCCTAATGTGCAGCCCTTGGGGTGTAATTCGTTTTAAGTTCGCCCTTGAGAAATTCGATGGCTAATAACCGATCTTCCCTGGGGAATTTCAAGAACAAACAACAATTTTTGTTCTGATATGAAAACATGATGCAGAACCGCAGAGGAATCTCGGTGTTTTTCGGTTTACATTACTTCAATTTAAAAAGTGGGTCGAGATTCTGGACGGCAAGAGAAGTTACAAAGTTATTGAAATTCTGGGAAATGCCACAGGGGCAGTGCGTTTTAAACTCTATTTAAACTTAAAATTCTGTCCATTCAACATGTTGAATCACGAAGCAGGGATCCTATCGTTCTAGGTGCTAAAACGTGATTTGTTGATTTGGTTATTGTTATTTGAAAGTCCAATTTAAAATTTACTGCGTACTATCGTGGAGTTTATCAGCATACCGATAAGTGATTTTAATGACCACCGTGCAGCACGGGTGCCCGTCTCTGACCCCGAGCGTCCCCCTTGTTTCGCCCGGGCTTCATGACTAATTTCCAGGGCAGCAAATCAACAGGCACCCGCCAACTGCAACAGGCTCGGAACACAAATAAGAGCCCAAAACCCTAAAGTCCCATTAGTAACTTGTCACTTGCAATAACTATCAACAACCTTCATCAGCCGAGGGGGGTTACACGGTCACCGACTCAGTGGAGGATGGAACTGCGGTTTTCCTTTACCAAAAAAATGCAAATAATGAGGTCAAAATTTAATTGAAAAATGGGAGAAACCGGGCAGACTTAATCTGTCTGCGGAAGAGCTGGAAGATTTGCGTCACGTCGCAGGAAATAATATGGGCAGATGCCTGTTTTGCTACGGCTTGAACTGGTCAACCATTATTCTTTGCAACTTTTTTCGCCCTCGTGTTTAAATGTTAAGTGCATGCTTTATAAGATGGCAACAGAGATGAGTAGGTTGTAGAGCCCTCACTGCAGAAGTCATGTCAACAATGTTAATTAAATGGTCAAGAGGGCGGGCTTTGCATGAGATCTGACACTGCTCTGCTAATTAACGTACCTTCGCTCACTACCGAAGCTGTTATACATTTGCTGTCATTGTGTATATTGTTTCTCGTTCATGTAAATAGAGGAGGCGAGGGGGCATCTGTCGTTTAGGTTTTACTTTAATACACATCAATCATTTACGGTTCCCAAGAGCTATACAGAAAATGATTCCACTTCAATAACAGTTAGTTAGTTAGCTTAGCAGGGTGAATGGACATTAGTTCAGACCGTAAATGTTTAAAGCTTGAACCTTGTTTGATCTCATATTCGCCCTTAAATTACCAAAGCTAGCTTTCAGTTGACGTTCAAGCACCAGACTCGGTCTGAAAAGTAGGGACTGTGAGATTGCCATGCGATAGTAAGAAGCGGCATTGCGTGTCCAGGCCTGCACGGGACGTACATTTTTGTAATCCCTCAGTGAAACTGAAGTTACTTCGTGAGAAGATCTAGGCCTGTACGAGTCTTTACCACTTTTAATGTCAGTCGCTGTTTCCAGGATAATCGACACAGGCGTGGAACCGAAACAAGTTGGTTTTGGTATGCAGCTGTAGGTTGAATAAACCGAAATTGACCTGATGATTTTCGACTGTTGTTCTCTGATGCAGGACTTGATCTATTGTATCGATTGAGGTCGAAAAGGGCTCCCAGAGCAAACAATTAGAGTAGGGCCTTGTTAACCATCAGTCAATTCTCTTCAAACCGCGGGCTGAGCACATTTGAACACTAATAGTTGGGAGCACCCAACTTGATTTCTATTATATTGTTTACAACCGGAAAATGCGAACAAACACACCCAGAGAAAGTAAGCCGACTCCTTTGAAAGACTCCTTTGAATGTCTGTGTTTGAGGGAATGGCCTACTCGACGGGCTTTGTAATGTAACCGGATAAATGTAAACTATTTATTGAAATTCGACGAATGTATAGTGCAAAATTGACAACCAGAATTAGAAGCCATTACTGCGGTAGCACAACGCTAGTGGTCAGGTGGTACGCGCGTTACTTGTCTCTTTGACCAATAAGGCGTTGTGATTTGCCAAAAGAACGCTTGAGTCAGGCCGAAGAATGTGCCAGTGCACAGCCACTGCAAGGTTATTGCGTCTGATCGCATTGGTCTATGTAATAATGCTCAGTACTATTTAATGAAAGGCTCTGGACACAAAAGTTGACCAGTGTTATTTGAACCAACAATTCCAATGAATGTATTTCCAGTACTAGTGTTAAATACCAAGCAAAGGTGGTGTTCCCGTGGACTTGACAACCTTGCGATATTCTGCGCCAGGCCACCAGGGCCCAACACTTTATCCCCTAAAAATGCGGTGGCTTTCTGGATTCGGTCATTCCGAGGACCGTTGCTGTGTTTTGTCATTTCCCCTCACCTTGGCTGGAGCAGACTCGTAAATTTCCCTCCCCAACGCGTTTACGACCGATCATAAAAGCCAGTTGGCGCCTATAAATTCGATTGCAAAAGGGTCCCCGTGGATTCACTAGCAGGAAGAGACTACGGAAGCACTCCGAACCATACGGTTTGATACTTAACAAATGAGCTAATTTTCGACATTTACGCGCCGCGATTGGTGGCTGAGAGTAAGCGAACTATAACCACGGTTTAGAAAATGATTGACAAGCCGTGTTGCCAAATCGGGTTATGCTCTAGCGCCCTCAAGCGAGATCACTGTTGTGTTGTTTAAGTTGTATGTCGAGATTTCCAAACACATCTCAAAATGTTTGCTTTGTGTTAACTCCGTTAATGCTGTGTTGTACGAGAAAGACTTTATGAAATTTGTTGCACCATTCTCAGGTGTCCAACGTCTAACATACTCATTCTTATTGATACCATTCACTGCTTGTCTCTTGCAGGTGTGATAGACTGTTCTTGATTGGCTTACTGATTGAATTCGGTCTTAGTAATCTAGCATTTCAGTGAATCCGTCGTAAAACAGAAGCCATTTATTTGTATTAGATGCTGCAAATCGTTTGCATTGTAATGACGCCAAAACACAATAACGTCATGGTGAACTGGAATTGTAAACAATAGAAATAATACATACAAAAGTCAGCACATCTGAGATTTCTTTTAATCATCCGCCTACAGATGAAAGGAAGTGCCATTTAAGTTTAAACCAACACAACTCGCAGGCACTCACACAATCTTCTTTTAAGAACTACTGCAGTTTCCCACCTCCCTCTCCGAAAAAAAGCGTGGCTCAGTTGATTGAATTCCCACGAGGTATAAATCCATTTAAAACGACATTTAGAAAATTCACCAATGCCATTTAGCCTTACTTAAACCGCGACCAAATCCCACGAGCTCAATCTGGTGAGCGCATAAAGCTGCACGCTCTGGAATCCCTTTACTGGTGTCAGCAGCGGCGGCGGCGGCGGCCAGACATCAAGGGAGGGATAAATCAGCACAGCTTGGAGAGCCCGCTTACATTTTTGGCGGGAATCTGAGGATCAGTTGTCGTCTGCTCTGGCAGTTTAATTATAATCCTGACCTCCATATCGGAGCCTTCTGGCATCCGGTGATCGTTAAAGGGGACCTGTAAGCATTTGAATCATCATTCCTTTCAAAATAATGTGGAAAAAAGTTTCAATAATTCTGTTTTTCTTCACTCTAAAAGTACATCATCTATTTCAAGGGTTGATATTTTGTTTTTTTCTTTAAAAAGTTCGACTTTTTTAAGTAGTTTTTAAGGGAACGATGGTTTGCAGTTTTTGTGTCGTCATTTGAAGATGTACATTTGCCTTATTCACTAGAAGATGGTGGGCGAAGCTAACCTCAATAAAGAAACTGAAATTATCCAAATTCTAATTTACTTTGCATTGGCTTCTGCGGAATACCCCGAGTGTTGTATTCTTTAGCATGTATGCGTTGCAGCACTGGGTGAAAGTAAAAAGAAAACAAATAAACTTTGACAGCACAAATTGCCAGATCAATTGACAGCCATGGCGACTCAACAAAATTAACACCACAAGCAGCAGAGCAGTGAAAACATGATTCACTTGAAAATTAACACCAAGTATCAAGTAGTTTGGTGATTGACAGGGACGGTAAACGGCACCACTTCCTGATTCACTGATCCGTGTATCCGGCCGGTAGCGTGTGTGATGCGTTCAGAAATTTCTCGCCTTCCTCTCGCCAAATCCTGTTTGCTGCATTTAGTGTATACACACAACCATAATCAATTGCAAATGCAAAGGAAGAATCTCGGAAACATTTTATAAACTATAGACTAAGACTTTCATTACAGTCTTAAAGTCAACTGAATATCGTAAATATCGTTATCATGATTCATGAAATGTTTTAAAGCATCTGGAACCTGGGAGCCAACTTTGTCAAAATATGCTCGTATTTTATTTATTGATTATTCATCAGCTTTTAATACCAGAATGCCCTCAAAGCTTTATCAGAAGCTGATTGATCTTAATTTACCGGGATCTTTATGTAAGTGGGTTCTAGAATTTTTACTGACATGTAGACAGATTGGTGGAATCGATTCAAGGTTTTTAAACCAATTGTGAGTACTGGAACCCCACAGGGTTGTAGTCTTTCTCCTTTATTGTACAGTTTATTTACATATGATTGCAAAGTGGAACATCCATTTAGTGTGATTGTAAAATTTGCTGATAATTCTACCCTGACTAGTTTAATTTGTAATGGCGATGAATTTAGTTATCGACATCAAGTATCATCTCTTGCAGAATGGTCTGAATCGAATAATCTTGTCTTGAATGTTTACAAAAATAAGGAAATGATAATTGATTTTAGCAGAAATAAAGGTCCAATTGAATCAATTGTCATTAACGGAAGGAATGTGGAAATTGTAGATTGTTTTAAATTTCTCAGCACGTGCATAATGAATACCCAGTCTTGGTCAACTCAAGTGTCTGAAAATTTGAAAAGGGGCCAACAGCGTTTGTATTTTTACGTAGACTCAAATCCTTGGTGTGAGCAGACATATTTTGTTTAATTTTTATAGATGCGTAATTGAATCTGACCAGCTCTATTATCGTCTGGTTTAATGCTACTCCTAAGTGTGAAATTGATAGATTGGATCGGGTGGTTAAAATGCGTCACACATAATAGGAGTTCAGTTGGATGACATGAAATCGATTTATGATAGGGGAATGAGGAAGCGTGTTCAAAATATTGTTAATGACACGCATCATCCAGTAAATGAGTTCTTCCATGTGATGCTTTCAGGAAGGAGGATGAGATGAATGGGTGCATAAATCAACCATTTCGGAAATAGTTTTATGCTATCACCCGTGCGTGTTTTTAATAATGGGAATTTTGAATCATAAAACAATTATGAATAATTGGTTTTGGAAACAGATTTACACCATTATTTGTCTGTGGTGGGATTTTATAAATGAGTATGTGTAGGCCTATAGTAATTGTAAAGTTTGTTTTAATCTCCGTGGTAATTAGTTTAATTATTTTAATTGTATGGTATTTTTAATGGAGTTATTTGTATGTCTATGTGAGTCCAACATTACAAATTCCTTTGATTATTTTCTTTTAATTATTGGTTGAATAAATTAATCTTGAATTTTGAATACGATAGATAAAAGAAATCCTCCAATCCTACAGAAATAAAGAATGCAACACAAACTCAGGCACACCATTGGGGATTTTAAAATGTGATGGTTTTTTTTTATAATTCCTCGCTATTGACACTGACAACGTCAGAGCACGGTCAAACGACATTGTCAAAATGTTAAACCATTTGTTGTCTTATAGGCTACGCCTACGTGAAACAAGCTGCGTCGAATCAAATCAAAACACAATACGGAGCAGGTCGACGGAATCCATAGACGTAGTTGTTGTAAGCGAGTCAAATATCTTCGGTTGGTTAAATACTGTTGCTGAAGAATAAGAACTGCACAATATTCTTCAAAAATAAATGTTTCCCTTTAGAATCAACAGTGAAATCTCATTCTGTTCCTTTATTAACTCTGGACCCAAGCCCAGACTGGCGACTGCTTTTGATGTTTCCCCGATAAAGTTCGCCTTGGGGCTGGAACAATGTTCCTCTCCCCCAGCTGGCTGGACGTCCCACCGCGTCCGTTGTTTTCGTTCGACAGGGCATTAATGAACAAATCCCGCCCGGCATTTGCACTGTGCACTCTGGCGAAAATAAGCTTTTCCGGAAGGAGGCGCGTTTTTGCCACATTTTTTCCCGTCTACCTTGTCTTGTCCCTCGAGGTTACAGACTCGACTTCTCACACATTTTTCTCAACTTGTGTTTTGAGCAATAGTGTTCCCGGGAATTACAGCTTGAGGCGAGGTCAAATGACGTATGTTCTGGCCAGCCATTTTTATTGTAACCACTTTACGGGTTTATTTTACAAGCCCATTAAACAAAGTGCTTGCAGTATCAACCGTGGCTGCATATTTCAAACACCGTTTGATATTATGACGACCTAAAGGGACAGAATGTAGTAGATTTGGTATCAAAAGCCCATTATTTAACATTATAGCGAGAGCCTATGATTTCGCTGCATTCCCGAGCAAGAAGAGAAAAACAAATAAAACAGTTCTCTCGTTATTTATCTAGTTTTCAAAAGTTCTTTTCCATCATCAGCCAGAGCTCTGTGAGTATAGGCGAAAGCACCAATCTGTGTACGTAGTGCACGTTACGAATTCGGGGCATAGACAGATTTTCAAAACCGAACTTTGGAAATGTACAAGTGCCTTGTAGAGTCACTTCGAATTAAAATAAAGGTACATTTTCACAAGGCTTAAGTTAAATAAGTATATCCCCACAACAGTGTAGAATCTACAGAACAAATTAGGCCTATGCATTACAATTGTTAGATGTTTCATCTCGTGATGCAGAAACACTGATTTCCCTAAATGATTCGCTGAAATTGCTTTAACTCCAAGGTAGGCCAGTTGTTCTGTACCGGTCAGGTTCAGCAACTCCATGGGAGGCCAGTTGTACTGTACCGTTCAGGTTCAGCAACTCCAAGCAGGTATTATTTGTAGCTCCCCACATTTTTTCCTGTCATTTCACAGGGCGGGCTACGGAATAGAAGCTTGAAGGTTTTGCACTTATAGTATTCATCTCAAAATTCATCTCAATAAGTTTTTTGTGGAAGAAGTTTGGTATGACTTGAATGTAATCAGTGCTATTTTAATAACCGATTTCCACCTATTAAGCCTGCCGATTCAATTGATCCATTTTAGCAAGAACAATATAGGCGCACATGAAGGTTCCTTACAGACGGAATTCCTCAAATTCACGATATGGTTTTGACATTTTACCTTAATTTCACCCTGGCCTTAACCCAGAAATACCCGTACAACACGGGTAACAGTGAACTGTGGTTTCTACAGATAAATATGGGAATTGAACACAGTATATCATAAATGATCAACGGGACCGCACCCCCTCAAAAAAAAATCAAGAAATAAACATCTGCCGCGAGGGTTTTTGCCGCACAAAAACACCGAGGCGGAAAATTGAGGCTGGGCCTAGCCCCAAGAGGGAGGCCCCCAGGCCTGAGAATAGGGGGAGGAGGGTCAAGGGGGAAGACTTGACACCAGATTGTCTGAAAGGGGGTCACCGGGTTAAACGGTTGTCATTAATAAACGGAGGAAATTGGGGCCAGGGAAGCTGATATCTTTGGCAGTATTTGCAGTTTAAAGAGACTCAGTCAAACTTAATCTTGGTACAACGAAGCGGTTGCATTGCATTCAGAGCTTGTTTTGCGCCAGAGGGCGCTTTGTTACTGCCAATTACTAGTTCCGCGTTAGTAATATAGACAATAGACTTTCTTTTGTGTTTTTGACGTATTTGATAAAGGCAAGAATGCGTTTCCATTTGAGACTCATACTGGCTAATAGTGCTGTAATGGGGAAACAAAAGTCAGATCTCGTTGGTTCGATGGCTTGTGAGGACCACATTGATAAGTATCATTGATTCTAAACCTAATCATATTCACAGACAAGCCAAAGTGTCCGTTGTACATTATTTAACTGGTTTGCGACACAATAACCGATCACTAAGAGAGGGCTAAATAACAGGGACCAGACTAAAATACAGGGAATTCTGAGAGCCTACTGTAGAAAGATTTCGAGAAGAATTGTATATGCTTCATGCAAAAAAATGAAAGGTCGTTTACCTGGACTCTTGCCTCTGTCAAGTCGCATCGGAGTGCTAGCTGTTCCCGGCAGTAGACGTCTGGGTAGTGAGTCTTCTGGAAGACTTTCTCCATCTCTTCTAACTGATAGCTGGTGAAGGTGGTCCTGTTGCGACGCTTCTTCCTCTTGGTGGCACCGTCCTCTTCTGCGTCCCCGTTTGATCCTGCGAAGAAACAGAAGCCCGGTAATTTGAATGATATGCCTAATGAAAGGGTCTCTACAAAGCAATTTTTTAAATAAAAACTGCACGTTTATGTCTCAGTTAAGCTCATTTCCAATTTTGTTTTACCACTGTAAAGAAATTTTGCCACCGTTTTAGTTTTATACCAATGAGTATTTCCGTATTCATGAGCAAAACTGTGATGTCATCCCGGGAAGAAAACTTCACTCTTACATTAGTTTGTGCACCAGAAACTACAGAATGTTTTAAATTTGACAAACCTTAAATTTCTTTTCTTTGGGGATTCATATTTGTGTAAATAGAACACAGCGACATCCTGTCTAAACTTAAGTTCGGACAGGATGCTGTTCATTTTTGTTGCATTAGAACGGAGACCAAGCAGTCTACAATGAATGAATGTTGGACTCCTGGGCTCTGAATCTACAAAGTAAACATACATCTCGTTGTTAGCCCCAAAGCATGACATGCATTGGCCCAAACTATTCGTTATGCACTTTTGACCAACACGGTTGCACTGCGAGGCTTATTTTCGTCACCAAAAACTGTACGATTTCCAGAAGTAAAACCCGTGTTTCCAGCTATAGTTTCCTCTATCTTAATAACCATACAGTAAAACTAAGTATGGGTTTTAGACTTGCACTGACGTTGTGTTAACTGATGTGAAAGTGTGGACGCGTATGCCTTAAAGTGAACACCTTGACGAGCCGACTGCAGTAATGCTCGATGAGGATTTTTTTTTCCTGAAGGACAACGCTACATTTTATGTTGGAGAGGCACAATACTCTAAGGTAAATTTACTGATAACTCTTGGCCTAAGCAACCCGTTAAGTATTTAACTGCAGATTGACCAACGTGTGTGTCGTTCGCTCACTCAGAGCGCCTTGTAGTCCTTAGGTTTTGTACAAGATATTCGATTTGACCGTTGAAAACGCACTACGTTTTCCTCAGTTGTTCTCAAAGCGGTCAATTCAAGTTTTTCGACCATGAAACTGTTCAGCGGAATTAGCCAGTCTTGTAGAATGAAATCAAAACGAATAATGTATTATACCTTTAACATGATGCATCAGAAGCAAACTGTTAATACGTACCCAACTTGTTGGACGAGCCTGAGTCGGAGTCATTGCCATGGTTATCCTTAACATTCTCGATTTGTCCTTTCTCTGACTTGGCAAAGGTGTCCTTGTCGGCTCCCGCTGCCGCAGGAGGCATTTTCTCGGACTTGATGAGTTTCGGTTTGGCCGCTGTTGTGAGAAGACCGGGGCTGCGCTGCATCGGTGCTGTGGGGGTCATTCGCTCGATGTCGGCTCGGTAGTCCGCTCGCCGCTCATAATCGCTACTGTTTGGCGAAACGGATTCTGGACAGAAGAAAAAACGGAGGAAATAATACACATGCACTTTCCTTTGTAAGACTACTTACGTGCACGCAAATGAAATTGATAACCGACACGAAAAAAAAATTAAGAAAATTAAAAATCAATCACGGGTGCTCTTGCTTCCGTTAAATCCGCTGCATGCTTGTCTTCAGGAGTCACCCTCCCGCTTTCACCTTCCTGATGACGAACAGAGCATACTGTGCGGAACGTCGAGTGTTCACCATCAGTTCTTCTCAGAACCACACACTCATAAAAGAGTTCCTGTACATGGTGCAAACGCAAGCCTAACCTAATTTATAAAAAAAAATTCACAGCACCTCGCTATCAGTTGATTGAAGAGCGCCCTCTTTAATGTAGCTATAGAAACAGAAGAAATGAATACCAAGTCCGCAAAGTGGCAGATTGGGCCATGTGTTCTATAATCACACCAAACATGCCATGGGAACTTGACCCAACCAGCAGATTCGTTAGACAGTTAGAACCCACCACTTTAATGACTGCATTTAAGAACTGGGGCAGACATGAAATTCATATGCTCGCAGACAGGCTTTTGGATTATTAAGCACATTTATGATAGCGGTAATTGACGCTGTATGTAAATACTTTCCACGTGAAAAATCACATTATTGATTCATGGAGCATGACGTTGAAGACAACCTACTTCATTCATGTTTCGGTGAGCTATCCAAACAGATGTTCAACTGTATTATAAGACTGTAATTGTGTAGGCCTATATACACATTGCTTTAGGATTAAGTAAAGTGGACATGTGACTGAGTCAATTCTAATACATGTGATATACAACTTGCGATCGTTTGAATTTCACAATTCGATCGAGTAAATAGACGAATTCTGGCAGAGCAACTGCAGTAAACGAAAAATGAAACAAAACAAAAAGGCAAAATAAATAAATAAACAAATAAATAGACTAATTCAAATGGCATCATTACAGCAGCTTCTCATCCTACTCGTTAACATTTAGGCCTAATGGGGCCAGCAAATTAAACATTGAAAATTATAACGAGTCAAAAAGTTATTTCATTGCATTTCATTCCCGTGGATAAACATTAAATACAAATCTGAAGGTATGTAGCGTAAACTATCGTTGCACATATAGCACAGCTTTGCTTGTCATTGTTTGGATTGTATTGACTTCTGCGTGGCAGAATACAATTAAACCCGTCAAAATGGAAGGAAAAACGGGCGGACTACCGCACACACGTGTATTAAGTGCATAGGACGTGGTGTTTTATAAAACTGCACTACGGAGATCAGATGTGTGGATATGGTGGAATTCTCTGGACGAGTTGGGAGTCATTCTGACTGGGAATTGGACATTAATTGTTCGCTTACTTCGCAGGTAACTTTCGATGTGACGATAATTTATTACAAACATGCTGATTTCAATTTTTACACAAAACATTTAGAGCCTCAAAACCACACTTCTGCGATATAGTGATTTGATATGACTAAGTCAGTGTGGTCGTTTCCAAACTCAGGTCAATAAGCACTACGCTAATACTGCAATGGTAACGCGTAAAAGGCAATTCCTGTTTTAAAACTGTGTTTCATGACTTTCCTCAGAACACGGACTCATTGATCCGAACTGAAGATTACATGTGCACACTGCATCCACCGCATGTTAAGTGATAATAACGTCCAACATACTAGCTAACTCTATGCCATGAGCGTAAATCCCGGGGGTGGGCTATGGAACCATCCCCCCACTTTTTCGTGGTTCAAAAAAATTAAAGCAGATTGCGGTGAATGTTTTTAACTTTTTAACAACCAAAATGTTGAAATTCAGTAGCACTCAATGAGGGACACAGCCAAATCGGACCATAATTGGACAAGTGACTGAGTACAACTTACAGCGCAGCTTTTGGAATGTACTGAGTCAGTCAGTCAGTCACATAGATCAAGGTGGCAATAAGCAAACTGCGATGTAGTGGATGGGATATCAGAGACAAAAATGAAGGAGAAATTCTTTTTCTAGGGGATAAGAGAAACTTAAGAATGCGTCCAGCACGCTAACTGCCCGCCCAGGCCAGCTGCGCCGACCTTGCGCTGCGGCTAGCTGACGGTGAGGCAAAACATTAACACGACCGCACTAGGAAGAACACTGATGTCCTTGGGCAACTCAGCACGTGCATCTCTGCAAAGACATGGGCGATTAGATAAATCTCCTGCCACTACACAAACTTCCCGCAGTGGGTGAGAACGCCGCCTGGCTCCGGCCTGTCTGGGAAGGCAGTGACAGGTGGGAGCTAAGGGGCATTGTCGCTGAAACAATTACGACTGTGACTCGGGCACCAAAAAAGTGCTAGATAAGAGAATAAATCAGGATGCTTTAAAGGGGAAATGCAAAGCCTCGCAAGGAATCGGGCAGACATCCCCAGGTAATGTAATCAAAGCTTTCGACACACAGGGAATTGAACACAAGAATGAGGAAATTTTTTTTTTTTTAATTTATGTAAGTCTTTCTTGCAATGAAACTAAGGATTCCACAAAAGTATCCTAGGCACTGCAGGCAGTGCAGCTCGAAAGCCTGAAGAAACCTGTAGAGAAGAGACAATGAGAAGACGTTACAGTTTGTGTAAACGGTGTGGTCAATCTGGCCATGGAGCTATAAAACGGACCTGGCGTACATGTAGGTTTTAGTTCAGCTTTCAGTCCCAGCAGCGGCACAATTATTCATTAAGACAATCAAGCCATGATCGAACACTAGCACAGAGGAGAAGTCTAATTTGATATAATTTTTGAGCTCGGGAACAGTAATAATTGCGAGACTCGCCCAAATGGCAGCAACGTAAATATACAAACTAGACGGTTCGGGAAGGACATTACTATGGAACGCCAAAGAGGCAAAAACGAGGAGGCAACACGTCAAGCGTTCTTCGACATCGATCGATCGTTCCCCTACATCTATCTCTTTTGATCGATGAAAAAAGAGCGATGGAAGAAGAGTTACGACATAAGTGCGATGAAGAAAGACCGATGAAGCTACATCGACGCTAACGTTACGCAACCCCTTCCAGTACCAAATAAAGCAAGTCGTGTTCTCCAGGCTGTAACCATAGCCCCCCAACACTCAAGGCCACCCGTGTTCATTACCCGTCAGTCTGGTAGACCCTACACAAAAATATCATTTCGATTTCCCCCTGGATGGAATGCTAGTTCGTTATGGGTTGCTCTCTAACCATTGGGCACCCATTTTTACTCCTAACGGCCCGAATTTTATTTTCCACACTAATAACACCCGGTAGAACCGGCGGAACTATTTTGTCATTCATTTGACCTAGATACCTGGCTATGCACTTCCAAACACTGATGAACACATTATTTCCTTCTGAATTTAAAAGATCTCAGTCTCATTTCATATTTGTCAACTTGTTTCAATTGCCTCCCACGATCTCAATGGAAGCGTGGATGAGTCACAGTAAGTCCAGTACATTGTATTATGCACAGTTTACTATTTTCATTCCTGATCCCCTGAGACTCCAAGCTAACAACGACGGTGTCGAAAATAACAAAAAAATGTGCATATTGTTAAGCGCAACAAAGAGAGCGTATTACAATCCCCTGCGTCTCATCGATCCTAAAAGACTTTCGCCCCGGACGTTTAGAGAAGACTTCGTAGATTTTCGTAGCATTTGGACTACAAGCTCTGGGCATCATCGTTTGACCGATGGGTGAGCAAGTGAGGATTAAACTGGTATTATTGCAAATGAAAAAAAAAGAAGTAAAACCTGAAAAATTATTTGGCAGCCTATAAACGTTACGATTAAAATTAACTAGGCTCAATTATATTGTGATACATGTGAAGCATAATCCTTAACCAAGGAAATTACACTGTTACGTTGTAGCCTTAGATGATATAATTTCCTTTTTGGAGGGTGTCACGCAATTTTCAGAAATAACGAAGAATACTTGCCTTTGGCAGCTTCAAGAGGGTTGACTTTTTTAATAGCATCTGACACAATCGTTCCGCCGGAATATTATTAGTGGGGAAAATAAAATTCGAGTCATTAGGAGTAAGCATGGGTGCCCACAGTGGCTAGTTTGAGGGAGCGACCCATAACGAACTAGCATCCCATCCAGGGGAAAATAAAAAAATTCTTAGTGGTTTTGCGACAAAGAAACTTAGATATAAACACCCACCTGACAACCCAATTGGCTCAGACCAGACTGACGGCTAATGAACACAGGCGGCCTTGAGTGCTGGTGGGCTATGGTTACAGAGAACACGTGCTTAATTTAGTATTGGAAGGGGTTGTGTAACGTTGGCATTGCTGTAACTTCGTCAGTCTTTCTTCATCAGTCTTTCGTCATCAGTCTTTCTTCGTCAGTCTTTCGTCATCACACTTGTGATGTAGGGGAACGAGGGGAACGATCTATCGATATCGAAGAACGATCGATGTTTTGCCTCCAAGTTTTTGCTCTTTGGCGTTCCATACATTACTGTGGTCTGGCACTGATCCTGTACCCAGATTGGTCCACAGCAAAAGATATCTGGTTTGTTGACTGCAATTAAACTAAGGTACTCATTTCATCGACATTTTCTAAAATTCTCAGACATCAATGTTCGTTATATCATGGTTATACAATGTGCCGTATCGCACGAAAGAACAGTGTTGCCAACGGGCCAAATAAACGGTTTGCTTAACCCATCACATCGTTGGACAAAACGCTTGTTTCCACTGTAAACAATTTACAGGCTTTTCTTCCATAATAATGGGAATACAATCTACAATTGAGATTTTATGACAACCTGAAAATGCATGTTCAACTACGGCAGACTCGCTGCTTCAGCCATGCCCCAGCCTAAGTGCGGACACAGAGGCAAAAAATTACTCCGTGCTAAAAAAAAGCCATGCCCGGTTTTCATTTGCAAACACTGTGCTTTGCATGGCTCGTGAAATCACTAAATTAAATTAGGATCGGCTGTCGCTTGCCACGTGTGCATCATTAACTTTAATTCTTGTTGATACGATTTTGGCAGGTACATACCTGGGGGAAGAAGCGAAAATGAATGTCGTAGTTCTCTTCGCCTGACACAGGCCATTACCTAATGGGCAGGTCGGAATATCGTACGAACATCAGTGTACATGTATCAGGACGTAGCAAATTCGGGGTCGTTATTTAGCGGTTAATAACAAACTTTGGCCATGGCACATGACGAGATAAACAGTGCTTGATAAACAGTGCTTGATCTCTGACGGTTATTTTTTTAACTTTTGCAAGCTGAATCCATGCTGACTTGTTTTCTCTCTGATCGCTGATAAGATTACGTATGAAATCACACACATGCATAACGTTTATGTTTTTGTTGTTGTTTGCTTTTTCTTTTGAGAAAAGAAAAACCTGCTCAATTCTCACGCTCGAAATATCTCTCCCCTACCCCGTCTTGAACGTTAACCCCGTTCAGCTTGGCGGTGTTTGTTATTATTAGCTGTTGAATGCACCAGGAACGCCAGGGATATGACTCTTGCTTTACCTCAAAGGGGGACCATACAGCATCACGTTGCCCTGCCAGCCCGAATGAGACGAGTCAGCACGCAGCGTGCGTCGCCGCACGCGGTCGTGGGCTAACATCGCTAAGCGCGCGGCATGCGACCACAGCCACCAGCCGCTCGCGATGAGGTACCCCGTGGATTCCTATAATTGAATACTCCACCGGGGTGGGCCCAAATATGACATCGGCAAGCCTCCATCCGTGAATGAAGAAATGTCAGTGGGCACGTACAAAATCCCTACTTACGAAATGACCCAGAGGTAGTCTGTATACAAGCGTTTTAATTCGTCGTGACTGGCAAGACAGCAGCCAAAATGCATATGGCTTGGATTACGCGATTTGGTATTATGTGCAATGTTAAGGTTGTATATTCCAGCCTGCTGAGAGCTAAATCATAAAACATGGCTCCATTTGTGATATTGAATACAAGAGGTGTCGTGCTGCATTCCAAACACGGCTGGATTTATTGTGACAGATTACTATGGTTAAATAAGTCCTATGTAAATCATGAAGTTTTGCAGGATCATTGAGTGACAATAACCAAAACCCGGCATTCAAGAAGTAGCGAGCGGCCATGGCGGGTAAGAAATACTCAGGACATTTCAACGTCCTACGGCCACAACTATCATGATTATCGACCGACGAGGCGATTCCATTTCTGCCATTGAACCATCCCTAATGATCCACCCATTGAGATGAACATGATGAAATCTCTTCCCTGGCAAATTCAAACTTAGATTGGGGGACACTAAATTGAGAAAACTTTCAATCACGATTACACGTTAGTATTACTGAAGCAAAGTTAAGCGCACACGTCGAGAACAGATTGATTCTTCTCTCAATCGCAACCACGCTCGTTATGTAATGCACGCTGGACGTTCAGCAGACTATTTACAAGACATGACCATATTAAAATACATTATGACTACACAGTCTTACGTGAAGTTGTCAACGGGTGATAACAGGAGTAGTCTCCGCGATGGAGCCCAAGGTACTGGCTTGAATCCATGCAGTATAAGCGCAGGTGTCTGGCCTGTGAGGACGAAAAACACGGACCGTCTTCTCCATGACAACAACGCGGCTCAACTTCCACGTCAATCCACCGACCCAAGGTATGATCCATAACACACACAGAGAGCAACTTATTATCGCCAAAGTAATGAAAACAGGCTCCCTAACATTTATAATTGGGGTCCAAATATGAGAGACGTGGACACTGTGCGAACATCTGGGGACGAAAGACCAAGAGAAGCGGGCAGCATATGCAACTCACGCGGAACAACAGTCAGAACAACTAGCACATTGTTTATCAAGGTCGAGATGTTGCGATACCGTGGACCGGAAACCATCCCCTGACCATGTGTGCTTGTTAATTTACGCGGAAGGTGTCAGTTTCCAGAGGGCTCTAATTGGCTGAAGCGACCACATGACATGTCATGGTTGTCATCCAGTATTTTGATTGGCTCAATGAGATCATGCCGTATTGTTTTTCCTACTGTCCACTTTCTAGAGGCGCATGCACGCCTTGCGTCATTATTGTAAGCCTAACCCTACGCGCTGTGTTAATTAGGAAGAACTGTGATCGGACAACCAACCAACCACAGTGTACAATCATTTCAAGGTCTACAGTCATGGAATGTCCCTTCACTGCGCAGACAAAACAAAGATAGCATACCAAGAATTGGGAACATGTGTGAAGCACATTTCAATTAAAGAGATCTTGACTGATACATAATTATCTCAAACAGACGTCCCTAGCGTAAATTCACTCAAAGCAGCATGAGATGGTTCACACATTGTAGAGGGCTCACACCACACCTCGACAGATGTCATGCCACGAACACAGGGGTTTAAAGAGAACGTAGTTGTCTTCAGATTGATCAAAGTGATTTCCAAGCATTTACAGCAGGCGACTGGTTTCTACTTCGGAGGTGTATACTGAGCAGAACCACTGTGGTACACCTGGTAGTTTTTGAACCATCACAAATGCTGTGATGCGCGGGAAAGGTCCTCTTTACTCTCAAGACTCAAGGAGTGCTTTATCCTTTGAATCATAACGATTTTTATCGTTTATGCTGATTTGCCTTCAAGCAAGCGTGGACAGTCAATTTTTTTTATTTAGTTCATAAATAACAAAGGGAATGACAATAAGACTCCGTTATAAGTTCACTTTAACATTAAGTTCGAAAAGAAAAGGCTCGAACTTGCCGTTTTGGGATCTCACATTATATCCACGAGATAAATAAAGACACGTCATGGTCTAACTCAAAGGCTAGGTATTGTTGCACGCCTGCCAATCATGATGCAAGGAGAAAACCCTCTTACTTTTGCCTGTCTAACTCCTGCAGTAAAATACTAAAATATTACCAAGTCTGATCTAGCACGAGGAAGTCACGATCGATTACCGGTGCGCGCCTGATCAGTGTTAATTAGGAGCAGCAGCGAGAATTGACGGGGAGACAACCCCGTGTCAAAACTCGTTGGACCGGTGGCTTGTCAGGCCCAACACGCCCAGCGGAAAGCGGCCCTGACTGCTGTATAATGATGCTGAGTCGCTCCCACATAGTGACAATCCAACCGCTAATTGAAAACAACTTGTGAGCATTGAATGAGTGAACAAACTTCGTAATGAACTCAGTTTATTCAGTTGTCATATAACAGTGCAGTGCCACATCGACAATTGTAAGCACCGCCTCTGAACGTGGAGTGTGGAAACAACACACGGGAATACTAGCCGAAATAAACCTAAAAATGACATTGACAACATCCTCTGAAAAGGTCAAAGTTTTGCAAAGAACGTCTGATACATTTATTTTTATTCCAGTTTTACTTTACTTGAAACATTCGAACTTAATGGACATGGTGACATCTTTGTCACATTGTTATCTCAATACATCCACTACTTACACCGATTTTTGTGGCACATTTTATGTTCATCAGCCCAGCTCATTTTTTCCACTAAAATCGCCCCACTGCACAATAAAACCTTGACAAATGTCACGCACTTTCAAAGGAGTCCATCCTAAACCTACAATTTCTTCAAAATATTTTGAAAAACAAGGCTCCCAACAACGACGACAAAAAGAAATTCTTGAATTTTTGTCTCCCTTGGTGGTGCCCGCTCCGTCACCAGATCCAGCAGCGGGCAAACAACAACAACCGGCCCCGTGGAATGTTATGAGAGGACGGCCTGTAATATCTTGGCTACACGCTATAAGAGTTGGCGGGGGGCCCGGCCTGTTGGACCAGAAAAAGTAGGAAAATAGTACAGTGCACTTAATCACTCACTTGCAACGAAAAGGATGGGAGTTCAGATCTAAACTGCAGTTGAGCGTGAGATTTTGGTGCAAGGGAAATATTGGTCACGAAGGGGATGAAGTGTCTGCAATCGTGACATTTTTCCGACTGTGTACTGCATGACTGCTCAGCTCCATTTTTTTCCGTGTAAAACGCACATGTCCGTAAATCTGGAACCGCGGACACAGGCTTTGTGAAGTAGAACCTGACGAGATTTTGGATGAGGTGCAGAACAATAAAATCACAATAAAATCTCTTTCGAAGCGTCACTATATAATAAAGTTTGCTGAGTAATAGATTAAGAAAACATTCAGCTGTTGGAAGCTTGCCAGCGCAGCCTCTCTTCTGAACCACCCTATTTTCAATATACTGGCTTATAGGTAAGGGTCGAAGACAAGGCGTTAAATATAAGACCAAATATAAGCCCAATTAGACACGTGACTTTGACATATTTTACTGAACAAAGCTTGTTGAGATTACATTTTTTACTGAACAATCCTTTTTGAGATTACATATTTTCCTGAACAATGATTATTGGGATTACATATCTTACTCAACAGAGCATTTTCAGATTACATATTTTTTAGTGAACGATGCTCTTTGAGATTACGTAAGCTCCCTTATTTTCTAGCAAAGCCTAATCTTCCCCAACTTTTCCTCTTCTTGTGTATAAAAATTAACTTAAAACGAAAACTTGAAATGCAAATTTTCGTTTGAAAATTGCAAACAGACATCCCCCCTAAAATTTAGAAGATCGGCTCTTCTTCTTTTCAGAAACGATTTTCAGGGTAATAATATTACTAAACATGACATTTAAATTACATTTTCCTTTAAACACATAACAGCAAGCAATCTGATCTTTGGAAACCTCAAAGAAAATTAACTTATCCATTGTAGTGTGTATTTGCAACTGTTTAGATCATCCCTTCTCCCAAGCAGATGGCAAAATGTCCAACTTTCTTATCACGACACTGTATTTAAGCTTGAAGGTCGCCTTCTGTACCTTTTGCACTATGGGACGATGAGTCGAGCATCAAAGGTCTAAACTTCCCAGGATGCAAAGCAGCTGGTAACCGGCTCTTCGGATTGTGGCAATATGGTACGTGACACAAATGGTCGAATTAATGTATTTAAAATTCAAGGCAAGTTTTCATACTTCCATGACTGAGGAAAACCTTTGAAAACAACGAAAGGATTATTTGAGGATGAGGTAATAAGAGTTAGAGCAGATGACTCCACCAACATCTGATGAGGTATATCAATGGATGTAACAGCCAGAAGAAATATTTCTAAATCTATTTCGATCCAGTTTTATTTTCACTTTTTTATTCTAACGATAAATAAAAAAAAATTAACACGTGCTCACACACAAGTAAAAATCACAATTGCGAACGTTATTCCCTTAAAATATACACTCTCTCGTGTACTCAGTCTTACTCCAGAGCTGAATGACAATCCAATAAGCCTTTTTTACTGAAACTAGAAAACAACCACAGCTGACTGAATGTACTGAGGCTGGACCGAAACGACATTGTGCACAACTTATTGGTGGCAATAAAACAGGTGGACACCATTTTGTTTGCCCAATAGTGGAAAAAAATCAGATTACACGCCTTGGAAACTATCAAAAAATTTACGTTCACTTCAAAAAAGAACTTTTCTTAGACTTCATAGGAAACCTGCTATGATTTTCCACGCGTGTGGTGGCGAACTGTTTATCGCGCAACGAAAATCGTTGAACAACAATGCGGACGCGCGATGTTGAAATAGAAAAAGGCGACCGACTCGTTAACTGACCTATCGTGGATATTCGAGAACACTGTATTATTCACTTCTGTTTGTAGACTTCCCCACAAGCATCCAAATCCTTGTGAAGTTTCCTACATTTCCTTGGCATCGTTTTGCATATTGATAATCACTTTGTACTGACAATGACATGAACTGACTCTTGCAGAATAACAGACGGTTGTTCGCTGCATCCAAAAATACAGGGGACATTCTGGACATAAACGGCATAATATTTGTAGATGGTGGCTACCCGCCGTATATTATATTGATAAGGCAGGGAACTAGATTGACGCCTGTTTTGTGAACAAAATAATGACATCCATATGGGGCTGTTATTAATAAAGTATACATATAGGCAACGTACATGTACGTATATTGCGTGCACTAAAAAACATACGGGGAGAGGAACCCTAACCAATGCAGGCAGAGTGAGTCGTTAAATTTTAAAGCTCAATGCCAATCGACTTCAGGACAAAAAAGGAAGAAAAGGAAACATAATGGTTACCCATGATAATTGGGGGGGTAGAGATGGCAGCGCCCCCTATTGTCAGTCCAATCTTACAATCATTAGACTGTTGTCACGTGAAAGAATAAAGAAACCCAGACTCTCTATCGTGGTGACAGATGCGATAGTTATAGACCGGCACGACATCAAAGAGAGACTTTGTAATTTCAAACCTACCGACTCGTGACAAAACCTCGTAGTTGCGATTCAAGACGTTTGACGACTGGAAAACTGTTTGGGATTAAACCATACAGCAGCGTATGTTTAGGGAAACTAAAGTAACGACTCCCATTTTTTTTCGGCTGACATGAGCGGCAGTCGTCGGGTGACTAACGTAATACTGCAATTTTTAGTTTGATTCGATATAGAACTTGCCCTGTGAGGCTGTGATTTGTTGCGTTAAAGGTTGGTTCACACTACAGGCGAATATGAGACCGATGTGAATTGACGTCACAAGAGATTAGCAGCAAATTTTGCCCGAGTTGAAGCGCATTCAACTTTGCGAATTAACAGCGCCAATTCATGTATTTGACCTCACACGTCACAAATACACTTGCGTTTGCGTTCGCTTTCGTGCCAAGTGTGAATCTGCCTTTTGCAGTTGGCAATCTGTTACAAATAATGTTTTATTTCAAAGTGAACTAATTAAGTTCAGTTTTTTTCAACAAGACTATTTTTCACAAGACTAATTCAGTTGATCAGAATGCATCACAATTGCTCACAAATGAATCTGAATTTTCATACAGCACGCTTGACAAGTTAGTAAAAACCATGAGCACATCACTCGTTTGATTCCGTTTGATACCGTATTGTCTCCACTCGTGGGATAGCTCTTCCGCATTTACCTGCCTGGCAGAAGAATGATACAACTTTTGAGGGAAGGAAATAATCCAACCTCATGAAGATTATCACGATACAAACTTTGTGAAAACTCACCACATTTCTCTCATTCTTTTTGTGTCAGGAAATCTCTCCGCTTACAGTGTGACGTGCCAATCGCTGAAAATTGCCAAAGCCTTCTTCGACAATTCCCATCACAGGAGCATACGAGAAACCTGGAAACTTAATCCAGTGCTTCCGGAAATAGAGACTCCTGACTCTCCGCGGAGCGTCTCAGGTTGAAAAGTGCAGTTGAGCTTGAAAAGTTTTCAACGGTGTGGATGCGACAGTTTCAACGAGACCGGCAGCATTTGATTTCCGAAAGGTAACGCCATTGTTAACGTGTAAGTACATGCGAAAGTTTGCACAAAATGCATTGTGGCCCTATGTTTCTTCGAGAGACTTTACTGCGTTGCTTAAGCATTTCTAGTCTGTGACAAACAGCAATACAGATACAGCTTTTCCCAACTAAGTTCTTTGAACACTGTCCCTACTCTAAACGTGTGCTTCGCTAATAAGAACGCTCGAGAGAGAGAAAAAAAGAAAATCAGGTATGCAATTTCCCGTTCATATCTCATTGTGGTATGTAGTCGAAACGTGAGGATTTCAAGGAATTGAAGCAAACTTTCGGCAGGAATTCCGCCTCACTGAGCAACTGTAATTCTGTTCCATGTCATGAGCGGGTTGTACAAGGCGGCGTGGTGAAGTCTATTTTCTTCAAATCGAGTTAGACAGTGTAGTGCATTTGCTTGCGACTGGCTCATGTTGTCTATTTCTGAAGGTACACAAACCGCCAGTCTGGCTGCCTTAGAGACAGTGCCAACATGAGTACCTGTAAAGTTAGCACACCTGGGGTGACCACTGATTCTCAAAAACAAAAGACAAACAGTTAAGCGGACAAGAAGAAAACATCGTCTTTTTACCATATCTACCATACCCCATCTGATTCAAAACACCCAGCAGGAAGCTGTTGCAGTCACGCATTTTCCCTCCAGGTTTCCATCACATGTCCCCTATCTAATCAACAAATGACAAGAAGTCAACAAGCAACCCACACTTTGACGACTATACCAATACAGGTTCTTTCCCTTTTGCCATGAGGATCTACATTTTAGGCTGTTTTGACTATTAATAGGCCAACCTTTGATAACAGCGAACCATGCGTTTGCCAGATGTCAAGTGCTAATACTGTGAAGAAGAAAAAAATGTTATTTTTTTCCTTCTGTCACTTTGCACCGAACAGTATAATGACATGAGACAGCGAGGCTGGGTTGGTTACAGCAGAGAGTTCCCCGTGCATATGGTGCTAAGGGGGAAGAACTCGGCGCAAGTTGTATGTCCGTATGTACAGCTTGGAGTTGGCATGGAGTAAGATTACTAAATTTCACTGGCGACGAACGTAGATGAGTGCTATTCAATTAGAAGGAACGACATCTTGAAAAGGCATTACTGCCGTCTATAACAAGAGCCTTCGCGAACAATAATAATATGATCCAATGATGGCGAAAGTCATCGCTGAAATTCACGGCTGGTTGATTCATTATCTCAGTGTATGGTATGATAATAATAACGGGACACTTTTTATGAAGAATATTAGCAGTTGGAAAGGGCATTCAAATTACATATAGTATCAATGTTTACGTATAATTATAAGAAACACAATTATTGCCACCCGTGTGCGCGTATCCGCCCGAAAAACTGCCAATATGTACATTTATGTGGTGAGTCAGGTTTAGTTGGCATAGCAGTGTTTTTCCTTGACCTTCCACCGTCGTGACCCGAGTTCGAGTCCCACCCAAGCTGACACATGGATTGCATTGGCTGCCCCAGTTTGATTCCGCGGGTTTCTTTGAATATTTAACTAGTGATTTCCGACGCCTCTATTATAACTCAGCCTGTCTTCATTGTCTTGTCTGAAGTTGTCTCCACCTGTTTACTCAGCCTGGTGAGCTGACAGTCTGCGGGCTCACTTTGCAAAGCCTTAACATCTGAGGAATCGTTGCTTTTACCATGGCTTCATTTTACCGGAAATAACTGGATATACACTCGACAAAAAGTCTTTCCCCGACCCCCCCCAAGCAGTGATACATTCTTGTCAAACCTTCTGAGCAAGCTTCAAAAATCGACCGCCCCCGAAAGCCATGGGAGAAAGGGCTCCATTTACAGACAAAACTATCATAGAAATCACAGAAAGAGTGTTGATAACATTACGAGTAGGTAAAATTCTTCCAATGCCATCACAATGGCCAATTTAAGTTTTTAATGAACAAACACACCACCCTTGCTCCTTCTAGAAACAAAGAAATTCTCACAGGCACAAGTAAAACATACTATGAAAAGAAAGCGAACGTGTACTGTTCTAGTAAAGAGCCGCCATATGCACGGAATACGTTGTTCCAGCAAAGAGTTGAGAGATGACTTCACAATTACAGCGTGACAAGTACAAGTGTCGCGGTAACTTATCTGCCTGTCCTGCACGCTGTATACAATTTTACACACGCGATCTCGAATAATGTGTTCAAATTAATATAAACACGATCAACACTACACTTACGGTTTCCTGTGGATTTGCCTCTTAATTGACAATGTCACGTGACTGACAATAATTGTTAGGCCTATGGGTGGTTCTCCAAGGTATAAAATGTACAATTTCAAGTTTTACCAGGTCTTTCTAGCGCCAATCATGCCAGTCTGTAGATATTTGATAACGTAAACAAAGCACATCTTTCACCTAACTCCCTTGCCAAAAAAATTCATGACCACTACTATTTTATTTAGTACTTTACAACATCCTCCATATATTTTCAAAACAGATGTTGCTGGAAAATCAGCATGGAAATACAACCCCAACCATGAATGTGAAATGTGTTGCCCAGTAGCAACGGCCTCAAACACAACAAATTTGTGCCAATGTCAGATCGTTTGTTGTCTTCTTATCCGGGGGATGATGCAAAGGCAATACATGAAAGAGTTAACAATGTGACCCCAGTAAAATATAAGTGATTTGTCTTTTCATCTCCCCATTTAAGTTTTCAAAATTTTTTTTCGTTTACCTTTGATGGACCCATTAGACCCTGGACTTTTCTCAGGCAGATCTAGCATATCTTGACAGCGCTGTGGCACCCTTTGTGTTCCGGGTTTTGTCCGAAGATATGTCTCTTGTCTCGTCCCTTTTCCCAGAATACCGTCAATCGTGTGCTGGGCCACTGCAAATCCAGACGGCCTCTGTAGAAAGTGCTGGCAGTCCGGATGGGACAAACATGTACTATCGGCATCGTCGTCACCACAGCCTGGGTTGGAGGAGGGGGAAGCACCGGCCGAACTCGGCGCCTCATTGACGCTTGCCTTATCCCCGGATAGACACGCCATCATCCCATTGAGTCGTCCAAGCGCTGATGCGCTGACCATGTACGAGCGGTTGGAAGCGCCTCCCGGAGGAGTGTCTAGCAGGGTTGTATAGACTGGAGCTTGCCCTGAAGAGTTATAGTAATGCTCCATTCTGCTGTAGCTCTGCGACAGGGAATTCATTGCAGCTACAGTCGTCTTTCCAAAGGAAGCGAGGAGCAAGAATCAGACGCAAGTTCAAGTTGTGGTTTGAATGTTTATACAGTACCACGAAGAAATAAAGCCAGACTCGCCATGGTAAAAATAACCTAATGGATACTGTATGTGTATAACTTCAAAGTAAGTAGGCACCCGTGTCTTGCATATTCCTTTCTCGAGCAAGCAGTCAGTGGTGCAATTCGGCTGCAGCAGAATACAAATACAACATGAAACTGTTGACCGTAGGTCAGCGACCGACTGTTTCTTTGCAGTTTGCTATAGCGCTAGAGTAGAGGTATTTCTGTTCTTGCTTCTGAATCAGGAGTCAGGGTTGCCAAAACTCGGTGTCTCCTGTGCTTTTTATTACAACTTCTGGATCAAACGTCTAAGAAACATTGGAGAGAAAACAGCTGTTTACGGGTCTCGACATACCATGCGACCGCGCATGTAATAAACAGGATATCTTCAATGATCGTCTGCAAACCAATGAATGAATAACAGGTCAACCAATCCGACCTTGGATAAGATTACAGTCCCTGGATACCAGCTGCACGTCACCCAATCATAGACCTTGATCTAGAGGGCCTTGGGGCGGCTTGCGCGGCACGACCAAAAGATCCAGGCAGACCCCTTGGGCCTGTGGGGCCTTTCATGTGGACCGGACAGCGCAAATTATTTTTCCATGGACGCGATTTGAAATAGGGGATTTTGAGAAAGTATTTGGGCTTTAAAGGTGCCCTGCCGAGAGAGTAGCGAACAGCTAGACTTTACGACGAGTTGGTGGGTAGCTTCGGGGTTCGGGTGGAGGTGCAATCCCGCGTCTTCGCCAAGGGATAAGACGTAAGGGTGGAGGAAAGCCACACGTTTTAAAGGAGTTCTATGGTCGTATTCCTGTTGAAAGGAACAAATTGTAATTGTTGTTTTTGTTTTTTGTTTTTTGGGGTTTTTTTTGTTGTTTTTTTGTTCTGCTGGTGCCGGTTTATTTATTTCAGATTTTATTCATGAGAATGTATCAGAGGAGATTCTTACCGAGCACTGACAGAGCGCTGGGGTGGCCAATCCCTTTCATTTATTGTCGTGAAGGAAGTGGAGACACTGTCAAATATCTTCGATCTTTGGGTGCCTTTGTTCAGGATTTCCTGCCTCAAGTTTGTCAGCACGGCACACGCTTAGCGAGCGCGCATTTGTCAAGCGCGCACGAAAATATCGACGCGTTTTATTGTTTTAACTGTGCAATGAGGGCTCGAAGAAATCACGGAATGCATCCTGACTGGAATAAGGTGGATTCCTGCGCTTCGGCTATATAGACGATATTCTGCTGTCAATATTCGGACAAAGATGTCGTCCATTTCTTAATTCTCACATAATACATCTTACCTGAGCATGGAGGTAGGAACGTAGAATCTCACTATACATGTCTGCAGGATAGTCTCTTCACAAGCCACGCACATTCCTTACTTTGGACATGAATTTAGCACTGTTGTTGTTACTGTTTTTGTTGTCAGCTGTTTCGATAAACAAACAAAAACTGAATCAAATCTTGTTGCTGTTGTTAATGTTCTCATTTCATTGCTTCCGGGCAAGACGGAGAAAAGAACTATCGATTAGGCTAAAGATGTGCACTCCCGATCAGAATCATCGATCTGAGTTCGACCTCGGATTGGATTAGATTGAGCTTGGTTCAGTCGGATTCAGATCAGATTTCGGATGATTTTTAAAACGATGTGAGATCAACTTGGATCGATTGCCTTACCCATAATCTAACAAAATTGGATAAATATTTGTTTTCGACCAGTAAGGTCGTCATCAAATGTGGCACATAATGTTTGTCTTCCTTTACTGCACACACAGTAACTGTATTCCCCAGATGCCAAAATTTTCCCGCATTTATTTATGCAAGAAGGGTGATTGGTACAGCATTGCCACCGGCCCCAGAATGTCATGAAAAATTATACGAATATTTCAAGTTAAAGAGTGTGAACCTTTTCATAAATTTACATTGGAAAGTTTCGCCATTACTTTTGCCTGCCCAGGAAACTCTGAGATTACGAAACAACTATTAATGACTTAAGGAAGTTATGATCTAAAAGTTGTCGACAGTGTATGTTTAGGTAGTCTTTAACAGCATCCCACAGTTTATTAATTTTACAATGAAGTTGATGATTCGCGAAAGGTCTTGTTATCCAAGTTCAGATTTTGTCAGATTTGGATTCTGTTCAGAACTTTTGTCGGATGTGAGATCGGATTCGGCTTGAACCACGAAGGCCATCGGATAGGATAAGATCGGATTGAAGCACGAAAGCTATCGGATCAGATCGTTATGTTTGGGCGAGTTGTTTTCATGTTTCGTCTAAATTTTATATTTTCTATTATAATTATTTGAAAAAAATGATTGAGCCAGACTACGAGAATTGATGTCTCATTAATGGAACATTTGCAATCCTTTTGATTGCACTTTTTAAAAAGCGATAGGGTGTTAAGGAAGGATGTTTAATTAATTAAAGCATTCAAGATTCCAAGTGTAATCGAGCTCCTGTGTCGTGTCGACACACCACTGACTGACGCGATGATGACCCATAGTCTGCATGATTTTCTCAGCGACACCAAGTGGATTGTGCTAGCCTCGAGTGAGAACAATTAATTAAGTCCTGTGTGCCCCCCCCCATCCCGTGGACGAAGACAGACATGCGCAGCGCGGCTGTAACGCCTTGGTTAGTTCCCCGTTTACAATGCAGTTTATTCAGTTATATTTTAACGAGTATTGAAAGGCAGTTTTCATACATTTTCTGCATGTGTTATGCGTTGGGAGTCAACACGTAGGGCCCAAGTTGGACAGTGTCCTTTGAAGTTCGTTACATTGTGTTTTACCTTGAAACTAACACTGGTTGACCCCCCCAAAAAAAACAAATGCAGAGGCATTTGGAGGAGGGGGTCAATGACAGAGGAGTGATTATTTAATTTCCTCCTTCTCCTAAAGCCCATAAGAACCCAGCCATTTAGCCCCATCCCTTAAAAGACAATACAAAGAAACCCCCCGATGTTGACTCTACTCTCCCACCAAATTAAAAAAAAAACGGTCTTCGTCCTCACGAAAAGTTGGTTCCAGATCTAGTCTTAAGAATGACTTGTAATACTGTGTATAAAGCTTTGATGGTATAGCGGTGGAGTTGTATACCAGCACAGATTTCCCCAACTAGCTTTGCGTTGTCTCGATTTGCACTGCAGTAGTGTAAATCTGTGCTGGAAATTGGGGGAGGGGTGGAGGATGGGGAAAAGTGGGGGTATGACTTGCCCGGCCATGGCAATTTGCACACTATATATAGGGGGCGATGTTCATTACGAAGATGTACATTTGTAGGGCCTAATGTGTATCAAATTCATGCAGAATCTTACATCGGAATGGCATATGAATGGCTTTTTAAAATTGTTTTCCCTTTTTAGTGATATTGCAAACATTTTAGTCTTTGGGAAAGCCAAAAATTCTTCACGATCCGCTTTAATTTTTTGCTCATCACAAAAAAGTGTGGTGGGCCCATCCCCCACACTCTCAAAGCGGGGAGGAGGATATATACCTCCAACCCCCGGGATTTACGCACATGCATCACTACCCTGCATCAGAGCATTTTGTTACCATGTGACTTTGGTTAGCAAGTAGAATGGATACTGTTTACATGACTATAAGTTCTTGTTTCTGTGAAACTAGATGTAAATTGGCTACTTTTTTCAAAGAATGGCCGACGTCAGAATTTATTTTCGGGGAGGACTATCTTTAGAAGAAAGTTCATTCCTCTCAGTCATCACATTTCCCATTCACGCCCCCCACACACACACACTTAAACATAAAAAGAAACTGAGTCTCAATGTAATAACCATAGATTTGATGTGTATTTCAAAAACGTAGAGGTTTGTAAAGAATTTATAAAGGGTTGATTTTTTAGAGGGTATGAAGAATCAATAGTAGCGGGTGATGTTTTGAGTTTTACTTCGTTTTGGGCAGGACCTGGAACAAAAAGTGTATAAGATTACATTGACAAAAGTCAGACTTCAATCAAGTCTACCTGAATTTCCTAACTCCAGGCTCGAAGTTAAGGGCTGTTGATTTAAAGACCAGCAATATTTTTAGCTTGTTTTCTGGGAATTACGCGGCTTTTCTAACTGTGACAGTTACAGTCACTCGGTGTGTCTTTTGTTCTCTAAATGTCTAATCACGTCCATTGAGAAAAAAAGTTTTCAATCTGGCGCCAAATTTCCTTTGTACTGGACAATTCAGCATGTGACTGTCTAGCACTTTAAACTAGAGGTGCCATTATGAGTTGCTAAGATTCATTTTAATTTCTATGGGTTTAATATAGTTCTTGTCAGAAAAAAAGCATTGAAGCACCTCCATGACTGAAGTAAATATTGCGTATGATTACGTTGGTAAAACGATTTAATGTGGTGAGAGGTGGACTCGCCTCTTTCATTGCACAGGGCAGAACAGAGTAAAAAATATGAACACATAAATATTATCAAACCATAGACCAATGAATTATCACGTGGCCAATGAAACATTTCCAAATCTGAGAGATTCCCCTCTCCTTCGTGCATGCTCATGCTGGGTGAGCTTTTAATTACAGATGAGGGCGCCAGACCTCAATAATAGTGCTGTTTACATCTCAGAAAGAATTCGCAAGAATTCCATCAACAGTAGAATGACGAATTAAGGATAATGATCTTCCGTTTGTTCATCAAGCCAACACTGTTTTGGAAATAGGTTCTTTAGGAATAATTTTTGGCATTCCTTGCGGTTTTGTTATTGTGCTCTCTTTTCCGTCTGTGCTGCGAGTACACAATCGAGTAACAGGATTTTTAATGAGAAGAAGAGCGCCCTCAACAGCTGTTACACATGATGAGTCTTGTCGCACATACACTTTGTTTGGTTCGGTACTCACAATTACCCCATGAGCAGGGAAACTCGAAATGGAAAACCAACGTGAACCCAACCGTCCCATTAACCAAAGAGTATCAGTTTTCGGATAATTGCTTTCGGAGAAACAATGTATTCCTTTGTAAATCTTGATCATTGTTGACTGCACTTCACAACGTATGCATGTACATTTTCCGACAACAGGCTGTCCACTTGTGCGCATGTGCATTCACGATGGTCAAGATGAGCCATCACTTCACACACGTGTCCATGAGTTGCTTCATTGTTTTTGCTGAACGAACCTCGACCCCATCGGTTACTTATTTCCAGCTTGGATTCCAACAGTAACCCCATGGAAAGGACCCCCATCCAAATTTGAAGCAGCATTAGCAAGGAAAAGCTAGGCCTGCTGTGCCTTTGATGTTTATGATCGGCGTCGCTTGTCCCATGTTTTAACCTATGGCAAAATGCAGATGTTGGTGAAACTGGGAATTTAAGTACATTAATTCAAATTTTAAGTTAAATGAGCTCTTTACCATATGTGCATCTTGAACTGATAATGGCTGAAAAAAAAGGTTTTCTCGTTAGCTCCGCTAAGCGACCCGTTTTACATTATAAAGACATGTTTAAAATTCTTATCCTCCATCATTCATCTTTGAAATATTTTTCTTTCAAAGAACTGACCTTAATTTTTAGGAAGACAATAATTTCACTTGCCTTAATGCGCTTTACTTTTAGGGGTGAAGTGGAAATCAATACAAAGGACAAGACTACCGGGGTTTGCAAACGGTTCGTCTAACTTTGTCCTTTCTACCTGCGCAGAACACAACACAAATTCAAAAGGAATTATAAACGTTTATAAAGTCAAAGGCATGCAATTTTACAAATGGGCCTTCCCTGGAGATGAACTGTTTATCAACATTTGTTTCGGTTCATACCTAGCAAAACGAAATAATTACAAATTACTTACCGGGTGATATTCATTCTTGCCATCTTTATCTTTGCTATAATTTATGTAAAAGCCCATGCGTCCACATATCAAATGAGTGTATTCAGTGAAGCCTGTTTTCATTCTCTGTGATACCTGTGTGTTATTTCATAAGGTTTATGTGAAGGATAAGCCTTGTGTTTAACTAGTCATTGTATCTGTCAGTAACCAAAAAATAACTAAGGCCAATTGAAAATACATTTGTCTCGAAATAGCAAAATTGAGATACTCAGGTCACATAGTGGAACCAGCAGCGAATCGGAGATGCATATAATCAGAAAAATAAGCCAATTATCGGTTCGAAATTCTCATGCATTGTTATTTTGTAGGATTATAAGGTACTAAAATTTCATGTGTTTATGAAATCGTTGCACTTTGTGGGACCAGCGATAAATTTCAACGTGTATAATGTGTTTCAGGTTTGCTTTGAATTTACTACGTCCTATTCCCCAATGCCATTTGGATCATGATAAATTAAATAATGTGACTCCAGTTTGGCTGTATGAGATGAGTCAATGAGTAGCATTGACTGTCCTACGGCATTGTTCAAGCCGCCATGTTTTGCGGTGCATTGTGGGATACTCTCCCAAGTAACCGGTTCGGCGAATCGGTTATACTTCGGACCAGGCCTGAGTCGAGTAAGAGCGAAAAGTCACTTGAATGTCAACTCGAACCCAGTCGTGCATACCCGTCCGTGTGAAGGCCGGTTCATAAACAAGCAGATGTGAAAGCCAAGCAACTGCAAAGTTACAAAAGACTTGCAGAAACATTTGACTTGAGGTGACACGTGTTCAGCTTTTGCGAATTCGCTGCCCGAATATTTAATCTGCCCTCACAAATTTGCGCTTATGATCACTTTTGCGCCAAGTATGATATCCAACACTCTGTCAGTGTGGACGTGTCATATCCATCTGGAAGTGTTGACTCATGATCTTTATTGTTCAACTTAACCCTGCGCAACGTCTCCTGGACAAAAAAATGTTGCGTTTGCCTTTCCTTGTTCGATGAGGACGGTCGATACGAGTGAGACATACAAATGATCACATACTGCAGGGTGAGAGCAGAATGCCGCGAGGCGCACTCGATCCAACTTGTTGGCTTTTCTAACTATAAACGCTGATTAAACAACCATTCTTATAAAATCAAACCTACTTAAAGACCATCTGAAATATGCATAGGCATATTTCAAATTACCACTGACTTTCTGATTTGTTTATTGAACACGCGGAGTCAAACTTGATCTGTCTGGCCTGTCTCCACAAAGTGTAGGGGTATTTAGGCCTATTACCGAGTTAACAAATTATGACACGTGCTCATGTAACTGCCTTTGTAAATCAGTAAATTAATTGTAACTAAGAAACCGACGCAATGTGTGCAAGCTTATGTGGTTTGAACTGCTCGAAACAAGAAGGCGCCGTTTTGTCTAGCTGCCTGTGTTTTTATCTCATCTGTCAGCATTCAAATTTAATCTCTCTTTTTACCAGTTTTAATTTTGACATTGTCATGTGAACGACATGAGCTACAAGTTGAATAAAAAAAGGGTTCCAAGATGGCAGCCTGCTAGTCACAGTTTGACAGTTATACACGCGGTGAGTTCGTTCCATTATTTCTATGGTTTACGCTACCTAAGATATAACATGGTGGCAGCGCGGGATTTCTGATATACCCGCGGACATTTTGGGCACATTTTTCTATTGTCACTCGATATTTTTAGCCACGTAGAGCGGGCTTTTCTGTCGTAAAATTCACCGCACGAGTGACGCTCTCGCACAATGTCACAATCTCCACAACAGCAGGGGGCGCAGTCTCGCGCACCGCTGATCGGTCGCCTTGATCGCTACGATGAGGTGGAAGATATTCGCAACTATATTGAGCGACTTAACTTGTATTTCCTGGCTAATGACATTGCTGAACAGAAAAAGGCTCCAGTGTTGCTGAGTTCAGTCGGCCCTACAGTTTATAAAACTGCCAAAAGTCTGGCAGAGCCTACACCAGTTACTGAGAAAACCTACTCAGAACTATGTGAACTGTTGATTGCCCACTATGGACTCAAACGTCTAGTTGTGTCAGAGAGATTCCGCTTCTATAAAAAGGATCAACAGCCAACAGAGACCATTGCACAGTATGCCATGACACTTCAGAACTTGGCCAGTACATGTAATTTTGGCCAGTTTCTTGATGAGGCTCTGCGAGACAGGTTTGTGTGCGGTCTGAGCAGCAATAACATCCAGAAACATCTTTTGACAAAGGATGGACTTACCTTCAAAGCCGCGGTAGACATGGCCAAAACCCTTGAGACAGCTGTTAAGGACTTGCGTGAATTTAAGAGCCTTTCTGCTGACACAGCATCAGTTCACGCACTAAACAGGAATGCCAAGCAGTCATACAGAAAGCCAGCTGTACCGCCACGCTCCAAACCTCCACCTCACAAAGGAGGGAAGAGATGCAGTAGATGTGGCAGAGATTCAAGCCACCAGTCCTGCCCAGCTAATGGCCAAAAATGTAACTACTGCCAAAACTTGGTCACTTCTCAGTTGTGTGTCGGGCTAAACCGAAGAAGTTACATGCAGTACACCATGACCCAAGTGATACTGAAGAGGGGGACAATGACACCAACGATTTCTTTGTTGGAGTACTACATCATGCCCGTCATGACACGTTACACAGTGATGCGTGGAAGCAGGATATCAAAGTGCAGGGCCAGATCATACAGTTCCTGCTAGACACAGGCTCAGAAGTCAACATTCTACCTGCTGATGTATACAACTCGCTGAAGCTCAGTGACAGAGCATTGTAACCAACTACACTTCGGTTGCATGGCTATTTTGGTGGCAAGGCCAAATCCTGAAGACGGACAGAGTACACTGTTCGAAACGTCGAGTTATTCCCCGGTTCTTCTCAGAACCACACATACTCAAAGAAGAGATAAATACATGGTGTTACCGCAATCTTTACTATAGATCTAGTTTCTTTCACCATGAAAACCTTTAAGAAATTGTCTTGTGAAGTGAAGGGTCGTCAGTATTTACTGATGTTCCAGATTCTTGCCAGTGGCGAGCCTGTTATTGGCAAGACAGCATGCGAAGCATTGGGCCTGATACAGCGGGTGTACACCATGATGAACAGAGATGTGTTTGAAGGCACTGGGTGTCTTCAAGGCCAGCCAGTTAACATAAAGTTGACTGAATCGGCAACACCAAACTGCGTCACCACTCCTCGCAGAATCCCCTTGCCCCTACTTCCCCAGTTGAAGCAAGAGCTGGAGAGAATGGAAAGCCAAGGCATCGTGAAGCGCATCACTGAGCCAACGTGAGTGGTGTGCTCCCTATGTGATAGCACCCAAGAAAAACAACCAGATTCGTGTGGATCTGCGCCAACTGAATAAAGCTGTACAGAGAGAGCGTTTCACTATTCCCAGCTTGGAGGAGGTTCTGGGAAAGATTGCAGGTGCACAAGTTTTCTCCCTGCTTGATGCAAAGCACGGTCTTTGGCAGATACCCCTAGCCAGCGATAGTCAGAAATTGACAACATTCATAACTCCATTCGGGCGTTTCTGTTTTACACGCCTCCCTTTTGGCATTACATCAGCACCAGAGTTGTATCAAGGTATTATGTGCGACCTTCTTGTGAATCTTGATGGAGTTGTGGTGTACATGGATGACATCCTCATTACCGGCCGAACACAGGCAGAGCACGATCTACGAGTGCGTCATGTCATCCAAATCCTGCAGAAAGCTGGCCTGCGATTGAATAAGGAGAAATCAAAGATTTCCCAAGAAAGAGTCACCTTCCTTGGTCTTCAGCTTGACAAGAATGGTGTACATGCTGATCCTACAAAAATCACAGCAATCGTTGAGATGCCCCCACCAACATCCAAGGATGAAGTGAAGAGGCTTATGGGCATGGTCAATTGGTTGTCCCGCTTCATCCCAAATGCAGCATCGGTCGCAGCCCCGATCACTGACCTTCTAAAAGATAACGTTGTGTGGCTGTGGGGGTCACAACAAAAGACTGCATTTTGGCAACTGAAGACACTCCTCACCAGATCGCCAACACTGGCCTTCTATGATCCCACTAAAACCACCATGGTCAGTGCGGATGCCAGTAGCTACGGGCTCGGTGGATGCTTGCTGCAGCAGCAAGAAGATGAGACGTGGAAACCAGTGGCGTACTGTTCTCGTACCCTAAATCCTGCTGAAAGGAAATATGCCCAAATCGAGAAAGAGTTGTTAGCTAGCGTTTGGGCCTGTGAAAGATTCTACTTCTACATCAGGGGGCTTCATGTGACACTACAAACCGATCACAAACCCCTGGTTTCTTTAATCAATTCCAAAGATCTCTGTGATGCACCACTGAGATGCCAGCGCTTATTGATGCACCTCATGAAATTCGACTGCACTGCCGTCTACACACCAGGCAAGACACTGGCCATTGCAGATACCTTGTCCAGAGCTCCAGTGCATGCAGACCAGATGGCCACTTACAGAGATGATCTTGCCGCAGAAGTTGCAGCACACGTGAACATGGTGACCAGCCAGTGGCCAGCCTCAGATGCTAAACTTGCAGAAATTGCAGATGAAACACAGCAAGATCACGTATTGTTACGTGTATCATCCTACGTGAAAGATGGCTGGCCAAAGTACGCCAAGGACATGAAACCTGCAGTCAAGCAATACTGGGATGAACAAGACAAGATAAGCCAGACTAACGGCATACTGACATATGGGGACCGCATCATCATCCCACAGAAGATGCAGGCAGAAATGTTGGAAAAACTCCACGACGGTCACCATGGGGTGACCAAGACACGACTCCGGGCAAATCAAGCAATATGGTGGCCTGGAATCGGAACTGACATCGCACAGCACATTCAACAGTGTCAGTTCTGCATTGAAAAGCAACCAGCACAGAAGGCAGAACCCCTGATATCTACACCTTTACCGCAACGAGCATGGCAACGAATTGCATGTGATTTTGCAGACGTGGGAGGGAAGGTGTACTTAGTGATCGTTGATTACTACTCACGATGGATCGAAATACATCACCTTGTAAAGCCAACGGCCTTGGCAGTCGTCAACTTCCTGAAAACCACATCTGCACGATATGGAATCCCTGAGGTCATTGTTTCAGATAATGGACCACAGTTCCTGGGAGAGTTTCAACGATTTGGTAAAGAGTTTGGTTTCAACCACGTTACAACGAGTCCTCACTATCCTCAAGCAAACGGGCAGGCAGAAAAAGCTGTCCATGTAGCCAAGAGCACCTTGCGCCAACCAGATCCAATACGAGCTCTCATGACCTACCGGGCAACCCCACTTCCAAGTCTTGGCGTCAGTCCAGCAAGTCTGATGCTTGGCCGAGAGTTACGTACTACCCTACTGATGTTGCCCAAGAATCTCCTTCAGAAACCAATCAACCAGGCAAAGCTGAAACAAGCAGATGCTAAATCCAAGTTGAAAGGAGAAGTCTACTTCAACCAGAGGCATGGTGCCAAACCATTGGATCAACTAGAAATAGGCACCCGGGTGAGGATCCGAACCAAGGGAAAGCTTGGTCCAGTTGGAGAGGTTGTAAGCAGAGCAGACACACCACGTTCGTACATCGTGCGAGTCAATGGGGCAGACTATCGGCGAAATCGGCGCCACATCGTCCGGATACCACAACCACCACCGGCCTGGATTTTGAGATTCAACAGGACCCAGTTCAACATAACCCACATACCAACCAACAGCAAGGGAGACCTGAGCGAACAAGAAAAACACCGGCATGGCAGAAAGACTACATCATGTACTAGAACTCTGAACTCTTCCCATGTGACTGATAACTAAATCACTCATACTCGGCTAAAATTGGCTTATGTCTGTCAATCACATCTATCTCAATACATGTCTTCTGAATCAATATACATGTATGAACTCTAGAAACCAGCCTGAAAGAAGAGCATTGGACGCTAGAGGCTAATCCTGGACTTTGCAAACACTCAGAACTCTTGTGACTCACTGGACTCTCAACCTCAAACCTGTGTATTATAAATGTGTTTTGTAAAGTTTATTTCTATTCCAGAAGGGGGAGATGTCATGTGAACGACATGAGCTACACGTTGAATAAAGAAAAGGGTTCCAAGATGGCAGCCCGCTAGTCACAGTTTGACAGTTATACACGCGGTGAGTTCGTTCCATTATTTCTGTGGTTTACGCTACCTAAGATATAACAGACATCCGAGCTCGTATTTCATTGTCACGGTTTTGGTGGCTATTTGGTGTTGTCGATGTTGGAAACTACGTTTTCAAGTGAAGTTTTGTGTGAATATACAGTGAACTTTTATGAATGTGTACCCATCACACTGTACAAACATGGCTGTCACTGGAGTTAGTATTAGCATGATATTAGCCCTACTGTTAGGATGTCTTGGATGTAAGTTTCGGCAGTATCAATCCGACTGGTGGCGCCCTTGCGCGGGCCTGGTAGCGGAGTAGATGCAACTTTCACTTTGATCGAAATTTCTAGACCACGTACCGTGCAGATTCATAACAATCCCTTACCCTAAAGATAGGATGTAGTCATCTCACCGATGTAATCGTAACCTCAGTGGGGAAGGGGAAAAGTGGTAAGAATTTGGCTTTATATTTCAGAGTCATTCAAGGCGATTATTGGGATTAAAGTTAGTGAATTTCTGCAGCAAGTTTGCACGTGTTATGCACAGGTTACGTTGGAATGCCGTGTGAATTTACTTGTGCATGTGCATGGGTTCTCGCTATATACATGTAGAGAACATTGTTTTTTGGGATTTCTCGTGGATTGGACTGCAGTCTGAGAGTCCTGCTTCTTTTCAACACATTCTTATTTAGTTCTGTAGCCCTTTAGGCTGACTCTGATTATTATTTAGATAGCTGTGATAAATAACCTTGTATGAGAATTCGCATGGTTTTTTTAATGGCGTTATTATAGTTTAGTATATAGCAACGTGGTTTATGTTTTTACTGTTCTTGTTGACCGCATGCATGTTTGTGGATGGGAGTCACAAGGAATAAAGACCAATAGTGACAAACCATAGACCTGTGCGTGTCCAACTTGACCCAATTCCTGCCTGCAAATCCCACTGAGAACTTACATTGGACTCCTGCTGTTCTGTTGTCACCCCATATGTAAATCACTGGATGTAACTGTTGTGGATATTTTAACCACACCCCTGAATCCGATTTTTCATCGGGAAACCACGTCATCTCATTCGGCCATCTTTTTTTTTTGTTCGGAGCACATGCCCCGTTGTGATACACCTGCGTTCTACAGGCTTCAAACATTCCAGCATACCACAGCAGAAATTGTCGAAACATGGTTACACAAGTCTTTGTCTGTCCGGCCATGACCCACCCAAGGATATTACTGCCTTTGTGGACATTTCATCATATCCTGACCCAAGAAGTGATGAACCGTCAACGTCTTCGAGCTGTCACAAAACATTATACGAGCTTAAATCATCTTCAGACATCAAAAGTCAACCAACTATCCCAATCAGACATGCTATGGGAAGACGGGTATACACTCAAAAATTGCTGCTTACTCCAGTTCAGCGGTGCGTCCCTGGTCGGAGGTGCTACACCAACTTAACACTAATATGAAAGTCAACCCAGATAAATGTGCTTGCATGACTTTGCTTTATGAAAAATATTCCACAATTTCCTCCTTTACATATTTTCTCTGCTGATCTCCACACAGTTGATTGTGTTACAATTCTCGGTGTTTTAATCAGCTCAGATCTTAGATGGGACAAACAGGTTGACAAGATTTATCGCAGAGCTAACAATAAGATTCATATGCTTAAATTGCTAAAAAAAATTCCACTTATTCTTGATGACTTATTAATTATGTATAAGGGATATATACCACCACTAACGGAATATGCAATGCCCGTTTGGAATGCTTATTTAACTAGCGCACAAATTAACAAATTAGAGAGTATTCAAAAGCGTGCCCTTAAAATTATCTTGGCCCGGGTTATACGAACATACCCTTCTGAAGTGCAATTTGGTCTCCCTCCATGATCGGACTGTGGGTTGACTTTGCTACTGAACTCAAATGTTCTGGCTTGTTCCGACAGTGGTTGCCTCAACCCAGAAGTTCTAGCGTGTAATATCATTTCAAAAATTCGAACAAACTTTCCGTAATCAAGTGCATAACAATCAGATATAAACGTAGTCCAATACCCTACTTTGTCAGTATTTTGAATCACATATAACCCTTTCTTTTACGTTTTAAATCATGCTTTTGTTTATTAGCATTTTAAAATGGTATGTACTTGTTCTTATTTGTTATTCATTTTGTTACAATTGTGTGTGATTGTTTACAATTTAAAAAGAACACTTAACTGGAGTTAGGTGTTCTTTATAAATTGTAAACAGTGTAGCAATTTAGCCTGTGGGCAAATGCATTGTGTTTTTAATAAACTAGAAATAATAATAATAAAAAATGTATCAATTGAAAGAGATCCCTGCCAGTCCCAATGAAAAGTCTCTGTTGAAAGACTTGTCTCTGTTTGTGTTACATGTATGTAACTCTTTACTTTATTTAAAAACTTTTCTGTGTTTTTAAACATCAATTTCGTTTTCAGCTATTGAATATAAAATGTGTTTTTAGGATATGATTTATTCTTGTGTTGCGTTACTTTGCACCTTTGAGAGTTGTTTCTTCTTCTAAATGCTTTTACCAGACAATTTAGGCAAATGTTAATATGGTAAACAAATCCCCAAATGAAAGTTTATTCCCAACTATTCCATATACAAAGAAACTACGCAGGTTTAACGCTAAATGTTATATGTGTAACATTTTTGATACCTAATCGTTTTTACCGAGATATTAAGCGAAGTTACGGGCCTTTTTTTCCAAAGTAAACAATTTCCAAAATTTCTGGAAAATAAACCAACACCTAGACTTAGGCCTATATCTTTACAGCAGGTTCGTCCTGCATATTGCAGTTATGCATGATTTTACACAACCTACATATTTTGTATGGTTCTGAAAAGACTGATAAGCCTCGAGAACTCATTACAATTGATTCTAAAAACAATTGAAATTTTTGAGTAATTATTTACAAAGATGTCCACAGTTAGAAAAATGCTGAAATAAACAGGAATGTAACTGCTGAACCGACACATGATTTTTGCCTGTTTTTTTGCATTTCTGTAGAACAAATATGCCTCTGCTTCAACACCAACCATAAGTTACGAAATATTTATCTTTTCAACAATGATTAAACTACTGCGCTCCGCCACGTATTAAATATACTTCGAAAGTTCATCACGGCATGTCGACATGTAGCAGAGAGTAAGGCGACGTCCCACCAAAAGAAACTCTCCAAATCGACTTCCAAAAGTCGGTATGACAACTTGTCGAGATGCATGCTCTTGCCAAGTCGACTTGCCGAAGGAATATTGACTTCTGCAAATCTTTTGTTTTGCCAAGTCAACTTAACGAAGTCGACAAAACAACTTGTCGAGATGATTTATCTCCCCAAGTCTACGAGTTAAACACTGTTACCCACATCTCTTACCTTGCCAATTCTTCTTAACAAAGTCTGGATGACGACTTGTCGAGCTGAATTATTTTGCCAAGTCAACTTCCCGCAGTTGACAAAACGACTTGTCTACATCTTGTCTTTTATTCGTGGAGTTATCAGTCTTTTATATGGCATCGCGGTTATTTGAAGGTAAACCTAGCGAAATTGTGAAAATTAGATCCAAATTTAGACTTTAAAAAACCTTCAATTTTTCATATTTATCCTTTGTCGTAAAATTTACTCTTTCCGCGTCTTTGATTCTTTTCCGGAGGTATATTTCACACAGAAGGTATTAAATATCCCTCCCCATTTGATAGATTCTTGACAATTTATTCACAAACGAGGTCTTTAAGGGAAATGACAGTACAAATCCCTCACTTGGGTCACCACCGATATGTGTCGTCAGCTAGAATTACACATGCGCAATTCCACAACCATTAAATTTTATATGCACGCACGGTCCATAGTCCCCATAGGGACTCAACATACGTGCTGACGCTACAGGTCGTAGCATCTTGTCCTCACCCACTGATTAGTGTGTCACATTGGCAAGTTAATTTTTCGGTCATTCGTTAAGCCAACTTAGTGAAATCGACTTGGGAAGATAAGAGGAGTGTACAAGTTGTCATTCAGGCTTCACTGGGTAGACGACGAGATAATAGATGTGGACAAGTCGTCATCTCTACTTATCGAGAAGTCGACTTGGCGATCATACAATCCGACAAGTTGTCTTGCTAACTTCTTTAAGTCGACTTTGGCAAGTCAACAGATGTGCACAAGTCATCATTATTACTTAGGCAAGTCGACTTGGCGAGATGGTACATGAGTAGTTGTCATGTCGTCTTCGGTAAGTTGACCTTTCGGGATAATACATCTCAAGTTGTTATATCGACTTTGGGGAGTCGATTTGGAGAGATGATTCTAGTGGTAAGTCGCCTTAATCTCCGCTATATGTCGACATAAGATAATAAATTGTCACAGTATATAAATAAGTGGATAGCACTCATGGAGCGTTGTCTTAATCAAAGAAAGATACTGATATAAGCTTAGAAGACATCGACAGAGTAATCTCTGGGTAGAGGGTTGAGTTTATACTCTATGAGTGTTGTATTAACTTGTTTGATGTTTTCATCCACCAATTTCCGAACATCGGGAGGGAATGGGTCCTTTGTTAGATAGACACGTGTTTTTCTCCCATGGTTTCCAAGCGAAACGCCGGTCGCCTTCGAAGACGGGTACTCCTGGATTGCACATAGAATGCGCTGCGTCTGGACTGGCACGTCCAGGAACCGCACAATCTTGGCGAGCTCCTCGTACGTATTTTCTTGCAGGTTCTCGTAGTGCGACACGAGGATTCGGTGAGAGTTGGTGATCCACTGCACAGCCATATTCCGCCAGCTCTGGGCCTGATTTTCGGCAAAGTGCCTCCACTCTGAGGAAAAGAACCAACAGAAAACATTCAGATGACTTGATCCTAATTAACGGACTTATGCACAGTGGCGCAACTAGGGCCATTATGTCGGGGGGGGGGCACCCGGGAGTGCGCCCATTTTTTCAAAGGGCACCTAAAGACAGTGTTGTAAATTTTGTTTGGTGATTTGTTGTTTCAGTTCACGACATTAATGCCAGCGACAGAAGATTACAAATACCTTTCATGAACACAAATTTTCCAACTAGCACCTTTTAACTCTTCTGTGTATACGGCTGTTATGATCTGGCATTACCTGGAGAATCAAAATATTTCACCGTCTCCTCTGCCGACTTCTCCTGGTCCAGCATCAGCCTCCGGAATATCTCGGCTACGAGGGCGCTGTAAGGGTTACGTATGAGTAAAATGGCACCCTCGAACGTCTTGATGTGAGCCGTGTCACTTAAGTGGGACTTGACGCAGACCGTCTGTCTGGTTTGGTAATCGATGTTGCCACCTGGGAAAACTTGGGGAAAAGGTGAAAGTACGTTATTGGATTTACAAGAAAACAACGGGGATTCGGCGGAAAGCATTTCTTGATTTAAAGGCCGGTTCGTTCTTCACGCAAATGTGCAAACATTTGTGACGTCAGATCCAAAATGCACGCGGTGAAGTTGCACAAGTTGAACTCGGTTCAAGTCAAGTGAATTTGGCTACAGATGTTTCATTGCTTCAAATTCGGTTCACAAGTCTGCATTCACCAAGCAAACTGGCTTGAAGACAATGCAAATCTGATTCTGTTTATTGCAATAGCTTCAAAATTGAAAACCCTCGAGCCAAGAAGCTACAACAAAACGCAGAAATCTCAAAATGACGAGGTTTCGTAACACAGTACCGAAAATTGTATCTTCTGATATTTGCGTTTTTGTATTAAAATGTTGTGTAAGACATTTGGGTCATGGACTTTTTAGTGTTTTTTCTCGGTGACAGAATAATTCCGTTAATTAGGAAGACATGTCCAACAACGAGTTCAAAAACATATCATGTCATCACTTTGCATTCAAATCAACGAGGAAGAAGAGAGCACTGTTATACATTCGAAATTTAAAAATAAAATGTACACCACGCTCCTTTATTGACATGACTCTTGACCTTCTAGATTTGTGAAGTCTTCCTAGACCTAGTTATACTATGGAAGGCAAAGGGCCCTCGTGTGGCCCTTGATTTTTATTCCACAAAATTACACAAAAACAAGCCGAAGTAGCCTACATGTAGGCATTATGATATTATTATGTGTGACCAATTCTCAAGCCTACTTTTACTGGAGATTGCCATTTCCTTCTCGTGCTTCCAATGGACGCTGCCAGTCAGGAACCCCGTCCCCCGCTCAATGAGCTGCCGTGTCCAGGTATTACCTGAGCGGGGGTAGCTGGCTAGCGCAATCAGTGGCATACTTCCCTTGGGTTTCAGTTTGATTCGGGAACACCGAGAGTCTGTCCGTTTGTACAGCAAAGAAACACATTGTACTCTTCTTAATGAACGACACAATAATTTAAAGTATGTCCATGTGCAGCTATTTACACTGCAATATTTAAGTTCGGTGATTGCAAAAAACGGTGTGGGAAATTATTTGACAAGTATTACTTGTAGAAATATGAGCTCGGTGGGTAGTGGGTACTTTAATATATTGAGTTCAAACTTACAACCCAAGCATCAAGAAACACAAAGTTCTGTAACCGTCCGATTTACTTCATATTCAGTCGCCATGGTAGTGCAATATAGGCCTGCAGGCAGATAGCCACCGATTATAACAAAGTATGACGTCATATTTAGGATGTCCCTTATACATGCACTAGTAAAATATACTTTTTAAACAGTCAATGTGCTCAAAGTCTATCAAAATTGGAGTCAAATATGCAAACATTGCCAGGAAATAATGACGAACCATTTCAAGAACTTTAATGCATGCGGGGATAATTGCAAAGAGAAGCAATTTATATACACCTGATGTTTGCGGATATTGATAGCAGTACCAGAAAATCAACGAAATATAGGCTTTAACAATTTAGGTAAGTTTCCAAAATTGTCCGAAAAGGGAAGAATTCTCTACTGGGCGTACAGATCTCTCAAAGTGGTCGGTATCTTCTGGTTTGGGAACCTGACTCATATTTTTATTCATCATCAAATTAAGTCGTCCGTGGCAGTTATGCCCCATACACAATCGCTGATGCCAATAACACCCCGGCTTAGGAAAGCTCATTTACCTTGTAGGGTGGGCAAGAACATGATCCAAACATTCTCCAACTAACTCGAAGCACATGCCCATTTTTGATAACTTTCGACAAAGTGAAATTCGGCTACGCAGTTTTGTATTGGACAGGTTAATATACTGCTAGAGTTTTCCCGTCTGTACTTTTCTTACGAAAATTAATCTTAGTTGTACTGAAGTGTGATGACATTCAGAATACAACCCTTGGTTCTTGGTCAACTTCAACACAGTTTCCATTTCGTGTTGTCAAGAGTGGATCAAAAACCGAAATTTATTTCGAGGTTGGGGGCAAGAATGCTTGGTTGGGGGAGGCAAAAACATTGAAATATTTTCATGTAAAATTTTATGGCTTTTTCTAATGGTGGCACTACATTTAGGATCCTGTTTGCACGTTTTAACGGGAGTAATTGAACGGTCCTCTCATATTTCGAACAGAAAATTCTCCTTTTCTCCCTTGAATGTGGTTCACATTTAAGAGAAATCGGCATTAGTATGTTTGGCCGGTTGCGTTAGTACCTGGCACCGACGTTCGGTAAAGAGACATATAGTCCCGGCCCCCACAGTGGTATCTTGGCTCCCCTCCGCAAGGGATGTCGCACAGGGCACTGTCTTTGTAGCTCAGCAGGGCGGACTCGCCCTTGACGTCAGTGCAGAAACACTCAGCACCGCGACTGAGGGCGGCATAAGTAAAACCCTGGAAGCGAGAAAAGAAAGTTGGTTGATGCACATCCGGGGGTTTTAAATTACAATTGCATTTAATTTGTACATTCCTTTTCGCGCGAGACATGGGTTTCCCTTAATTAAATTTGACTAAGACAGGATTGTAGCAGCGAAAAGTGCGGGCCAGCAAAGCGGTCGAGCGCCCACTTGTGAAGGAATTGATTTAGTCCAGTGAAGGAGCTAGAACACCGCTCAACGCTAAGAATTTTTCACATGTTATGTTGAAATTTAGGGTGTGCCAAATATTTCATTTGTCGTGTTCCACAAGTGTCGGTAAGAACAAATCACATTCTTTAAAAATGTATTGGTCTTCGTTCTCTAATAAATTGAGGTGAAAGGGATATTTGTGGGAAATTTCCATGTGTATCGTCACTACAATTTAGCAGTTTTGGGCCGTTGTATACACGTTATAACCACATGCATTTGTACATGCAGTGATGCACGTGTTTACTGGGGTAAAATATTGTAAGCTTATTTACATATGTAATGATTTCTCATTTGTCTCATTAGTGAACCTGTAATCAGATCTGTCCGTCAATCTACATGTGTTCAACTTCAAGCTGCTAAGTTCTGTTACTGTTCAGAGTTGATGTGAATAAAGCAGAAGTTTTGACTGGATGGTGATTGGAGATCTGGAGTTACGGCGAGCCTGATTTTCTTTAAGTAGAAGCTACAAGGATAGTGCTTTCTCCATCGCCCACCATGTGACCTGGATTCAAATCTCACCCTGATCATGGATTGGGTGAATTAGGTTTCCAGTCTTAACCAGAACTCATGGGTTTTCCCAGGAATGTCCGCCTTTTTCCTTCCACCCTCTCGCTAAACCTGATTCGTCTTTGTTTTCTCCTTCTGGGGTGCATTGCCTGATTGAAGTTTTCAAGAAAGCTTATTTTATAGCTAGAAAGACACTCAATAAAATATAAATTCAAATAATAAGAATTACCAAAGCGATGCAGCTGTTCAGACAGTGCGTGATTGTCATCATGGATGACTTTTCCACTAAACCACCTGTCACGACCTCTGACATTGACACGCTGTCCCTTGGTCTCGGTACGCAGGCTCGGTAGACACCCGGACTGTTGATATCTGTCCATGTCATCCACGTCTTATTTAAGGCTGCAACAGAGACAAAATAAACTTAACAAGGTTGTGTTTCCGAAAGCGAACGTGGAATCCATTTTTTAAATGATTAACCAAGAGGGGTTCCTCAGGTGTGATGTTATATGGGGGGTGCAAAATTAAAAATTAACCGGACAAATCACCCTTCATTATTTTGTTGGCTTTGATATTTCTAAAAGCCATTGATTTAAAATTATTTTAGCCTGATGCAAGATCCTGTTGCCCCGCGGTACTGTTAATTACAAGTACTGGCATTTAAATGGAAATAGAATCTAATGAATGAGCAGCTGTACACAGAAGAATAATGACTACGGCGAGTAGGGACAGTCTTTGAGATTCTAATTCAACCGGACTAAAGAAATTAATTAAGTTAATTACTGGTATTGAATTCTTTTTTTTAATGAATAATACGGCCGATTCACATTAGTGTGCCTCTGTCGACCCAATGCTCGTTTGGAAAGGGTCGACAAATTTAGCGCGTAGTGATTGGCTAACGCGTTGCAAACTCTTGGAGGCGCACTATTTTGAATCACCTGTGTTCAACAAGAGGCAAAGGATGATTGGACGAATCAAACACGGCCCTAATATAGCTGTAACATACACTGCTGTATGTATGACAAAAAAGCAGAAAAATCTAGGAATATGGCGCTGCATGCAGCAAAGAGACTCGCAACCATATACATGTACCACTGTACATACCCGGTAAGAATTTCAACGGTCTTCCAAGAGACTGCTTGATATGTTTGGCCTTTTTACCAGCAGCTATCAAGTATCCAACCTCTTTCCCCCCCCCCATCAAATCCTTGTAATTCCACAAGGGATACATCGTTCTCACAGAAGAAATGCAGCCATTTTCCCATTAAATAACCAATAACACAGAGCCGGCGATGAAGCCGATTTGCCAAGCAAAGAGTGTCGCCATTTTCCTCGGTGCCATCATGCAGGTTTGCCCATAAGGCCAACTCATTAGCCTGAGTGGTATGCAGTGGAAGTGTTTTTAGTCAATATGCCAAATTCTAAACTTGTAGACAGTAAAGTAGGTTTGATATTGGACAATCCCATAGGTTTGTACAGCAAATTTCGGATTTTTCTCGACACAGTGGACATTCCCATAGGATTGTACAGGGAATGTCCAATGTCTGGAAAAATCAGACATTCGCTGTACAAACCTATGGGAATGTCCAATGTTCATATCAAACTGACTTAACTGTCATGCCTGAAAGCACCATGTAAATTGCGTGCAACAGCCAACCTCTTCGTGGTGTTATAGGCCTACAGTGTGTGATTATGTGCCGACTGTGGAGATAAAAGTCCATTATCTAGGGGTTTGGCCTTTGGTGCAAAGGGCTGTCACGGCTACCCGCGAATGAAATCAAATTTATACCGAACAAAAATAAAGTTGTGTCCTGGGTGTGAAACTGAATGGAGGTCGATTTAAGGAACAGGTGCATCAGCAGATATGGGTTCCATCATATCTCAAAAAGCACTTGAAAAAAGTAACCACACTCAGCTCCATGTAGGACTTCGGCGGGATTATGCATGCAAAATGACGGAGCACTTAGTCATGACAGAGCAATGTGAATGCCAGACAGCTCTAGCTGATCTGGGTATCGTTATTTAGTTTTCCTATCCAAAGTCGTTTTTATATAGGAAGGGCTTCAGTCTGGAATCAACTACTCTTCACTCAAAAAACACGTATTGAAATACAGGATTACCAGGGCGTCACATGCAATAAACGTATCAAAACATTTTGATGTGCCAACGATCGATGGACTGCTGTCTGGTGACGTCATAGTCGTCCGTCGGGGCCAGATTATCTGTAGACACAGTAAGCACTCTGCATGGTGTCTACGAAAAAAATGGATGGGCTACGCAGACTCTCAGAATCAAAATATACACACCAACAATGTAGGCACAGGAGGATTTCAAAGCTTTTGAAACCACTTCAAAAACCACCCAGCTGAAAGTGAAAATATCAATTACATGGCGAGAGAACAGTAAATAGTTGCGTGAGGCGACTTATGGCAACACACCATGACATGGTTAGATTAAGGTGACAAAATGATTATTGTGATGCAAATGCCGTTGCCACAGGTAATGACGAAGACGGACAAAAAAAACGGCTTCAGATCCTAGCACAAAATGACGACATGTAACAAGCAAGATGTCGACAACGTGAGATGATTTATTCCGACATGAAATAATTTTGAAAATACCCCTGTACATGTAGGCCTATACAAAGTTGACACCATAAGGGATGACGACAGCTTGGGAAGAAATAGGAAGTTGACATCCTGAGATTATTGATCACTGGATGATGACATGTACAGTATAAATAATTATTGATTACTTTTAAGATATCGTCAACCCGTGTTAAATTAATCATGTTAATAGACTAAGATGTCGACTTCCAATTCGAGGATTTCGCTTTCCTGTAGACTATCCGTCGATATCTTGCCTGTTTATCTCTCGATCACTAAGTCTTACAGAATCCTAACAAGTCGGATGACAATCCCAAAGCTCCGCACATTCGTGATTTTTTCACGGAGTCAATAAATTTTAATTTAAAAGAGCGAAGAAAATGAACAGAAATTTACATGTATACCTGACACAAAATGATTGACAGCTGGTTGAGAGGTTAAGGGTCTCGGTCTTCCTCGACTCATGACCTGTTCTCTCACCTGGGGTAGGTCTTGGGGTTCGTTTGCGAGTTTTGCTGGTAAAGCAGGCCTGTCACCTGGACTTTTCTCCGCTTGAAGTGTATTGGGTTCATCATGATTGTGCAGGTAGCGGCCGAAATAGAAACTCAAGGCACATAGAGCGAAGATTATGAGCAATAGGCCTTTGTAACGGAACATTCTGGCCGGTAAGTGTCGAAAGCCCAGCATATCATACCTCATATCCACGAGATCGTCTCATCTGAGTTCTCAACACAACCAAGTTAATTACATGTACATGGAAGTGCACGGTGAATCTGTGTTGCTGCTGTCTGAACTAATTCAGAAAGTCACTTGTACTCGCACAGCTTGGTAGAGTTTTCTCTTACTTGATTGTTTATTCATTACCAGAGCTCTTTCAGTTTCACGCTGTTGGCACAACTCTGCTATAAATCGTCTAACGCAGTAGGGTGACGTACATGTAACAGGCAAACCTTGCACTTGCTCACAGTTTCGATGAAGAGCAACACTGGTAGAACAATGTCTGACACGCAGAATAGAAGTTGTCACCCAGGACAGAATAAAGTCGTATTGACCGTCTACGTGGCATTATGGTAATGTTCAAGACCACACTGCCATGCTGGACGGTAATGCGCAGGGATTGCGCTAGAGTAACAATGAAACGGCCCGTGCAAACAACACGCAGGAGTGTAAACAACTTATTGAATTTTAGGCTTGGTAGTCACCTAGCAAGGAATCCATCAGGTAAACACGTGAGATGAACTTTGTACTAAACGAAAGCAGACGGAGGAGTCGCGGTTTATTTTACTTACAAGCAGCCACATCATTGGTTCCCATTGGTAGATTAAGTTTTTCCTAATTATCAATATCATTTTGTTGGCGACATCACATTTAATTCACTGCCACTGCAAATTTCGTGGTAATTTTGCTTAAATCGTATCCCAGTTTTTGTCGTCGTTACCCTTAACTTCCTATCATACAAAGTCACCTTCAATGAAGTTAAAGTCAGGTTTTAATCGTCATTATTTTATACCTCATTCTCACCAAAAGATCAAATTCCCTTGTCACATCTATTCTTTCAACCGTCATTTACCGCCGTCGTTTTCATTAATTCGCATGTTGTACCCATTGTAAGCAAAACGTGTTCCCCATTGAAGCTGTATTTTTCGACCTATTTTTTTCAGTTTTGACAAAAATGACATTAGGTCAGTGTCATCAATAACCTTTAGATTTGTTTAGCGTTGAAGGGTAGCTGCAATAATTTTCTTTTCACAAAAAGTTGCATCTCAGTTACCCTTATTTTCAACTTTTGTTGCACCGTTTCAAAGGGTATTTTACCGTCTTTTTTGTTGTTATGCCAATGATATTTCCATGTTCATGAGCATGTATATGTGCATAGAAATAATTAGGCATCAGTCATTTTCACAAAAATGTTTTTCGTAAAACGTATATTCAATGATAAAAGAAATACCTTTCTACAAAACTTTGTCTTCCCTGGATGACATCACAGCAACAGCGCCCTCATATCCAGGAAACCATTGATAATTTTGAGTGCTTCAAAAGTGGTACTTTTCAATGCATTTAACCAAACTGGAGTACAAAAGAGTTTTCACATATTAAAGAAGAGTACCAAGTTACAGAAGTATTGTGCCTAAGAAAACCTCAATGCAGCTACACTTTAACCGATGTCTGAAGAAAAATAAACACAGACCTCGCAAACGGGGTTACAAATAGTGGCGCAAAAGGAGTTAGAGATAGTGTCCTTGTAGGTAAAGTCAATGAGCAAAAGTCCTAAGATCGTTATGGTTTTCATCCACATATCAGCCGCCCACATTGCCACCACTACCCTCCCAGGAACAATTTTACTATGGCTACTTACCTGATACATACTCCCTTCTCAGTCTAAGAGCAGATTTGCCCCCAGCTTCAATAAAGTCTTGAGATTGCCGAGCCCCTAATTCCACTCCTCCAAATGCAAGTTTATGGACCATAACAAGCACGCCCTCTGCAGCCTCCCCTGCCGCTGACTCTCCAACGTCCTTCCTTCCAGCATTCCTGCTGACTGCCCCACCCTGTGTTAATTCCGTTCCTCCGAAGAAGAGGCGTCCGTAGATGTAGCAAGCGCAGCAGCCAAGCACCAGGAGGAATAGGGTTGTTCTTGTGCGGGTTATTCTCACAGAGCAGCAGCGTCGGGAGAGTGTGGACATGGTTGATCAGATTCGCTCTCTTCCCTCATATTCTACCTTGTGACGTATTATCCACTAAGAGTAATGAAGTACAGTTTCTGTTTATACTTTAAAAATTAAGGTCAGTGCGCACCTTTCCCCAGGTTTTGCCCCAAGCTACGGCATTATTTGTCACTTTTTGCAACATGATGTACATGTACAAGGAAATACAACGGGCCTGCTGCAGTCAAACTTGACCCTGGAAAACACTGAGAATTCCGCGTTAATTAAATATTCGTCCGTGGAGGGCAAAGACACCAAATACAAAATATATATATTGCAATGTCCTGACGCAAATCCTCCATGATTACATATACATGATAAATTAAGATTAAATACGATATTGCAACGCTGCTTGGATGATATCTGTTTTGATGCTAAAATTATCGTCGCATATTTACGGTAATTTTTGTCTGTTATACCATTTGCTATAAGCCTATACGGTGCAAACTAGAATAAGTTTTCAAAATAGAAATCCACTGTCCCTGCCTTGTTTTGGAGATGTAAGCCTCGTCTTCAAAAGGAATACGACTAATTCCTCCGGTAAACACCACTAGTTCTCTCACACTCCATTACGTTCAACACGTATACACGAATATTTCTTCCTACTGTGCGTGGAAAATCCTGCCATCGTTGCCCCCACGCACAAGCTACTGTAAACATTGCTCTGGCTTAAAGCCAGACATGTATTAAAATGTAACAATGGGTTACGTAACGACAACAATACACAGATCCAACGCTTTGTAACCTCTGATGTTTGTTGCTCCATGCTTGTCCCTCATCAGAGAGACGTCATCCACTAGGCCCTTTTTTCATCTGTTTTGCAAAATGTATACTGTTGAGTGACATGATATTCGACCATTTTATGACTCCGTATATACCAAGCCTTGCTTTGGATTTAAATCAAGCTTAAACAGAGGTTTTAATAAGAAATGTTAGGTATTAGTCATCACAGTAGACAGATGAATAAACATTGAGTGAGCCTGAAGGTGAAGCTGCTACGAAATCAAAGCTTGAAAATGTATGCCTCCTGTTAACTTTCAGTTTGTCTCTTAAGGTGCTATCCCTTCAGTGTATTGATGCGCATCTAGCAGGCAAAAAACTTAGCAAACATGTACTAATTTATTGTAAATTTCCATTTTATTGCTTCCATTTCTCTTATTTTCTAAGATTAAACATTAACGTCGCTTTCAATTTAGCATGACCACATGGAAGGACACAAGAGTTGCAACTCTGGCTTTGCACTCCAAAGTGTTCAATGATGATCGCCGCTGAGTCAGATGAATACTAGAAAACATTCCAAAAATGTCTGATTACTGCCTGTATCTTAGCGAGCAATAGCCGGACAACAAGCGAGGTCAGTAATATCCTAGCAATACTTGTAGTTTTTGCTTGCAATTAAATACAAATTATTGCTGTGACCAGGAAATAGAGAGAGAAAAAATCCTTGACAAAGTTAGACCTACTTTTGCCATCGTAAATAAACCTTTTTAAAATTTTGATACACTATCTGTTCCATTACCCAAGCAAAGTTTGTAATTTTATTCTCCTCCCCCAATACATCAGTGTTCAAAGACTTGGTACGATTTGGCTAAGACTAGCTTTCAGTCCACCTTTCAAGTAGGCCCTAAGTCAACAATTTGTTGGTCAGTCTTAGCCAAACTCGTACCAAGTCTTTGATCACTGATGTATTCCAAATTTTAAAAATGGTTACAGTATGTCATTTACCGATTGGCATTAAAAACAAAACAATAACACACACAATTGTATGATTAATGTGGGGATATGCAGTCTGTATATTGACAGAGACGGGTGCTTTCAAATGGAGAAGTCGCGCCTAGAATCGCGGTTTAAAACCACTAAGAAACCAATAAAAAGAATTATTATACCAAAGGTAAGCCTAGCCAAACAAAAAAAAGATCCCTCAGCCGCCGAAGAGAAGCTGTTCAAGCCCACCCCCCCCCTTCAAAAATCGGGAGGGGGCATTCTACTCTGAGCTTCACCTCCCATCTTGGCACAATTTTTGGTTCACTCTTTTCCCATCTGTTACGACGCCGAGTACTTTTCTTTAATAGCGCAATTTAAGGGTGTTATAAAAGAAAACAGTGCCAATATCTTCGATTCTCCGTCAGTAAAATCTTCCAATGTTGGAACGCACTGCTGATGTCCCTTGTCCAAAAACTGTCGAACTGTTGTGAAAGTCCAGTCTGAAATCCGTTTTCGAAACTTAGTTCAAATAGAACGTGGGGTACACTACGTGTACTACAGACGTTTGGCCAGCATTTTCACTCAAAATTAGCTCATTGTTTGGAAGTAAGCTCAGTAACCTGCCAACCAACACGAAAGAACCCTCCCCCCTTTTCTAAGTTTACTGCAGAGTGTTATAAAAAGGCAATCCTTTCGTTTTAGAAGTCACAGCGAGAAATTGAAACCCATCTGCTGGATGCGCCACCTCAATCCCTGTCTGGTTCTTGACAGGACAGCCTTGAAGACTATTATTTACTTCACGACCAATTTCGCGTCATATAAAATGACACAGATGCATGCCAATATGCTGAACTTATGGACAAGGATTGTATGCTAAATGGGCCAACTTTTCATTCGCTTGTATGGTAGAACGGAGGCCGTGCTCTCCATGATTTAACAGTGGGTTAAGATGGACTGATAACAGTGCCCTACGTGTCACACGACTGCTTCTTATCATTCACCACATCAAAGTCTTCCAGGTCGACTGATGAGCCCCCGTGTAATGGCCCGCCTAGAAGCTGCCAACAGCTGCCTATAGCGAAATAGGACATCCATGCGCGTCCATCGTTGTTAATCTTTAAAAAAGGAGTCTCTGAAGATTACAGGTTCGACCCAAGTCAATTTCTCTGTCCTTTATAATTGATAAGTGCACCTAGCGAGTCGAGATTCGACGCAAAGTTGCCTAATACAAATTCCTTCCGCTCATTAAATGAAACCTTCAAGTAAACAAAAGTGCAACAAAAGCACAGATGTGCAAGTTAAAGATTTCCTTTCCAAGTTCCATGTGTGTGCATGATTTATTTAGAACTAAAGCAGACACAAATTGTAGAGAGACGTCAAACACAGATCAAATCCTTCTCTTTTATTAACTAAACGAAAGCAGAATTGAGTTCAGTTCTGTTTTGGTCTGAAAGCAAGCTCAAAAATAAGAATATCACGTGTGCCAAAAGCTTAGCAAAGCGATTCTCCAACTGTTCCCTTGTCAAAGGACAGTCTAACAACACAGAAAGATTCTTCGACAGGGAAAATTTAAATGTATTCTACAGTTCATACGCAATTTGAATTTACAGCTTTTAAGGGAGAATAGAGACAATCTGTTTCATGTGGTTTATTTAGTTAGAAAAATGGATGCACATCAACTATTTCTTGAGCGAGTATTGATGGAAAGCCAATGTACAGATTAAAAAGGACCAAAGCTTAAGTGTTTTATACGGAAGTCTAGTTTTCTCTGAAGGGAATTCTAACGCCACTTGGTGGGTCCAAAGACACTGCAAGTTAAATGTACAACGTATTTTATTTCCTCGAAGTGGCTGCTAAACAGCTGATCAATGACATGTAAGTGACGTCAGAAGTTCACTCAGAAACCCACGGAAGGTGGGGGTCTACCGTAAATGTGGCTCACAACAAAACAACGTACATCCATCAACTCAGCTTTGTTATCAGTGAGATTTATACACAGCCTTTTAAATTACTTCCTTCCAAAATTTAGTTATATTTAAATATTTGCAATCAAACCATTTTTTGTACCACAAACTAATAAACAGCAATTGCAACCGATGCGTTCCGATTCATTTCCCAATGGATTTCCTCTGCTGCAAAAACCCTTTTCTTTTAAAATGGAATTTATACTGTCAATTCGGGAGACTATCAACACGCCACACACAACATTGCGTACTTCGTACAAGGCGCTAAACAAGCACAGAAGGGGGGGTTCCACGTGGTAACTCATTCAAACAATTCAAGTTTCATATTCCCAAGGCAATGAAAAGACAAGGAAAACCCATATAGTATAATTATGACGAGCGTATTAGAATTCACATATTATACATGTAGACTATTGTAATTGCAATTCACCTTACACTTAACTGACTACACTGCATGTGCATACACGCACAGGTTGTAGGAAACTAAGAAGTCAGGACAAGAGAGAAAAAACAGATTTTTTACAGTCTAAAAATAGACGGGCACAATATTCGCTAAATGCAGTTAGTCGGTAAAAATATATTCTTCAATTTTTTGCCCTTCAATCGGCCGATTGTTGTAGACGCTGTAAAACACAATCGAGTAGTGACTGTGCTTTAAAAATGGCAATGATCATATGAGTTGTTGAAACAAGTGAGAGCTATGCCAGCCTCCACGTTTAGAGTCAAAGGAAATTTTTGACAGCTTTTAGAGAGCTCCTATACAACACACAGATCCAAAAACGGGACCCTGTTTTGGGTGCACACACACACCCTTACACGTGTAAGTTGATAAACGTCACTCACTGTAAAATATTGAAGAGCACATAAACGAGCTAGAGATGAGACGTTGGAACCAGATGTGTGACCAACTTGAAGTTGCCTTCGAGCTACAACCACTCTTCGATCCCTCTAAAACATGTTACCGTGACTATTAACAAATACCCTGGTACAGGTTAATGATGCAGTCGGGACATCTTTTCTGAAGTTAAGGAGGAATTACAACTATAAACACTTTGCAGGTTTTAAGAAATGGTCCTTCAACACATTCTGAGTGCCTGAAAAAAATGGTAGATAACCTCTTTCCCAAATTAAAAAAGATGTAATAATTTCTCGACAGTCATATTTAAGCATACCAAACTCAGGCATGAGCCTTCCTGGACAAGTAAAACCCCTTGTTAAAACAAAATGAATCTGAACACACTAATGACAAATTTTGGCAATTTCCTCTCACACTGTCATACTCTTGAAATCTCGTGACGACCTACTGGTGTGATAGCCTTCTACTACACAGACACCCAGCCAAATACTGGACAGGCCACCAAGCCTGATAGGAGCCCGGCTACATCTTTAACTCATGGCTACGGCTGGCATAAACACAGTCAGAAAATTGCTGCAGTCACTGGCCTGCTAACTTCCAAAGGTGTGTTTGCTATTGCCGGGCCAAGCCAAGACCTGGCACAGTCATGATCCTATGGGCAGGACGCTGCACTCACACTATGGCTGTTGTACAACACAGCACCTAACAGGAAACTAGACCCCGGAGACCTAACTTTTAAGCAATGACACCACATTATACATGTATATTGACAACAAAACAGCATCAGCCGCTAAATTCTGTAACATGATGATCGCATGCTGTAAACTGCACTATATCTACAGCCAGAGTGCTAGCTAAATACATGTATATGCCTGTTCATTCCAACATTTTTCTCTGCTTACCACTGTAGCTATAAAAGACAAAACCTGTCAATGCTGCCCTGTATATACAATTACACGTACGTAAGGCCCTACCCCATCAAGGTATGACACTTGTTAACTTGAGTGATTTACTTCAAGGCTGTCACTTACGTGGCAGAGTCATCAAAAGATCGTGGCATATCTCAAGTTGCTCGTGTAGCATGGAACAGGGGTGGTTTCTGTGCATGCAGCATTTTAACATTTTGTGTTTACCTGTAACTCACTGTGACAAGAGCTTGATCACTGATAACAGGACGTTCTCTGAACTGATGGGATAATAATCACAACATAATGTTCTTTGTGCAACGTGAGCTTGCAAATGGCCAGGACTGCTCGAAGTCTGCCTGTGACACAGGAAGAAGAGATGTTTCTTCAAGCTGCTCTGAGAGTGATCTAGCCATATATTATGCCCAGGTGATTTGTTCTGACAAATAATATGCATGTAAACATTTACACACGCTGGGTAATTCAGTGTGGAAAGGGTGACATAATCTTGAAAAAAAAGGAAACACTTTGAACTGTTTCCACCTGCAATGTCAGTGTTTTCAGTGAGGACGAAGTGGCACACACAGCCAAATAAATCAGTAATTTGATTGCGCTGCAGACATCAAGTCAATATTTGAGATCACCTTTCCACCACAGTCACTGCCCCTCACTGTTATTTTCTCTACCACCTTTCAGAAACACCCTTCAAGTCATGAACACGGTAGATGGTTCATACCCAACCAACAGTGCACACCTCTGAGGTTCCACATGCAGCAAGTGTAAGCTTATGACATGCACATGGACTTCCCAACCGGGTCCCAAGGAGTTCAAACTCTTTCAATTAACACATTCATGTAGATCATTCATTGAGGGCAATCACGAAACAAGTGGGTGTAACATAAGGTCTGAGATGTTTGCAATATAGTTATATCTGATTCCCAAACAGGGTAACAAATATCAATATTACCTACCCTGAATATCCAAGACTCTCATTTATTTATTCAGGGCTGTCTAACTTCTTTCTAACACTATCTTTCAATATTTTATACTCCATTTGCAGAAGAATAACAACAACTATGGAGCACATGTATACACCTAGCAGACATAACAGATTATCATTCAAAAGCCCACTTGGAAATGGAAAAACACAAAAGTCTAGCTAAATCCCTACTTTACATAATTGAATAAAAATATCATCGGAGGTGTCCGTGGACAGAAAAACCATGTCATTAAGACTATAAACATTAACATTTGTTTTCAGTTTTAACTTGTAACCCCTAAATGTAATGTACATGTGACTTTGCTGTGAGGTGGAAATTACTCCAAAACTAGAAATCCCTTCATAAACGTTGCAGGTCTGATGAGTTCTTCATTGAAAACCTTTAAACATACCCTATCCTGGCCCTTCCAGATTCTTTTACAAATCTACTAGGAGGTTCAAGATTCTGTAGGGCTCAGGATGATCAAATTCTGCCACCAACCATATTACTTTACATGAAGCTGGTCGCAATGAGCCTGTGGTTCCAAAACAGTGAATGATTTTCAACATGTAAAAAGGTTATGAGAAAGCAAATACCAACAGATATGAGATTAATGACATGGTGCTCAAACTGACATCTTCAAACCTCCATTCTTTTCTTTAAAAACCTCTAAAAATCACAAAATTTTCAATAAATTCGTTCTTTCTCAAAACATGAATATTGTGGGAGGATTCACTGATCTCTGACTGGCGTCATCGTAATTTACATAAAAATCCAATGAATATTCATACAGTCAACTGAGTATTCCTACACTTACTGAATATTCAACGTAATTGCGGGCCTGAACAGGGAGCTTATACAGCCACGGCAGCAGCAGCAGGGGCCACGCTCTCACCATTGTTCATACCGTCGTGCTGTACAGCATCTTTTTTCAGGCTATCGATGCTCTCTGAGGGGGCAGCGTCATTTGGTACATCCTACAAGGAAAAAAGAATTCCCCAAACAAACGACAATGAGTGGCAACGTTATGTCGGTGCACTGAGCAAAAAGGCTTGCCGTTTGTGTGCTCCATGGTTATCCCTCCACTGTAATGATGTATTCTTGACAAGGCTAATGGGTTAGTCAAAATCAGTCAAATAACCCCTATGTGTCTATGCAATATGTCAAGTGGAAGGAATTTTTTTACTTTGAGTGTTATAGCAAGGCCAAATTGTCTTTATGAGTGATTCCTTCATATACATGTACAGTAAAATCTCGATACCTTGAATCTCTGGGGAATGGATAAAAAATTCGAGTTATCCGAAATTAAAGTTAAAAGAAGGTCCCGATTTCTTTTGAAGTTAAGTCATTATTACGATGTGTATCATAACATGTACCTCTACGCTGAGCGCACAGTTACCGTAAACCTCCCTACGATGACTTTTGAAATGATATTGTGGTTATTTTATACTTTGGTGCCACAAGTTTTTGTTCATAGAAAGACATTTTTGCAGAGGATTTTTGTTGTCAACGGCTGATAAATAATACATTACATGTACTATAAATCATTTACACTGTGTACCTTTGAGTGGCAAATCTTTCTTTTGCATTGTGCATGTGTGATGTATTGTGGTGGTCCCATTTCTGATACCGTGTACTCGGGCGGGGTTTCCCGATGAGTCAGACGACTTTTTTCATCACATGAGGGCGCACCTTTTTGCGCTTCAATAGAATTTCATAAAGACAAAAATACTATTGGTGTCTATTTTTATTTTTTGTTCTTCGTTCTTTATTTTCAAACGTTTGTTTATTTTTGGGAGTGAGATTTGGCTACGCAAAAACTCTGCACTGCAGTCACGTGGTTGGTCCACTGCGCATAAGCATGCTTTGTTTTGTGGCTCTAATTGGGCCGCCATCGCAAGGGTGAGTGCAAGCAGTTGGGCCGGACCATTAGGCCAGACTTTAACGTGGTGCGTGCGGCATACACAAAGATCTCCTATGCATTGCCGCAGCCACTGCAAAGAGCCATCAGTTAGCGTGCCAACGCACTCTCTACAATGGGCCAACGGTAACAACTGGGCTAATTCCTGCAAGTCGGATTTTGCGGTCACGGTGTGGTTTACGTGTCTAGATCGATCATCATTGTAGCGCGCTTGCAAGTGTTCCTGTGTGAAAAGACAAAGTGTGCGTGTCAGAAATGATTCATAACTAGACCCACGTTCTGCTTACAGTTTCTGGAAGTATTTTGGCGGCGGTTTCTTTTGGATCTGCTTCATAAAAACTTCGAGGTAAACGAATCCGGCAACATGAGCAGTTTGAGTTAAGGATATGTTTTGTACATAAAAGCCTATGCTTTCGGTGGAAATTAACCCTAACTCCCTAAGGTGTGTGCAAAATCACATTAAATTTGAGGATTCAGGACTGTTAGGGTTAATTATTCTTTGAGTTAAGTGGAGTTTCGAGTTAACCAACTTTGAGTTATCGAGATTTTACTGTACATGTTAATGTGGAAACAAGGGAAATTCCCACAAGGTCTTTTCCCTGATGATATAAGCAGTCTAGTTTGTCTCAGTGAGACAGCTGGGAATGCGTTGTAAGAGGAGTACATCAGTGTTGTAGTTGAGTTTGTCATAAGCCCCTGCAAGTCCGCCACAAGCAAGCCAATCACAGTCACAGGCTATTCAAAGGAGCTTTGTTGTTGTTCCTTGCGACTGGTCTAAGAAGAGATCTGTAACCCTTTTTGAGATGGGACTTGACTATACAGAGCAAACTTAAGGGTCTGGTTTAAAACCAGGGGTCTGTTTCAAAGTTTTGATTCCTTCTGCTTTGCAAAGTTAGCATTGCTTGTTTCACATACTGGTATCATGTAGTAACACGTTATGACAACTCTGAAATATGGCACATGGACTTTTTAACCCTTCACGAAAGAATGGCACAGCACAGGTCCCTAAAAGGAACCACATAAAAATATCCCATATCACTGCAGTTAGCGATTTGAAACATGATTTACGGTTCCCCAGGCACAAATGGGATATCACTCATCATCAATTTTGCCTAATAGTCAGGTTGCTAATGGGATGCAATTATGCTTACCCTTGAAATAAAGCCATAATAGTGCGGTGTGGATAATGTATTCCACAATGTGTCACCATGGATCAGCCAATCAGGATTAGGGATTCAAATCTGCTTGAAGACTGTAACTGACATTGTTTAACAGTCTCCTTGAACAAAGGCTCTTTGCACACAACCGTGTGATTTGCCATGCAGGGAAAGTGGATATCGAAGTCACAAAGTAACCCTGGTCGTGCCAAATCCAACCACCAGAAATTCTAGGCAATTCACACTTATCCTGGAGTACTGTGGGAACTCTGGCACTACTCACCTGTTCTTTGGTTGGTTCCTCAACAGGTTTCTCAGTCACTGCAATAGAATCAATCAAGACATTTAATGTTTCAAACAGTAACTGTGGGCTTGAATGCTACGAAGCACTGCTGCTGCATTTTGTAGATAGCAAAAACGTTGGCAAGAAGGTTAAGTATTAGTAGGGTGCTGTTTGTGTTGGTAATTCATTAATTCATTTGTCACAACAAAAGGACAGCAAATGGTATTGGTGTTGGTGCACTTGACCATGTATAGTATGTACACATACTGTAGTATGCGCACATCCAACAAACTCCATATATTGGTGTTATGGCATACACTTTGGAAGCAAAGTACAGGCTACGTATGCAGAGCAAGAGAGAGCGCTCTCTTAGATATGATGCCTTCCATTTAGGCCTAACCAGTTTGTTATGATATTTGCAGTTCACTGGTTGACGCATATCATCCCTCGTTTATTGTACAATTTAACAGTGGAGGCTGGTAAACTTCAACTGATTACTTTAGCTTGGCAGTTGGCTTTGCCTTTCCATTCATCAGAGGTAGGGGGGTACAACTAATGCACCATCAACCCAATTTCAACACAAGGTTACTGTGACATTCAGTACACTGTGACAATGCTGACACTACAGTTCTTCAGAACAAGTGCGACATTGTACATAACTGCTGGGTCACTCTGTAAGTTCAGGGTCTGAAAGTGGGGCATTTGGAGTCCTTGTTACACCTGACCTGTGTAATCCGCTCCGAGCAGGAACAACAGAGGGTGTGTTTTGAAATGAAATGAACAGTCCTTTCGTACTCACTCATTGCATAGGTGCGCAAGTCTATGCGCATTAGACGTGGAGAACACTGAGTATGCGCAACGATTTTAGTCTAGAATGTGTGGTCTTCGTGTGCACGCTGAACGCGTGCAAGAACCCGGTTGGAAAACTTAGTACCATCTGTCTTTCTTTCGCCGGAGGAGGTGCACTTTAGCTCAGGGCGGGGATATGACACAGAAGTATCAATGAAATTCATTTCCAATTGTTTGCATTAATAGCACTATTGGAAATAAGAGAACATACATATAACCTGAACTTACAGAATCATACATGGCAAATGCGACAAGAACACACACAGAAATTGGAGCTCAAATGTACAGAATGACCCTGCTGACTAACGTAGTGAAGAACAGTCCAAGTCAACACCAGTGTGTGAATAACAAGGGTACTTCTGCCGTGCTTATTATTTGACCACACATCATATGCAGCTTATCTGCAGTCATTGGCAATTTGACGAGGAGGTGCTAAGCTGGCACGGCTTCAGGAATACATGTACTCTATGACAAGGCCAGGTGGCAAGCAGGGTTCATTTGTGTAGATACTTACTGTCAATCTTTTAAATTATCATCAATGCTCATTCATTTTTACTGCAGTGCTGCCAATGAAAAAACCCCTGGCACAGCTCAACAGTAAAGGACAGTTTCAACAGAATGGTAGGATCAAATTTTATAAACCTGATGGTCAAGTACCCCAGTATCCCCATGATCAGCTGAAGTATTCCTCAGCCCTTTCTCCTACAGGAAAAGGTCTTCAAAGTAGAAATTATTATCTCGCACTGTGCAGGAAGCAACAACACATTCTATATTCTGAAACTTTCAAGAGCATCAAGCTCGATGTACATGTACAGAACTAAAGTGCAGGCTCTTCCATAATCCTGTTGGATCCTCCAAAGCCTCCGGGTGGATTTTGAAGGATCTAGGCAGGTCACAAGTACATGTAAGGCCTGGCATGAAAAAAAAGGACATAACACCAAGTATGTAGAGAAAATTCAACCCCTGTGAATCCCTCCCAGGCCTTTCTAGGGTTAAAGAGTGAGAGCAGGAGAGTGGTGCAATCATACTGTACAAGTGCAAAGGAAAGCTGATTGACAGATATGCTGGAGAGAGCAACAAGCACATGTATAAAAACTATGCGGTGATAAGAGTAGGGAACAGCAATGATTCCAGCTCCAAGCACAGGATACCAGCCTTCTCTTTTGAAGGCTAACAAAGCTAAGCATGCCAATACATCTAGCAAATGCTAGTATCACTGGTAGAAATAAAGCCAGGTGCATTGCCTGTCGTGCTGCAGCCTTCTATGGTTGCTGAAGGGGTGAAAGATCAAGCAATTTTCCACATCACCGAGGTTCTTTTCTTTCCCAGTCAGTACCGAATTCCTGGAAAGCCTACTGTCTGAAATAGAACGTAGATTGGAAAAGAGAATCCCTACAGATGCCACCAAAAAAGAAGAAAAATTCTACACTTTAGCGAATGTGAAGATTGAGCACCTTTTTCAAAACCTCACTGGCAATTTTTAAAATCTTTTTAACCTGCTTTAGTGTTACCAAGGGGCCAAGTTGGAACGGATTCAAGCAAGCATCCTATATCAACAAAAGCCACTGCACTATGCAACGTCATGCACAACTCAAGCCTCTCCTGTCCTCACCCTTCTCCTCAGACTCATCTAGCTCCGCCCCTCCAGGGGTACCAGGAGTTGGGCTGGGCTCGGCATCGGACGCCGGCGTGATCGTAATTTCGGGCTTTGTAAGGAATTGCAGTGGCGGCAGTGACGGTGGGCACTTGCGGTGGGCCGACGGAAGGTCTGTTAATGACGTGAAACAAGTGGGTTAGGGGTGCGTCCCCCCAAAAAAGACATGAGAGGTTTGTGTAGCTGAAAGTGGAAAAAGTATAATGCACCCTCCTATAATGGTTCTAATTTATGTTAAAAATGAATTGTGACGATGATGCCGAGGAATGTCAAGCATGAAATGGAAAAGAAACAATAGTAAAAGCAGCCAGCAAGAAAAAAAAATTGCTGGCAACAATGGTCTCTCTAGTGTGAAGACCAAGAATTGTAAGTTCCTATCAAATAATGCAGAGAGTTCCTGCACTGGTAATTGTGCTTTCTCAAAGATCACTGGGCCTTTCACCAATTATTTGGTTTTAATAACCACTCCCCCCCCAAACCTTACAGGAACCATCATCAATGCATGTTTACTAAAGAATTTTGGTTCTGCTTTCTACTCTCTGATCAGGCTCTACATATTTGTAGACCTTATTGCTGATCAAATGCATGAGAAGTCAAAGTTTGTAGAATGTTCACATTTCCTACCTACCACACATTCTGCATTTTATAGCGGCGGTATTTATCATTTGGTGTTTTGACCACTTCATGATAGTTGTGATGCATTATGAATTATTGATTACTTTAAACTGAGGCTCAGCCATACTTTGCTAACCCCTGGTACACGTAAGCCAAAACAATGAATGTGACTTAGCAAGACAAAGTCTAACCACTTCATGCCCGGTGGAGTTAGCAGCATGGACATGCTGTCAGGCGCTTTTCATATTTTCCCTTTTTCAAAATTTGTCAAAAATTCCTATCTTCATTTACTGGGCACATACACCCAAACAAATGACAGTCTTGTGGCCACTCTAATCTGACAGCCAACCTAGATTGATGTGCGAGTAGTACAGCCAGGCCTGCAACCCAGTAAAAAGCCCCAACTGTGCAGTGTCACATTATTTCCTGTTTATTGAATTGGCCAGTGTGTTGCCACACTGCACATCGGTATTGTCTCTACTCAATGCAGCCAGATTAAACAAGCGCAGCGGTATTTTCTCGCTTATCGCTAGAGTAATGGAGCACTTTTATCCCCGCTGATAATCCGTGGGCACTGAAAGTGGCAAACAGTGGTACTGTTTCAAAACAATGACGGATTACCTCCGCCATAAATGGCCAGCACTCTGTGCTGACAGCGTATGAATCTTGATGGACAAGTCCCAGCAGCTTGGTCTATTGTTTTTTCAGAGTTCGGTCACCCCGGCCATGAAAAAGGGCTCTGGGCTCCGATTTTGGGCACCCTGGCTATGCATACAAAGCAAAGGTCTCCGATACCAGGCTCCTTAGCAGGAAGTGGTTAATAGCAGCATCCAAAATACTCTGTGCAGTAAGGTAAGGAAGTACATAGGAAAATAAAAGATCTCAGAAGGCAGCAAGAAATGAGCTGTGCCATATTGGAATACAGTTGTGACTTTGAAAACTGTGAAATAGCATTATTGGACAAGCTGGTGATAACAGGTGACAGATTTTGAAACATGTATTGAAAAACGCACTGCAATGCATTGCAAAAAACAAAATAAACAAATAAAGCAGAAACATCGGCTAAGCCTTGATTAGTTTGCTGTCAAACTGACCAGCCAAATCACAGAAGCAACATCTAGCCCTCAAAATGTTCAATTCAAGCAAACAAAGCCGTGACAAATGACATGCACAGGCTTGCAACAATAATCACTCAGTTTCAAGCTCACCAACTTGTCCGGCAGCCATGCTCTGTCCAACCTCCGTTTGTGGGGCTACTGTTTGTTGTTGCTGTTGCTTGGTAGGCTCCTGAGCAAGACTGACTGCTGTAGCCTCGACACTTTCCGTTGTAGGAGGAGAAACAACTTTCTCAGTGACAGATTCATCTACCTTCTGTGCACTGGAGTCGACAACCACTACTTCTGGCTGCTGTTGGGGCTTTGGATCTGGCTGAGTTACCGGCTTCATACTCTCAACTGGAATTACGACTGGAGATGTGATAACCACAGGGGCAGGGGCTGATGTCTCGGCCTCTGTCCGGGAGGGGGCAGATGGTTCTTTGGCCTGTGAAGTCTCCAAAGTGGCCATGGGCGGCTTCGGGACTGACTGAACTGTTTGCATTTTAGGGGGTGATTGGGCCACCATGGGCTGGACGGTAGGCGGAGCAGCTGCAGGAGCAGGTGTAGCCTTAATCACCTGTGGTGGGGCTGCGGGCATGGCTGCTGGCTTGTTGACCTCCTGGGTTACTGGGGCAGAGGTCTGCTTCTGTGGAATCTCTGCCGCTGTGATCTTGACCACCGGGTTGGGCATCTTGTGGACCGGGGTCCGTCCTGTGGGCTGGGCCTCTGTCTTAGCTGTTGCTGTGCATGTCTGGGCTTTATCTGTTCCATTAATTGTCATGGAGTTTGGTAAGTTATGTCAGTATGTGAAAAGTGAGTTGGATCAGTAGGTGTAAGTCAGTAAATCACAAATTCATGCACAGTTAGGGTAAGAGTTAGGGTAAGGATTAGGGTAGGACAGTGAAAAAACAGAGGGATTTGACATTACTCAGAAATGTTACAGTACGGGTTGAAGTTATTTGTGCGCAAACTAATCACAAAAACTCTGAACTGACTTCGTCAATAATATACCGTAATTATTGGAATGTAGGCCGCACGGTGTATAAGCCCCGGCACAGAAAAATCGGCATATTAAGATTTAAGTCAGTGTATATGCTGCACCAGCTTATAAGCTGCACCGCGGTGCTGACGATCAACCATGAAGGTGCTTCATACTGAAGCGCCAGTACAGTGAATCAATGGTTCCACAATACGTGCAATCGTAATAAATATAAGAAAAGTGCAAACAAAAGTCACCATAAAAATTGAATTTTAAGTCCTCAAATTGAATAACTTTTGTGGGCTGGATGATTGTCCTGATGGGCTGTGCATCAGCTATAGACCTTTTACCCAGCGGCCAGGAAAAGTTATGCGGTTGGGAACGTACAATAAAATCTTGGTAACTCAAAGTTGGTTATTAAGTCTGAAGATCGTTTTATCTCGATCTTCGACTATTTTTTTCCCAAAGAATAGGCTTTTATGCAAAAAAACCCTCTGTAACTGTCCACAACACGACATCTGGTTATGTCAATGGTTTTGTGACACAGATCAAAAGTACACTGCCAAATTGCTTCAAAAATGAAAAATCTGCTGCGAGACCTTGGTGCGCGTCATCACTTTGGAACCGCTTGTGTGCATGCATGCTGCACATGGATGTATGCACTGCACGCACCATCATGATTGCAACAAACCCCGTTTTCAGGCTAGCCTGACTGCTACTGCAGACCCATTCATGGACAGTCCAGCTGTTTGGTTTTCTGATAACAACATGACCACAGAAAGTGTTGTCATCGGGAAACCCAAGTGAAAAAACCTGAACTTCTGTGGCATGTTACGCCGAACACAATCAGTAAAGATGAAAGATCTGTCATACAAAGGTAGACCATTGAAGCGGTTGATTTTTATTTCACGGTAGAAAGAAATCTTTAGGTAACAAAAATAAAAAATCTTAGTAGAGTGATTAATTGTCTGTACAAAAATACACTATGAGAATGAATAAAAAGCAGGAAAATAATCACTAAAACTCTCGCCACAGCAGAGCAAATCAAGTTTAAAATAACATACACATTTCAGGTATGTGTTTCGTGTCCCCATGACTGTGCCACCTGCATGTGGTACGCATGGCCCAGCAGCAGTTTTTTGTGACTGATTTTACCGTGTAAGCTGCCTAGTGTATAAGCTGCAGTGACATTTTTCAGTATGAGAATCAATGTATAAGCCGTGGCTTGTATACATGTAGTTGAATGAATTTTACAGATATTTATTGCTGGGGAGGCAGCACACAAAAAGCATATACGTGAATGCAGCCACTTCTCCTTGTATGAACAAGCCAGCATCATGCTGCCAAGTGTCACACTGACACACAGGCAAAAATGCAAATGCGTTACTTGTGACAGCTAGGCTATGTGTGGCTAAAGGGCATCAACACATTTTCTAGGCAGCATCTGGGCACTTGTTCAGTACAGGCTGGCAAGTTTTTCTCTCCTTGGACTAAAGACAGCACTTTAGAGCGCATCAGGGCAAGTCTGTGACAGCTTTCATTCACAGCTCACTACCTTGGCTGTTTGATCAACTTGCTGGAAAGAGCTGACACAGACTAAACTCCTTAGGAGTATCCACTCCCTCCCACTTCCTCACAAGGACAACAGTGCCTCATGTCAGTAGGAATTAGCCCTAGCCATACAAGAAGGCAACAGGATTTGGCCAGAAAACTGGGGAAGTCTGTGGACACCTGAAGCAGCTTATGGGGGAAAGTGGTTTTGAAAAAAAAAAAAAAGGCCCAATTTGGGGTCAATCTCCCAGTGAGAGGCAGTGCAGGGTATCTGAAACAGCTACATGTATATCTGATTCTTCTTCGAATGAATTTGCTGTTTCCGACATTAGCCTCAATGTATTACCACACTTGTCCAGTCTTAAACTCTTCACCGAGCAAAGGTCAAAAGTTGAAGGATTCAATTCACATGGGAAGTGTTGCCCATTTCAAAGCAAATACAGCAAAAGCTTACAATGTTTTCTTCCGTATGCCAGACATGGTACAGAAAACATTTGCTTTATCAAAATGCCACAGGAAATCCCAGTATATTCAAGTACAAGCTTTTGCCTGTCGGCGGTCAACGGAGGGCGCTGTATTACCACACAGCATTGCCCCTTATCCATTTACTACCTTGATTTGTTTCCATTTTTTCATCTTTGGAGTCAACATTCTCTGCCTTTCCATTCTTTTCATCACTCTGAGCATCAGGTGCATCTTCACCTGCAGACAAAACAAACAGCGAAGATGCTGAAGAAAATGTGTGACCTGCTACACTAAAGGAAGCATAAATTTGGAATTTTTCAAAACTGACGTCCTAATTTTCTCACTGGCATGTTCTCAGTGTGTGTGTCTATGCATGTGAAAGCATGAACAATAAATGACTCTACATAAAACAAGATCCTATGTCAGACTGAATTGAAACTTTACAGATGTGCTGATAATGAATGTCTTCACATGCATGCTAAGTTTTAAAAACATTTAGCCCGGGTACAGCTAACGTTTTAAGGGAGATCCTTCCCAACCTGCGAGTAGAAAAAAAACTCAACGTTTCCCCAGTAAACTGACTACAGACTTTTCTCTACGTATGACATACAATCCAGCAGTTGCCAAAGAGAGAAACCTGTTCAGAGTACCAAGATGCAATAGCTGTTGTCTCTCTAAACCAACTACGACTTTATGCCTCAGCCTAATGCAGTCTAATGTTCTTAATGTAACCTCATCAATCTAATCTCATGACCTAACATACAAAGACCTGACATCAAACTAAACTATTGAGAAAATACCTCATGACCTGATCTGACCTATTGGCACACAGTGCACTGACCTCAATGTCTCACCTAATGTAGCCTCTTTGGTCCAATTTTGGTAAATTGATCTCATCATTGAACCTGACATCACAGCCTCTCCTGGCTCCCTTGACTCTCATGATCTAGTTGACCTTTGACCTAACCTCTAACCCTGGCCCCTTCCAGCCTACCTTCTTTCTTGCTATCACCTGCAGCTACTGCCTTCTCATCTTCCCGTGTCACCTCCGCTAGCTCCTCGGTATCTTCCTTGGAAGTCTTAGACTCTGGTTCTTCATCCTGAGTTGGCTCTGGCTGTGCCTTGCGCTTTCGACCCCTAGTTTCCTGGTTGGCACAAAAAAGTCCTCCTTTCAAGTGTAAGTAAGCCACATTGTTTTCCTTCACGCCAAAACCAAGATATTGACTAGTATAAAATAATGGACAAAATAGCAATAGTTACCATCTGCAAGAAACAAGACTATTAGATAGGGATGGAAGAAATGCATTGTGTGGCTGCATTGTGCACAATACCTTCTTAGGAGATGGGGTCTTCTTAATAGAACCTGCTGGGCGTCCACGACGTTCCGGCTTCTCGGCTGAGGTTGGGGTCTTCTGTGCCCTAGACACTGGCTTGGGTTCTGGGGAGGTCTGAGGTAGGGCTGCCAGTCGAGAGCTACGCCTCCGTGGCTCAGTGGCCGGGGATTGCGTCTCCGAGCGAGTTTTGCGTGGCATACTTCCTGGTCTCCCCTTTATTATTCTGCACAATGAATGACACCAGGCACTTTTACTAAGAATGTAACATAATGTACAAGATCCTTATAGATCTATAGCTCTCTGAATGCTATAAGATCCCTGGGAAATCAGAGTTTTTTCAAACATTTTTAGATCAGTCTCAAACGGTTTGTACTCAGTTTGTCACAGGAAGTCTATGTAATTCCTCCCCATCAATAAAGCAAACTAGGTGTTGGTTTTATGTTCTAATAATAGTAGATGGTCATCCACACTGGATCCAAACCTTTAAGTGTGAATCTAAGAGATGGGTTGTTTGCCAGAACCATGTCCTGGAATCAGATACATTCTGTATACACTCCTACAGTACCACCCACAAAACCTAAGGCACTATTACGTCTTGTAGCTCTTCTAGTGCCATATACATGTATCTTATCTCTTGCAGGGTGTGCAGTATTCAGTGTGTCAGAGAGACTAAGAACACTCTCAAGAAGCGTTTCTATGGCCACAGATCTACGGTCAACTCCAAAGGACTACATTCCCCTGAAGGCCACCACTTCAACCTTCCTATTCACTGTATGTCTGACATGAGCTTACAGGGCATAGAATCACTTGGGCACCATAAAGATGCTGTTCGCTTAAACAGGGAGAAGCTTTGTATCAAACGCCTCCACACCATACAACCCCATGGCCTGAACATCCAAGAGGGAAACTACTAATTAACTAATTTCTTTCCCCCTCTTTTGTCTACAGATTATACCCCTCCTTGGGGTTCAGTTCGTTCCATTGTATTTTTTTGATCTCTTCCCACCTTACATCCCTTTGTTAATCAACCATGCCTTTCAGGCAGTTCCCTTTACCCCTTGCCCCTTTATTTAGTCTGCAGCTTTCTTGACCTTTTCTTTTATCCTCCTGCATTCATCCATGCTTGGTTGATTCCCTGTTTGTCCTGTCTTGAGAAAGATTCTGCTTGGATCGAAACATCAGGCCCTCCTTATTTTGTATTTGTTTTGACAATGAATTTGGGGCATAAATTAGATGTGAGGAGAGCATTCAAGCAGCAGCATTTTTCACCAAAGTTTGGTAAATATATGAATTTTTCCTCAGGGAAAGAAAATTGAACCTGGATATTCTCTGGATAGAATTTCTGCCTCTTTTTGAGCCTTGGACTGCAATTTCTGTATCTATATATCGACTGGGCCAAGAGAAAGAAAAAACAAATAGAAAGTATTTCTGATCACATCGCAAACCTACATATAAAAACAGCGCCAGAAAGATTTATGAGCCAACAAGACCTATCAAAAAATGGAAAGAAAGTGCAAATGAGAAAAATTGGGCTTCACTTTAAAGGGAACTGGCAAGGATTCAGTTCACTGGGCACATCACAAATTATTCATTGTGTGAAGTTACATGTATCCCATGGAAAGAGTTCCTTATGGAACACCTTGTGCACAAATCCTATGAGACTGGCCAGAAAAATTTGAGCTTGCGCTTTCTTGAACAGTGGTACTTGTTCATATGAAAGAATGTTAAGATCCTTAATTACATCCTTAAAAATATGTAAATAGAAAATCAATTACTTATTTTCCCTTCCAGAAATTTAGTTTCAGTTTTGGGCATTTTTATTACTCTAGACAAACATCATGTTACAAATGACAGCATTTTGCTTTCATTTCACAGTGTGATTGTGCCAATAAATGTTCACCTGGTCTTCAGGGACAGCTTTGGGGTTTTTTCCTAAGCCAAATGACACACACTACGGAAAGAGTTCCATTTACTAATGCCACTTGACACCCTGTGCACAAACCCTATGAGTATGAGACCGGTCTGGAAACGTCTGGGCTTAAGTCATGAACATGTAGGTGTTTTCCTGGTAAACGACTTTCCCTCCTAAATACATGTAAAATTGAACTTTTCTGAACATGGTTTTGCTGTCTGATGGCTAATAGATCACTGTTGGAAATAATTACTGGCATCCGTATATGGAACTCCTTCCCACACTGTGGCCTATTTATTTGTAGGCCTAGGCTATATGACTTTTTTTAGATTTTTTTTTTTTTGGAAGCCCCTCTGCTCTGAGAAATGTCAAGAGGTAGGCTAGACAAAAGTACTTCAAAATGATACACCTCCCTAAAATACTTTCAAATGTACAAAATTACAATAATACAAGGAACCTCCAACTCGCAGATTATGTACGCAGCATGAGATGACCTTTGAACTTTGGCCCAAGCGTGACTTCGTAAAACCTGCACGCGTGCATGCATGCGCAATCTAAGCGCTATTTTTTACGAACAATGCCTAACCAAGCTGGCACACTTCAATGCTAAAAAATCACCCTTTTCTTCAGACATTTGCTATAAAAATTACCTCTGAGCTTCCCACACTATTAAAGATACATACCAACTTCTAACAGGAGGGAAAATACCCCGGGAACGATGAAATTCTGGGCTAAAATCGGCCCGTGAGTTTGTTGCCAAACAAACAAGTGCCTCATAGAGTAGCCTCGCTTTGAGCTGAACTTTGACCTGAATTTATCTTATTGACGAGCGCCACCGTCCGTTTGCAAAGGGATAGGGTAATTTTTAATCCAGTTTAAACGTTTCAACTTTGTGGTGCGGGGTTTGTGTCTGATATTTTATGTTGTACAAGAGGATTTACTTTTTCTTTCTGTTTCTGTGTTTGTTTCTTTGTGTCTGTGCTAACAAGAATAAATCATGTCCATATTGTTGAATATGTGAGTTGTATCCGAAAAATTCCACACGCATTCACTTCCAGAGACCCTCTGCAAACAATCGCAGTTTACAAGACCCTCTCTTAATTTTCCATTACAGATAATTATCTCAGTAGTTTAATGCTAATTTTTCCAAAGTCTTCTTTTTCATAGATAATTCTCACATTTATATTTCCTTCACCAGTATGTGATCTTGCTTTCACTGCATCAGATTCTCTTCCTCGATGTGAAGCAATAAAACCGAACGTGGGTTGGACGCTGCCTGCGAGAAGTAGCGGACGGGTTGCATTGTAAGCCCATAAACTTGACTACCTCCGTGTCAAGTTTTCTTGAAGGGGGTATACGTTTTTCCAGCCAAGTCCAATTAGCAGCAAATTTGAACATAGCGCCAATTTGTGCAGCTGCATGAAAATTGATTTCCTGCGACAGATATAAAAAAAACCTGCACCTAAGCAAACTCCAATGGCAAGCATGCCGCTCTGGACAAATTTAAAATACATTCAATGTATTTACTATAATTAAAGTGAATGCAAGTTAAATCCTTTTATCGTTTTTTGTAGTGCATAGCATGCTACGGTGTAACCATAATAATGATGTGGCCAGACACTGAGGGCCCTGTTAACTGTTCCGTAGTCCATTCTCTGCTACAGGTCTACCATCATGGTTCATTAATACAAGTGTTGTAAGTGAAGGAACGCAGCATGTGGCTGTACGTGGCTATGGAATACAAAACAGTCAGAGGAAGGCGCTAAAGCATTTATTATGCGTACGAAGTCAGCTGTGTGAGTGTTTTAATGACATAGGCCTACTGCAGTATTTTGTAGGCCTCAGATTTTTTTTTTTTGCAAGGCATAGTGTACAAATATATCGACTGCCTTGAGTGGTGTAGTGAACCCAGCCTCCCAAGGTGATCCAGGGAGAACTCTTTTTTTTTCTAACCTCAATAGAAAAATTTCAATAATAATGGAGCCGCGTGTTGGGGATCCACTGGTGATTCTTCTTGGTTTATGCAAATTCCATGTCTCAGCAGGAAGAAACAGCAAACAAACAAGAACCCCCACTACAGTGAAATAAACATAGCCCAGCAGTTACAGCTCAACGTCCAACCACAGAGCCATGGGAGCGGAGCAGTCTGAAGGAACCATGGCGTCAAATATGACTGTCATACACCCGCCAATTTGGAATAAGCGTTCCATAGAAAGACAGAAATAGACCGAAGACGCTTTTGTATGAGGTCCGAACTGGACCAAGAAAGGGCGCAAATTTCCTTGCAAAGGCGGCTCCATTAAAGGGAACAGCACTTCGCTGGTTCGCAAACGACTGTGAAATGTACGCGCGTTGCGGGCGCATCGCTACAACAATCTCCAAAGACTTTGCTTTTGCTCAAAGCGGATGGCATTGGTTTATAGACAGAACTTTGTTTACATTTGGAAATATGTTACCAACATGTGCTTTCACATTCGCAAGTCAAGACTGGCTTATTTGTGACTATGGCAAATTTCAGTCAGGGTTTATGAGTTATTAATTTAACAACACAAAAGAAAGTCTGCGCTATTTTATGCATTGGAGGTAGGCCTACACAAGCAGTGATTAACTTGTAAGCGGGAATCACGGCACAGAGGTCTCTAAGATGTTATGTTCTCATATAAAAAAGGTAGATAAATACCGGTAATAAATGAAGGCTGCATGTGATTAGGTGCACAGTTTTTGCATGAAATTTGAATAATAAATTATTATCACTTGAGAACAAAACATCGAGCTCAAATTCACTAATGTACTGCCCCCGATACACACACTAATAATGCTCCTTTCCCACTGTATACCAACAAGCTGGCTCTTGCTAATGACATGGGTATCTTCTTTGAGAAGAAAATATCTAATAACCATGTTAGGCTTGAAGCTGAACTTCCTATCCGGTACCTGAATCGCCTTTGTTGTGTGGCATTTTATTTGACCAATTTCAACCACTGACTAGGTCACAGGTTGTAGAACTTGTGAAGTCCACAAAGAAATCATGTGATCTGGATCCAAAGCCTACTAAGCTGGTGAGCGATTGCCTTGATGTCTTGCTTCTGGTTATTACCCGGATTATCAACTGTTCATGAGAACCCAGTATATTTCCAAGGGACTGGAAAGAAGCTTTGGTGCGTCCCTTGTTGAAGAGAAACAAACCTCGATCCGATATTAGAAAATCATCGACCGATTAGTAATCTCCAATACATTTCTAAATTGACAGAGAGAGCTGTGTGTAATCAGCTTTACTCCCACATGTGTCAACATTCTCTGTTTCCAGATTTTCAATCGTCTTACCGAAAGTATCATAGCACTGAGACGGCTCTCATGAAGAGCAAGAGTGATATATTGCTGAAAATGAACTCTCAGCATGTCATTTTGCTTGTTCACTTGGACTTAAGTGCTGCCTTTGATACAGTTAATCACACTATTCTGTTGCAACGTTTAGAATCTAAAGTTGGGATATCTGGTAAAGCTCTGGCCAGGTTTTCATCATATTTATCTGGCAGAAGCCAACGTATTTCTATACAGGGTACTCTTTCAGAGAAATTTGATCTTCACTGTGGTGTCCCTCAAGGGTCTTGCTTAGGACCATTTTTATTTACGGTTTATGCTTCTAAACTATTTGACATCATTGAAGACCATTTGCCTGATGCCATTATTATACAGACGACACACCGTTGTATTTATCATTTAAACCTGATGACACTTCCTGCCAAACTGCTCTAGCTGCAATGAAAAGTTGTATTTTGGACATTGGAAATTGGATGCTGCAAGACAGGCTAATGATCAATCACACTAAGTGTGAATCCTGATTATTGGAACTAGACAACAATTGCGGAAAATAAATATTTCTAATGTCACGGTGGGCGATTCTGTAATACCTCCATCCACGTGCCTAAGGAATTTGGGATCATGGTTTGATTGAGATATGACAATGGCACCCACATCCTGAGGCTTGTGTGCAGCTTCCCAATCTTAGGTGCAGTAGTAAATTCCTCTCTCCCGATTCACTTTCAGTTTCAATTCACGCATTTGTGACCAGCCATCTGGACTATTGTAATAGTCTTTTGTATGGTTTGTCGGCAGCACAGATAATGAGATTACAGCTAGACTTGCGAATACACCCAAGTTTCAGCACATAACCCAATACTGTATCATCTGCACTGGTTATCTGTTTTGTACAGGACCAACTTCAAAATCATCCTGTAAACATACAAAGCCATCCACGGTATTGCTTCTAGATGGAAATGGAAAAATAGGCAAAGATTTCTATAAGAAGTTAGGTAGTTCTCCTCAGTTGTACCAGCAAAATCATGAGAAAGAGTTTCATGTATAAAGTTCCCAAATCATGTCTGAAGAGAAAGGCAGCTTCTTCTTGTTCATTTTGCCGGGAAACAACCTCTTCCCACTCACTTGTCCACGGGAAAATCGTTGGATCTGGTACATCGTAGGTTTTGTCTCCGCCTGTAAAATGTAGACTGCATGTAGAGGTCGGTCCTATGGTGTACTATTTACGACAAACATTTCTCTCTCTCTTTAGCCTCCATCCAAGCGACACAACTAGACGACGCGACGGCACGACGGTTCCCTTGCGTCGTGCCCGTCGGGTCACACCGTCGCCTTCTTGACATTACTTTTGTACACACACGACGCGTCGCGTTGTGTGTCGCGTCGTACGTCGTGTCGTGCATCACGTCACTTTCTACGTCGCCTGAAGCGCGACGCGACGCACGACACGACGCACGACGCGACGCGTAGTGTGCTGTCGCCCTTTGCTTCACGGTGTTTATGGAGGGCGCTTTTACTATTTTCTTTCATTTCTGTCCCCCGTGCTTGCAAAGTACATGCTGTTTACTCTTTGGTGTTGATTTGTTATTGTTATCATCTCATCCATTACTCTATTAGGATTAATTTCTGTCATGTTTTATTAAGAAAAAGAAAAAAGAGCAAAAAGAAAATCGGCGTATGTAGGAACTGCTCTCTCATATAAGTGGAAGCCCAGAATTCGTCACTCTTTAAACCCAGCCAATAATTTCTTTTTAATACCGTCGATGCACTTCCCATTTGTGGTAGATTTGTAATCTTATAGATACCGGTATGTCTCCGTGGTCCATCCCGGTAATTTCTAAGTAGTACTCCAAATTCCCCAGACAATTTGTCTACAATTGTATGACTGCAAGTTTGACCACTGGTTTAGGAAGTTACCACCGAGCCTGCTCTATAATACCCTCAGAATATTCCGTCGTAGTCTTCCATCAGGCCAGTCGTCCTCGTTACCTTCATCAGCACCACACTTTCAATGATATTAGTCCATGTTTCTGAATAAAACATTATACAGACGCTATTATCATTGTGGCCGCGTCTTTTTTTTTTCAACTCTGTTTGGCCACACACATCATAATTTCTCCTCTGATCCGCATCTGACATTATCAAGCACGTTATTATGATTGATGTATTGTATCTTCAAATAGATTGAGAAATATTGTAGCTGACATAATATGAGAATCATGACACCAGCTTACATTATTTCTTTGTTCACTAGTTTACGCCTTTTATTATCAGCTAACCAGTGAGAATTAATTCGTTTCCGGCTAATATAGTGAAAAGTTTTCGCACGGTTTACGAAAATACAAATACCCTCACGTTAGAGAAAGCATCTTTCTAATAATGAGAAAAAAACAGGGATTCTATTTAAAAGAAAAATTATGAATTAGCAGTGAAAATAAATAAAGGGCCAAGCTTGAAGACGATCTATTGCTGAAGTTGGGGACGACTTGGCTTGTCTTGACTTGGCAAGTAGCTGTAGAGTTTGCAGTGGAAAGGCTTGCAGTAAAAAGAACTTGACTGGATGTCGAAGATGTGTTGGGCGATATCATGTCTAGGGTTCAAGTGCACAGTCTTTCCTTCCCCTCGACTAAATCAGGTTTCGGAACGGAATTCATGTGGCTCTGGTCCAGGCCACCCACTGTCCAGCAACGTATGCGTGTGTGGTTCAATAGGCTTACACTGGTAATGTTTTTGCCTAGAACAGGACAGGGACGAATTTGTAACTATGGCAGGTTCGATGGAAGGAGAAATCACAGAGAGACAACAGAACAGTCTCTGTTCAGTCCAGTTGTCAAGTGAAGTGTGGAAGGTCACTAGCTAGGGAAGTTATCAGCTCCTTCTCAAGGACTCTTGTGGCTGGTTGCAAGTTCTGCTACCAACTGCCCACACGCGCTGCCAAACAACCTGCACAAATTGTATGACCTAATTCTGAGGGAGTTAGGATTTCAAAAAGTAGGGGAACAAAATTAATTTTATTACATAATTATTAGGAAGATCAAAATTAGAGCAGGAAAAGTTAAAAGAACGTTGTGGCTCATATTATGTATTTCCTGGAGACAAGGCTGATAGTTGGTCGTGACGCTCTTTCTAATTACATTTGATTAAAACAAACAAACAAACAAACAAACAAACCTTTTCTTCCACAACTCACTCTTAATGAAAACACAAAGTGAGAAAGCATGCATGAAAAAGAACAACAGAAACAAGACCTGCTACCTATTCGCTCTTTGTACGCTACCGCCATAGGCATGCAGAGCCTCGATCTGGCAGCTTTTTCCATGTATGTTGCTTAGTAATTTTTGGCATGATGCTGCGTTAGTGCTTTTGCCATCTATACTCTACAATTGGACAATATTTCAAAAGCTGTCAGTTCAAGGCTCTGCATGCCCATGGCGGCAGCGTACAAAGAGCGAATACCATGTACTGGGTGCATGAAGTCCACTATTAAAGTGAGAATTTGTGGTCAGCTCATTAGCATTAAAAGTAGCAGCCCAGCATTTTTCTGAAAAAAGGGGGATTGTTTGGCCCCTGAAATGGTGAAAATGTGTAAATCGTTGCCAGGATCAACTGCCTGGGTCTTTGAGCTATCCTATGAGAGCAGAATGGCTAAAAACTACAGAAAAAAAAATGGTCCTAAGTGCCCAAGAAGGTTGAGGGTTGCCACTTGAAAAATTGAAAGGAAATCAAAAGATAAGGGACCAGACAATAATTTCATTTGTGTTTCAGCAATCTCAAGGAAGTTGGCATCCATGTTATTGGGCCCTGAACAGTGCCGATTTTACACTGTTTTCAATGGAGCTTGAATTAGTGGACTGTTCCGTACTATGCAAGTACGGGGGCGGAAATAAAAGAAAACAGTAAAGGCGCCCTCTATAAACACCAAGAAGCAAAGGGCGACAGCACACGACCCGTCGCGTCGTGCATCGCGCTTTAGTCGACGTAATAGGCGACACGATGCACGACACGACGTACGACGCGACGCACGACGGTACGACGCGACGGGCGACGGAAGGGGCGACGTTTAGGTGGCAATAAATGCAACATGGAAAAGACCTAAGGCAGCACGACGCGACGGGCGACGGCAAGACGCGACGCACAACGCGACGCGTCGTGTGTGTACAAAAGTAATGTCAAGAAGGCGACGGTGCGACCCGACGGCACGACACAAGGGAGCCGTCGTGCCGTCGCGTCGTCTAGTTGTGTCGCTTGGATGGAGGCTAAAGAGAGAGAGAAATGTTTGTCGTAAATAGTACACCATACGGTCCACCTAGACTTCGCTTTGGTGGCCTTATTTCTCACGGAACTTATCCAAATCTGTCGCTTTTGCGGTCCCGTGGAAGTTAAAAAAAAAACGCAGCTCTGGCGTTCGTCGAGTGCTTGATAAACACAATGGAACACAGCAGTTCACACATGATGGACCATTTCGGACGATAATTGGGATTTTATTTTTATTTTTCATTTTTCGCGTCAGGTCGATACACAAGCAATATAGTACACGTTACACATAACGTGTCACGTCGACGTTTTCCTGCAACTTCCCCATTTTTCACCCACAATGCACCGCGGTAGATACTGCATTACGTCATTATGTTGTTGGTCTTTCGCCACGTGTTTCTTTCTTATTCTTTCCTGCGTTGCTGATGGTCGCAGCGGTTGCTTTACTACTCCAAGTTCTTGTGCTTCCATCTGAGTGATTCCGGTTGTTGATTTTTACACTTCTCTTTGCGTTCGTCGTTGTGGTGAACCGAGTTGTTTGGCAGTAGCATACAGCTAATGTATTCCGCTGAGTTACAGCGGCGGCGGGTCTTCTCGTGTCTTATTTTATTTGTAACCCAGGTGGTCTATTTATCTTCCTTATGATATAAAAATTCATTTACTTTAGTTTAGAAAAGAAGAAAATTGCACAAAGAAAAACACACAGAAAAAGGTACTTCAATTTTTTTATTCATTTTATTTTCGGAGACAAAGTAGCCTAAAATTTAGCACTCTCCAAAAATGCTTAATGCAAGAATTTGAATTTCCATTGTTCCAAATTGAATGCCACGCAGGGGCGTAGCCACGAAGGGGAGGGGGAGCTAGGGGCAAGTGTGCCCCCAGGTTCCCCCGCTAAAAAAAATGGATGAATGGATCTTGAACAAGGCCACCCACCCCAAAAAAAATACACCTCTGAAAGCTGGTGCCCCCATAAGATGCTGGTGCCCCCATGTGGCCCCATTGTAAAATCCTAGCTACACCGCTGCTGCCACGCCGCTCTGAATGCAAAAAAAAATGCCTACATCAACTATTTTTTGGAAGTCATGCGAAATCGAATGACAGCTTTGTAGCTTTACAAAATGATGTCAAATTCAATTTGTTACCGTAAATTAGCATGTCTGGAAACAAATACGACCCCACACACATACATGGACAATCAGCTCTGCCGACAACCGCGGGATTGCACTTTCCTCATACCGACGATGTTTCAACATCAGGATTTTGCTTTTGCCCTACCCTTACATTAAAATCACATCAAACTGTAATTATTTAAATACGTATTTCTCATCGATTTTCTTTTCAAAATTTAGCCTCTATAAATAGAGGTACTACATATAAAGCAGTGGAAAATGGACACGTATTAGCATACATGAATGTCGTCTTGCATATTCTAACTTTTGTTTTTTACTTTAACAGATTGATCTGCCACGCTGCAGTCATCCTGCCACACAATGACGAGAAGTCTTACTTCAAAAAGTCACGGTGCTGGTTTGCCATTACAAACAAGAACTATCCATGCGCTTTGTGATTCTGCGGTCATCAATCGATGCCTGAGCGATGACGCTTCATTTCTCAACAAAGACTTCCTATTTGGGGCCGGAATGTTCGCACGCGCTTGTTCGTTTACAGAAGACACGCTGCATGTCAGATCTGTCTTTGACGTTTGAGACACTAGAAATTTTTGACTGAATATTGTGAAAGTACCAAAGGCCACTTGCTTGCGAAAATTTCAAGTCACACAAACGGTCGACAAATGTTCAGTGACTGAAAGAGATACATGTATTAATTACATGTATCTCTACCGACCGTGAGGGAACAGGACAGTGTGTGGTGAACTTTTCAATCAAGCAACCACCTCCTCAGGCAGAGGGCAGCACAAGTTTGCAGGATGTTTGCTCGTGTATGCAACAGAGTATGCATCAGCGCCACTTGCGTGAGAACATTCGCAGTGTCGCCGTTCCACCTTCTAATGGAAGCTTGATAATGCCTACGCACGACCACACAGTCATGTTCACTTATTTCAACCTCAAATTAACATCAAAATTTATGCGTGATTGCGCATAGTTTACACTTTAAAATAGTCATATGTAACACGCAGTCTCCAAAGGACGTGAAAAAACAACTCCGTTTTCGCTTGATAAAAAAAGTCTCAATATCTTCTTTTTTATTCCCAGTTCGTCCAGGTGTTATTGTGTAGTTTAGGCTCAGCCTTCGGGTCGTCAGGTGGATAGATTATTGGGACAGATGAAGTGTAGTGCTCCTGTAGGCGGGTAATCAAGACCTCCACAATGTCTGGTCGCTCAGCAGACTTGTCGTAGCGCTCGTAAGGGTCGTCTCTAATGTTGAAGAGCCAGACAGTTTGGTCGGGCGGGTCGTGGGGTTGCTCGGGCTTCAGCCTTGACTCAACCGGCGGAATCCAATTGCGAGGCTCACCTGAAGACAATCATACCGAGAAACTTACTGAATCTTTCACAGTTGGAGATGGCAAGAACTTCCTACCAAAGCTTCTATAACTAGGACCAGCTATCTCACTGAAGTGTTATCACTTCAGTACGATAGCTGGTTCCAGAATAGATCCTATAAAGATTTTGATACCAGAGTTTATGAAGGCTCTTATTACTGTAATCGGAGTGCCGAAGATGCCATAGGGGCATGTTGATAATGCTCCGAATGTCACGGGAAATGATCTTTGAAATGCATGAGACATTTACCAAGAAATCTTCTTTCCAACGTCGAAACATTTGTGAAATTTCAGCTGGAATGAACAAATGGAATTCGACTGTCCGGGCTCATTCCCATTTAAGTCTAACTTTTTATTTCATTTTTAAGATAAACGTCAGGAAGGCATATTTACCAACGGGTCCAGTCAATAATTTCCAGTCACCCACACGGATAGCTGATCTCATCTTGAGAGTGAAGGTGAAATTGTTGTAGAGTGAATCTGTGAAGGGGTGATCATGACCTTCAAACGGGTCGATGTTGTGGAGGATTTCATTACGGGGAGATGGGGAGCCAAACCTGAAATGATTCAGAGAAAAATCTTTCTGGTGTATTTAGCGAGATTTATAAACATCAGATTTATTTCTAAACAGACTGCAAACCGCGCGTTTGACGTAAAGCCTGCCTGGTGAAAAACTTTGAAGTGACAGTGTGAACTTATATCGAGATTGAGCAGGCCTGAGAGATTAAATACGTACACATATTCAAAGATTCGTGTCTACAGGTCCACTGAATTTCATTGAAATTTTCTTTTTTCCTGTAGTCAACAACGTGCTATGCTATGTAGGGGTTGATGTGCTATGAATAAACGGTGCTCACTCATCACTCTCGAATGCAGACACTCGATGATGCTGAACACCTATTCTATCCACATTATGTATACGATTGTGATTCCTTGAAACTTTAGGGCTACAGATGCGCCATCTAAACCTGCATGATTCCGATCTCAATCTGACCTCAGATTGGATCGGACTGAATAGAAGTCGGATTCCGATTGCAGATTGATGATGTAAAAAATGTTTTGGATCAGATCAGATTGATTTGATTGATCCTTCTTCCGTAATTTTGTTTAAACATTCGATAAAACCACTCATTGATTCCAATTTATCAAAATGCACGAACTTGTCTGTATTCACTACAATTAAATGTGGCAGCGATCAAGGTTTGTGTTCAACGTCTTCGAGGTTTTCTTTCTACACATAAATCCTTCCGTCGGTTGACAATGACCCCTGATCATCTTAATGCACATGCGGAAAGTGCACGAAAGTTAGCAAGGCGTTGCCACAATCCAGTAATTTTGTTTATAAAGTGAAATCAGGAACTAGACGTGCTAGACTGAAAATCACACTGAGTTCAGATTGAAAGAGTTTGAAAAAGATAGAAGCCCTTCCATTGGAAACTGGACTGAAATCCTGATCTGTTCGATTTAACTCTTGACCCCATTTTCAATTGGAGGAGTAACATTTCAATAGAATGGAACCAACCATTTTTATCTATTCAGTGAGTTCATGAGCAAACTGCAACAGAAAAAAAGCCTATGTACCTGATGGTGTCCCACATGTTATAACCATCAAGTGGTTTAGGCCCATTCAGTTTTCCGCCAGCAAGGCCCGTGACAATCGTGGGAAACCAATCACTGACGTGGATGAGCTCTCTATTCTGAGTGCCTCGGACACGAGGGTGCAACAGGGGACTGTGGACAAACCCGATGCCACGGACTCCTCCTTCCCAGAGGGTTCGTTTGCCACCTCTGAGGGGCCAGTTACTTGCTCCTAACCGTGGGTCGCCGCCGTTGTCTGAAAGATAGAATAATCATAAGTCAAGGCTAAAAGGCATGTGTATCCAAACTACGTGCCAGAGGACTGTGACGATTAATTTGTCTCATAAAATGAATTTTCTACGATTGAGAAGGGACTTGCCATTTCTTGTATCAAAATACCACTTTTTTGGCTGCAATGTAATTTGATGTTTATTTGAAGACGTCTGTGCACATTTAAATAAAAATTAGTTGTGCACACTCGACACCATTTGGAAATTATACAGTGCAGCACGCTACAAACATTGCAACGTTCACCAGTGGCACCACGGATATTATACCAATAATATTTCCGTGTCTGATAAGGCCTTGTAAAGCAACAGCTACATCTATGGTATGTGTCTGCGCATTTTGCAGGCGGCAAAGACCTCTAGCTCTATAAACACGATATGGACACGGCTAAAAGTGAGAACTTTACCCGAAAAGGCAGGACGGCACCATTTAGCCTATTGCATGTTTCTGTGCAGGAACATTCAGTTCTGTGTTATAGAAAAATAATTATGTAAAACTTCCTATTGTCTCCGGCTTTGTAAGCCATCTCACTATTTTTTGCGGCTGTTCAAAATTCAAAATCTCAGGATTTTTTTCTGTGTGTAGTAAAAAGTCTGACGAGGAGGCGGTGTGTGATCCTGTTCCGAGAACAGTGTTCTTGAGTCGTGTTCCCGCCGTTCGGGCGCGAGAACAAGAAACCCCTTGTCAAGAAAAACCCGCCCAAACTCGACCTTCCAGTCAGCATTGCTCTTTTCAACCGATGAGGGGTGATTCTGCTCAAGGCTGATAGGGAAGCTGAATATTATAGGTTCGCATATTTATTATAAAGATGGATAAGGAAATCGACCGAAGCAGGGTTTGAAATTACAAACTCCGTAATAAACAGCCTACGCAATCAAACAAACAAAATCGAATTTCTCACCCGTGGAAAATATAAGGACGGTATTGTTCCACAGACCATGTTCTTGCAGTGTCTCTGTGACATTGCCGATCGCCTCGTCCATGCACGTCGTCATACCAGCGTACAGTTTACGGTTACGGTTCTTGATGTGCGCGTACTGCCGCAGGTACTGGCTGGGGACTTGTAGTGGCGCGTGAACCGCTTGGTTTGAGAAGAACATGAAAAACGGCTGTGGAAAAACCATTTCTAAATTGCTTCACAATGGACTTGTAACTATCGATACTGTTTAATATTTTCTTACGACAAACCTTTGACTGTTTCAAGGATTAATATTTGATGAATTTATATTGAAATTAGTTGGCTGCTTAATAAAATATTATCATCAGACAGTTTTTTCTGCCATCTTTACAACATGGCTGTGTCTTTTGCTTACATTACGAGTATTGTTTGCTTTGTCCATAAATGACGACTTTAAAAGCCCCCAGCTGCAAGCTTCACCAAACTTTATTTATAAACACAGTGACAGAAAGAGGGAGACTTTCCCACCTTGTGTTTGTCATGTCTAGCAATGATGTCTTGAGCGCGTTTTGCAAAAAGGTGGGTGGCGTACTGCCCTTGGTAACTCCAAGCCAACTCTTCTTGATCACGGAAGTCAAAGTCATCAAACCTCTGGTGTTCGTAATAGTCCTCACTACCAAGCAAAAAACCTGAATTAGAAAAAGATGCATGCATGCTGATATTATATGCAAACAATCAATAGAACCGCCAGTACATGAATAACAATTATCACATGCAGGGCAACCTTATAATAATAAAGTAAAAGCAAGCTACAGTTTATAGAAACCTTTGTCGTGCTTGATCAGTTTGTTTTATTTAAGTTTGCATATTTGGATAACATTATGCATGAACCATTGAGATGCAAATTGCTGGGGAAATGGCGGCCAGTGATCCAGTGCAGCGTTTTGAGGCGCCAAGCTGACCACGTAAGGTATGAATCATGGCAATGAATCCAACTTTTCATGAGTGTACCACATGCAAAATCGTTTCGAAGAGCAAAGGATGCCCTAAAGAAGATTCGGGTATGAAGAGTTTTTTAACGGTCTGTATTCCTCCTTCGGGAGTACCAGGCAGGACTTGAAAGTTTTCAGGAAATTGAAGTACAAGTTCTTTAGGGTTATCAACGCATAGGAAAGAAGGACATCCTTTCATGAGGCATCTGCAAGCATACCATCTTCTGCAGACATAAACTCCATTCACAACAAGGAAATTCCACAACAAATAATAGCTGGGCACATGACAAACCAACACATCTACAAGCCAAGGGAATGTACCAAAGAAGGTGTCGAATCCCCGCCGAGTTGGCCAACAAGCCTTCTTGTAGAGACCCAAGTGCCACTTGCCGATTAGATGTGTCGAGTACCCAAGCTCCTTCAGCTTCTGGGCTACAGTTATCTCGTCCAAGGGGAGGCAGCTGGGCATGTAGGGCCATATCAGAGAATGCTGGAATCCTGTGTGAATCTTCGCGGAAAGTATCAAGAATACGAGGAATAAATTTAAATGAACAATATCAACGGCAAAGCAAAAACAGAATACTAAAAAGTCGTCAACAGCCAATCTCTATATACGGTACACCCCTTACTTTACAGGACTCCAAAATATGACTCACAAAAAGCGGCCATGATAATCGACAATTGCCGCAATAATGGCAAAGGTACGTCCGCTCCTCCCCAAACACAACAGGAATACTTGAAGTACGAAAGGTAGTGAAGATTGAACTGCAACCCTGAAAAATGCATGCACCTGTGTTTTTCAATTATTCTTATTTTAATTTTTCTTTTGTTATTGACAGGTGTATTGGGGCCTCTTTTGCCATGTCGTAGCCGGGGAGAGGTTAAGGGTGCATACCCATTGAAGTCAGCCCCACGATAAATTTAGCAAATGGAGAAAGAAAATAAAAATGGCAAATGTCCAAAAAGAAATACTTTATATCGAAGTAGCTATGCTGTTCGTGCTGTACTGACATTGTTTTGAGTCCTTTGTATTAACGTGTAACACTGATCAGCACTGACCGATAACTATTACGAAGCATGTATTAGCCTCACAATTTATTCCCAAATATAGCAAATTTTGGGCTCACAGTTTAAAACAGAAAAACTCGTATATAAAACGAGAAAAAGCACCCTCCCTGATTGACACCCCAGCAACAGCGCCATCAGTTGTTTAGAAAAGTGCCATACCTGGTATCTACCAGTCAACAGCTGCGTCCTAGTCGGGGTACAAATCGGCTGGACGTAGTAATTGGTCAACTTCACGCCTTCAGCTGCAAGCCGATCCAGTACGGGTGTCTTGATTTCAGAGCCATGGTAACCAATGTCATAATAACCATAATCGTCAGCTAGAATGAGGATTACGTTCGGTTGTTTTGTGTCATTCCTCAAGTCAGTTTTTGGGTGCTTGCTCATGTCATTTCTGTGTTTGTCTCGGATCACTCCCCGGATGGGTTTTCTGATATTGGAAGGAATTCTTCCCTTTACTTTTTTTAATACTCCCACATACTTATTCACATACAGTACGTTTGCTAGTATGAAAAATATCACAACGAATAATAATACGCAAAGGAATATTAATTGTTTGATTTCCATTATAATTTCCTAAAGTAATCGATATTCAAATATCCGTCTGCAGAGCAGCAAGCTGCAACTTTGTTATGAAGAGCATCTGAAAACTTTCAATTTAAAAGTTCGTAGTTTTGACATTGAATCGGTTTTATGGTGACTTTCTGCATAGTTCTTTTTGTTCCCTGGGGTTGAGGGTGCTACCCACAACAAAACAAGCCACCACTGAATCGGTAGTACGGTTGCATTCAAGACCAGGAGGCGCAACTCAAGACATATTCCCCTGTCGACGTCCGAGTTTTATTGACGAATGCATTTCCTTCGCGTCAACAATCGCCCACATACGCAAACCAGTGTGACTGCAGAACGAGGGAAAATGTCACAAATTCAACACTATCAAAATAAAACTCTAAATAGCAGAAGCTTGCAATGCTGACAAGTTATCTAAAAACCTTTCTAGGACAAGTCAGCAAACTCTGTCAGTGTGGGTTTAAAATGTTACTATAGGTCTTACTTGTTTAGGAATTATATTTGATTTTTGAAGCTGCATATTTAAAACAGGAACATTTGGGGGTAGAATCTGGAAAATTTATATTTTAGTCATGTCAAATGCAACTTATTAACGTGCGCCAAAGTGCCACAAACTGATCTTAAAATTTTATCAATTATTAATTTCTTGAAGCGTCCACTCTGAAGATAAATATCTGTCGTATGCACCAATTATGAAAAGATGGACTAATTCTGTATTTTCAAACCGAAAATAACATTTTATCTTTTGTATATATAATACTTATAATTTCATACATGTACAACATTTCCTATATGAAAAGATGCATTCTTAACGAAGTTGCCCTATCAGTCGAAATCAGTGAAATGACCCCTACTAGTCCGTGTATGCCTAGTGTGGCAAATCAAGTGGAAGGAAGTTTTGACTCTCTGTGACTGTTACAGCAATTATTGTACCTTCTGTCGAGTTTCGTCCTTATTGGACTGATCTTTACATACATTATGTATCATTTCACACAATCTCCCTGTCTAAAATTAATCATCCCTCTTATGTGTGCCGTGTAATATCATGTTCTTAATGTTTATTATGCTGAGTGTTTTAAGATTGATAAGCCTGTCAAAAGGTTTGTACTTTTACGACACAGATGCCTCTTCTTGATTTAATTTCCTGCTATAATTTGTTATATCATTGTTATGAGATTGCTGTTTTATTGATCAACAAGGAAATACATTGATAATAAGCAGCATAAGGGAAGAGGAAACGTGCTGGGAAAATAATGGCATAAGTGTGTACACCACGAATAGAGACTAGGTCACGCATGTCTGTTTTTGTCCAACTATCAAAAATGGACGATGTATATAGCGGTACTACACAAGGTAATGGACCAATGCACACAGTAAAATTGCCTGATGTTAAGAAAGGAAAGGGCTTTTAAATGTCATATTTAGCGAATAAATATTTTCTACAAGCAAAAATTCTAGGGAACAAGCTCGTGCAATTGATGTTAAACTCCCAAGTCTGTGATGTCGGATAATCCCTCAAGTTGCATCATCATAATTATGCTATGGTATTCATAGCACTAATCGTAACGAGTTGGACCGAAAATTGAATACCTCCTAAAAAGGCCTAACTCCACCATTTTGTCCTCGGAGAATTATTATTTGCAACTCCTTTAAAAATATTCATTTTCTTTAACTCAAAAAGGTTTTGTTGGAGTTGGGCCCTTCTTTCAATCAGGTATTCAGTTGTTACATCAATACAATGTACAGTGTATTCTTACCTTTTCAGTTTATACGACAGCTACCTACGCCACAAATGAAGGAAAACACATTGCAAAACCACAATAACTGCACCATGTCCGTCTTAGCCAAACCATTTGCAGAGAAGGGCCACACGAAATTGTTATTAGCACAGTGTACAATTGTTGTGGAGAATCGGTGATGTGTAGCTCTCTTGCCTTGCGGTTTCGTTTGTGAATGAAACCTTATGAATAACGGAGCATTCTCATTTTACTAATACGGCAATCAATAGCGTTGATCGAGCAGTGCGTTTACTGGCCACTTGCCATTGTGTGATAAGAAGATACAGACTATATCGCGGCGACATTGTCTCATTGTGTATGCTTCCTGAGATGGACGCGTATGAGTTGGGCCATTTTTCAAATGCCGACCGGCTTAGTCTGGCGCTTCAGTTCGATTTCGTCTTCAGAGCGGTTATGAAATCTTAGTGTTATACCGTGCACTTGGCTTGAACTTTCAAACTAAGTGGTCGCTAGAGTTGTCTAACGATGTGCAAACTTTTCGATCATATCAACATACCAACGCTGAGAGGTTTGCGTAGTGACTTGGGACTACTTTCCTCAGACACCCCGGTCACAAAATAATGCGGATGATATATCAATACNTTTTGAGGGAACGAAATGATTTCGACGGAACGAAATAATATTTCGAGGGAACGAAATAAAAAAAAATCTCATAATTTTATGTCCCTTTAGAGGCTCCGTACCTACGATACCGGATTGCTGCAAGGTTGCTTGATATCCACAGACATTCTTGCTGATCCTTCAGCTTCTTTTCTTTGCGATAGTGTTACTTGCTTCGTCGCTGTAATGAACGAGGTTTGGCAGAAGTATACAGCTAATAGGTGAGCTACAGTGACGTTGCCAATCTGTTTAACTCGCAACCCAGGCGGTTTGCTTTATTTTTCCCTTGAGCATAAGTTTCATTTCTCTTGGCAAGAGGATTATTTCCCACCAGAAGAAAAACATTACGAAAGAAGACTTTTTACTTTCTAATTATTTTCTAAGGCAAAGTAGTCATTAAGACAAAGTAACCATCAACAAGATTAGCAATCGCTAAAGATTACCAGGGTAAATGTTTCATTTAGGATTGCTCTTCTTCAGTTCTGGTTTTGCTGTGTGTTGCATTTACTTCATGCAGTACAGGGATAGTGTCATTGCAACATCATGCCTACTTTCGCCCTGCGTACTATTTTGAGCTAAAAATAGTCACACGCGCATTCTGCAGCCCTGTCACAAGCTGTCAAATGGTGGCTATTTTTAAACCAATCAGTGTGCTGTGCGTTAGATTCACGCATAGTGCGTTCATATTGCGGCAATATAAGGCCTGCGCTTGTGCATTCTCGGGCTGGTTCTCTACTGGGAGCTGCTCACTGATATATAAACGCATAGACAGCTGGGTCCTAATCAAAGCTACGGCATTTTTCGTGATCTGCACGGCGCCCACTAAAATCAAAACTATGGGCAAGTTTACTCCTTTGCATAGGGAATTTACGCACAGTTAAATTCCAGCCATAAAATTCTATTAAGTCATTTTTTCATTGTAAATGCCGCCGCCGTTTTACTTAATCTGGCCCATAGAGATTCAAAACAATACGGTTGTATTATTTGAAACGAAGAGATAACAGTACCAAAGAGCCAAAAAGGTGAACGTATTTGGAAGCACATGTAAACAAACACAGGCAATGTGAGTGCCTTTCGAGTAATGCGCACTGAGCGCCTGTCATCCACCTTTCCATCCACTGTTTGGCCATACTTTTCAAAATCACGGTTATACGCGTAAGACTGGTGGTCAATGCGTTTATATGTCTGTGGAGCTGCCAAGACCTTTCAAGACCAGTCAAGAATCCAAGTATAACTCCAGGTCAAAGCACTATAAAAGCAATCCTTACGAAAAGTAGGCGATTATTGGCCATCGAAACTTCAGTTATACAGCTTTGGACAAAGAGTGCTACGCACGCTACTGTTTGAACTTTTAATACAAACATGAGACTAATGCAAGTTTAATCCACGTTATAGAGGGCGCTGTTTACCAGGTGTTGATGGGTGCATTCCACCAAATGGTTGTATTTCTGCGCGCCAGATCATTAATTATTTTGTGATCCCACGAGGTTTTCACAATAAGACAGGCCGAAATCAGGAGGCATCATAGAAATATTTCTATAAATCCCGAATTTAGGACTGATAGTTTCAAGTTCAGGGTATTCCTTTGACAAAAAGCCCCAAATTGCGGGCCTATTTTGGATAGAGGCGGGCGGCTACATTCAGAAATGAGCGCTTAGTTTTACTGCTATTTTAGGGGGTTTCTTCATTCAAAGGCGAATAAAAAAGATTGTGGCTAACCCCCATGAACTTTAAACGAAAAGTGATCTTCTGGCCATAATCTTGAATTTCCAGTGAAAAAACGGAGGCCAACCTCTTTAAGAGAGTCAACAGGCGGCGCTATTTCGCTCCGATTTTGCACTGTTTTCTATGGGCGCGTATTTCGTGTGGTGTTACCTGATAAATCCCACATAGAGTGTTGTTTTCATGGTTGAAAGTAAGACAATGATTTCTTTCTCAGTCTTCCCCCAAGGAACAAAAATACCCTTGACATTCACCACGCCTATTCAGTACATGTTCCGAGCTTCAAGCAGATACGGAGACTTGTAAAATTGCTTAAGTGCATGAAGCCCCCTACAAATGTCAGACACTGAGCCGGAATCGTTACCGCATCCTCGTTTGCGTGGTTTCTGGAAACCGAGCAACGGGCTTGGAATGCACGCGCGGTATACGCAACAGGTTGGAAATATTGACAAGAACATAATATCAAATCAGTGCTCTGAAATATGTGATTGCCGAGCTTTCGGTAACTTAGTACCCTCTTCAGGGCAAGCAGATTCAGTTTTGAATAAACGGAGAAAAATCCACCTGGATGCAGAGTTCCGGTTCCAAGTTCAAAAATGACGCGCTGCTCCAGGTCCTTGCTCTGTACATCAGATGACGATTTCCGCATGATGCAGACGCTTACGTCACCGAGGGAATGTGGCGGCGCGCAACAACAGTGAGACCAGGTGTTCGTTGGCACACACTGCGCAAGTGTTCCGCGAAGCGGTCACCAAGGCGACGCTTGGTCTTTCCGATGTTCAGTTTACCACACCGACGACAAGTAATACAACAAACCACATCACTAGTTATGCATCCATGATCCCCGCGTATTCTGTAGGTAGCTACCGGTACCGCGGGGGCCGGAGAACGATCGCACCTAAACGCGCAAATTGGGGGTTTGGCGAAAATGGAAGCTGTGGCCGCCTCATTACCGATGTACGAAAATGTTTGAGAAGAACATTACGTACCAGGATGTTTCGAGGGTGGTGTGTGAGTACGAGGGGGACGCAGTCACTTTGCTTGGCCCCGGTGGGTTTCAGAGCCGTTTCGCGCGGGATCGAAGATACGGCGTTGAAGGCAGCGTCTGTGATAGCCGGAGGGTAACCGTGCTGATGAAAGAAACCTAGCATTTCCTTCACCAATCGTCTCAACCCCTCAAGTGTAAGAACTCCATCCCTTACTCTCACTTTCATCGACTGCGTAGGATTTGTAGTAGCCATGCAGAGTTCTCTGCGCGTGGGAAGGAAATGCTAGGTTTCTTTCATCAGCGCGGTTTAATACCCTCCGGTTATCATAGACGCTGCCTTCAACGCCGTATCTTCAATCCCGCGCGAAAAGTCTCTGAAACCCACCGGGGCCAAGCAACGTGATCGCGTCCCCCTCGTACTCACATACCACCGTCGAACATCCTGGCACGTAATGTTCTTCTCAAACATTTTCGTACACTCGGAGGCGGCCACAGCTTCCATTTTCCCCCAACCCCCGAATTGCGCATTTAGGCGCGATAGTTCCGTCGGGGACATGGTTGTACGTTTCCGGTTGGAGTCCGTTTCGCCGTCAAAAGCAGGCAGCAATTCCCGTTGTCAGCGCCCTGGTATACCCAGCAAGAAATGAGACTGAGGGGTACCCCCCCAACATGTCATACACATTCCAGACTATTGTTACTTAACACATCCCCCAAGATGTCTGAAAGGAATTCCCCAGATTCCTGCGAGACAATGACCAACACAAAGGGGGGGGGTTCTCTCCGTCTCATACCTTGCTGCATATGCGCGCCAGATGTAACACCTGCCCCTACACATTTAACAGCCAGTCGGCCGTCGGCCCCTGTGGTAGCTACAGAATACGCAGGGTCATACATGCATTACTAGTAATGTGGTTTATTGCATTACATGTCGTCGCTGTGGTAAACTGTTCATCGGAGAGACCAAGTGTCGCCTTGGTGACCGCTTCGCGGAACACTTGCGCAGTGTGCGCCAACAAACACCTGGTCTCACTGTTGTGCAGCACTTTTGCGCGCCGCCACATTCCCCCGGTGACGTAAGCGTCTGCATTCTGCGGAAAGCGTCACACCGATGTACAGCGCAAGGAGCTGGAGCAGCGCGTCATATTCGAACTTGGAACGCTGCATCCAGGGGGAATGAACGTGGATTTTTCCGCGTTAATTCAGAACTGAATCTGCTTGCCCTGAAGAAGGTACGCAGCCCTTCCATATTTCTCAAATATGGTATCAAGACTTCCACAAATTATTTGTCTTTGCTGAATTAATACACCTTAGTCATCAAGTGTTTGTTTCTTGAATTGCTATGCATAAAGAAAAACAAATTAAACAGACAATATCAATAATGAAAACTAAGGACACAAAAAGAACAGTCAGGCCTACTATGAAAAAGATTGAACTAAACGAAGTTGCGAAATTTGGCTGGCACACAATAATTGAAAATAGGATTCAGTATCTTGTTTTAAACAGTTGTATTGCCAAAACTAAACTAAAACACTTCTGCCATGTACCAAATGCATTCAAAATCACTGTCACGGTGGTTAAGCCTATAGAGGGATCCCAATACGACGCTGTTAGCGTCGATTTGCGCACTTCCGCGTTTGAAAACGAGGCTGTATGTGTCAGTTTCAATTCTTAATACGATCAGACGATTAAAAGTAAGGAGTTCAGACACAAAATACACGAAGGTATGTTAAATTCAGACTTTTCAGGCTGCAAATTTGGGTGGAAGATTCTTTCAGGATGACTCGACTCGTAAAATCAAAAGAAAAATAACAATTTACCGCGAACTGACGTATCTGCGATGGTTGTGTATCTGCATGTGCTCTGGGCGTCATACTTACGAACCGGATACTGCATGTGCTGTGTGGACTCCACCGGCGCGCGCAACGAAGTTCAACGCAGAGAGCCTCGGTTTCGATACAGATATGCGCAGACGCGGCGCGCGAACTTTTTCTTAGGATAGTTGGTACACTGTATGCAAATTATGCGTTTATCGACCAATCTAAAGGTGTCTTTGGTTGTGGCAGTTGTCTCGAACTCATTATTATGCAGGTGAGCGTTGTGGTTGCCAGTGTGACGGCAGAGCTGTTAGTGAATTTAAATCGCTAGGCCTAAAGGTTTGTCTTTTTGTTGTTGAGTCACGGTCTTGTTGTACACAACTGGAGTGTTATTTTTGTGCGCTGTAGACTTTTGTGATTGCGTTCGCCCTCTCAACCATTAGTGGGTGTGTTCGAGTAGCTTACACGTGTAAGTCAAACTTACACGAGAGCGTTCGTTTAGCCATCACGTGATCCTCGTGCCTGCCCTGGTGTCAGCCGCTACTACCCCGGCTGGCCGAGCGGGTCTCTGGAGGCTGCTCGAGTGTAATGACGTCACGCATGGACTGTTCGTGCATGGACGTACATGATGGAACGTGGCAGGGACTTGACCTTACTCCCAGAATGCCTTGGCGAGTACACTGCAGCGTTCGATTACCCTAATTTCGAGGCTTCCCTTGGTATAACACTGGCGTATTCAGGGAAGCTAATCGAACGCAGCCACTGATTTGTATCTCTCACGTGTGCGCATTAACATAAGGCACGCGGCCAGCGTGCACATGTACTGTATGTACTGTACATACATGTATGTACTGTACATGTACTGTACATATCAGCATACAGTACAGACAGGGCGCGCAGTTGAAGCCAAGTAAATGCATGCAGCACTACTACAATCTTTATCACTTATAAAAAAAAGTTTGAAGTAGGGGGTTACTAAAGTAATGGATAGGCTAAGCTTAGTATCATGTATTGGCCATCATTTTCTTACTTGTTTAGAATAGGCCTACAGGCCACATACTCATTTTACTCTTCTCCTTTTTCAGGTTATTTCACCAGAATGCTATGGATGTCGCGTGTGCTTGAATGAAGATCTCGAAAATGGCTTCAGAACAACGCTTTGTCTCCCTATCAAGACTGTCTCGGGGGCCAAAGAATGGAAGAGACAGTTGAAGATGTTTCAAAAAAACCACTTTCGGATTGGCCAAGGTGTACCCTCATGTTGGCGACAAGATAATATTCAAGGTAGACCTTGTGGTATGCATGCATGTGTTGACCAGTTGAATCCCAAAGGCAATATCAATGTGTTTTATATGTGCACAATTCTTTCACTGGCAGGTTAGTTTCAGTTGCTTCTTTTGAGCTAAAGAAACATCAAACCCTGCCTCGTTCCAGCAGAGCAAACACTCAGCCATCAGCTTAGAAAAATACAGACTGTGCCGCTGCCACGGCAATTGTTGCGAAACGTTCAGACAGAAAAAAGGTTAATAGGGAATGAGATACATATTAGTCGTAAGTGAATGAGAATAATAACGTAAAAATAAATATCTTTTCTTAATGATGAACTGCACTTGTTTACATTTGAAAATTTTGTAAGGCTTTTTCAACTGTTTTACAATAATTAGGCGTGCTGAATTTAAAACCGGCTTTCCTTTTCTTTGGTCAGGTCTGATTTCTCAAATATGTTTTTTTATCAGCGTATTCCAAAATGACATTGTTGGGCCTAATTTTGCCAAAGCTGTTAATGTGTAACTGTAGCTTTTTTCGGATGTTGCTGATATATGGAAATATGTAGTGCACTTGCAAAACGTTTTGAAATTTGGGGGTGGATATTCGTTGGTAGCATGTAAAGCAAAGACATGCCCATATTTTCCATGTTTGACAAACAAACCAGTACTTCCTCTTGACAAAACTAATAAAGGCAAAATTCACCAAGCTAGAAGACAAGTTGAATTGATGTGTGCTCATTTTCAAAAAAGTGAAAAGTGCATGACTTGGGGGATCGGTGCAAACAAAAAAAAATGACCTAAATTCAGGCATTATTAGTCCTTGAAAACAGTACAGACCATTATGGTTGCTAGAAGTTTCTGTCTTCTTTACAGATCCAAAGAAGGCCATATCTTCAAGTTCCCCATGATCGTTAACCTGAGGTTTAACCACAACCATCCAGTTGATGCAGACCAACAAAACTGTCACGCGTTACCGAGCATGGGTACAGCAAGACAGCCACAAAAAGAGCAGTCACATTCAACGGAATCTGGTGTTGTCTTACCACCTAAGAAAAAAATGGCAGCACCCCATAAACTCTCTGAATGTGTAAATGGAAATCGGCCTGAGAGGCTGCGGAAGATGCATAGCAAGCACTAAAGCTCCTGAAAAATGATGTATTTCTCATTTAACCTGCTCTTAGTGATGACTCTGTCACCATTCTCAAGACGTTTGCCATGATTGACCAAAAAAGGATTGCTAGTAATTTGGGGCATCAGAACTGTAAAACTGATGTGTATCTTTTTATGAGGCCATAATTATAAAAGACATCTGAGTTAAGATGTATGTTCCCCATTTTTTGTTTATGGGGGGTTTCTTTGTTTATTTTTATTTGAAGTCGCCAAGTAAAAGGATTACGAGCAATTTTGAGCACAAGTACATGTACTGTAATAATGTTTACATCTTTCTTTGATATCATCCAGATAAAAGAAATCTTGGTTAAAATGTACATCTGCTATTTAGTCGAAAAATTACTGTAATTCTGTTTGTTAAAAGTGACTGAGTTAACCCCAATGTCTCATTAAAATATGTGAGCAGAAACTAATAAAACATTTTACACATGAATATGAAATGCTTCAATTGAGTTAATTTTATTCTTCATTAAGACATGATTACATAAACAGTAAGTTGCTGACAAGGACTACTCCCAAATATGCAGAGACTCTGCCGATGTAAGCCAGTGATTGTATCCACAAGTGCTGATTGTATAAGAATGGAAATAAATTACAATGTTAACGCGTCGTCACTAAAGATAGATGCGCGTACGTGTACATGTACACGTATGTACAGTACATGTACCTTGCATGACTGTGCATGCATGCATAATAAGTTCGAGACAAATCCCTTCCACAACCAAAGACGCCTTGTGATTGGTCGATAAACGCATAATTTGCATACAGTGTATCAACTATCCTAGGAGAAAAAAATCGCAGGCGGCGCTAAGGTGAAATCCCTCTATAGGCTTTTTTAATAAATAAATTCAAAATTTTGCACGCATGCGCACGTTTTGCCTTGGCGGCAAGAAGTGTGAGCAGGCCATTGGAAAGGTACAGGGGTTCGACTTTGATGATCACTTTCTTAAGCTTTTCTGGGTTTTTTCTTCAGAAAATCCCATTAAATCATTTTTGCTAATAGCTTTTAATCTGATTGGGTTTTTAGTGCTCTGTAAAATGACTTTATAATCGTAATTTCTCCTGTGCACTCGAGATCGCCGTTTCTTTACACGTACTGATGTTCATTGTACTGTACGATTCGCTGCTTTTTGCACTTGGGATATCTGAAGAACCAGATCCCTTCCTCCCTGCAGTTTGTCTTGTCGTACAACCCTAAACACAACTCGATACCATTTCTTTCGGTATTACTCCAAGCTACGATCAGGTTCAATGGTAAACTATGTAAGTACAGGAGGTGGACCAATTGGGTTGATTTACCAAAGTGTGTGCACGCGCTGAAGTTGGGACATGCGCGAGTGCTATGGTACGTTTCGTAGGACTGGCGGCTCCTCGCAGATTTAATCAGCCTCCATAGAGTGTCAGAACTTCAGTGCACATCACTCACTAATTTAGTCTGTAATTTCCTCTTCCAAACAGTCAAACTTGCTTGATGGCATGACACAAGTATCGGGGAGTTACTGTCTGTGAAATTTCAATGTTTAGAAATCAGAAAGGGTCTGATTGGGACCGTGATTGATCAAAACAAGCGAGGAGACTTGTAGCCAAGTCAATGGCTTACGCTGTCAATTTTACCTGCAATGAGAGTAACAAAAGTGGGTAGAATTGCAGACTGCAACAAGATAGGAACGTTGAAAGCAAAATCTGGACGTTAATAAAGCAATACAAAAATTGACAAGTGTATACATGTATACGTTGTCAACGGTTGCAAACTGTGTTGCATCGTCGTTAATAAATCTTTTCTTATTATCGTATCTAAAAAAATACAGTGTTCATTAATTTTCATATGCATAATGTATATCAGCAGAATGTTACTGGTAGTTAGGAAAGTAAGTTGATAGATTTTTTTTGGGGGGGGGAGATTAGGCTCTTAAACACTTTACAGTGACCGTTGATGTCAAGATAAGGAAGAGAACTACTCTGAACAAAACGACAAGGAATTGTTCGTGTATAGACCTAGACACTAGTACGACTGGGTAAACTTTAAAGGCAAATTCTTGGGCTTTCTTTGTTCGACCATTGTGTAAATGGTTGGATAAATCCATAAAACGACCAGTGTTGGTCCCAGTTTCAGTCAAGATAGCTGAATAAATATTGCCCAATTAATTTGTTCGGCTGTTCTGATGAATCCATCCACGAATTACTGGGTAAAAAGTGAAGTAACATATCTCAGCGAATGGGCATTTACTGCGCAAGAGGGTTGAAACATCCACAAATTTAGGAATGATCGGCCTGTATCTGTAGATCTCAATGCAACGGCGGCGGATCATCAAGTCCTGTGGTTGTTGGAGGAGTGGGGCCTTGGCACCGTAATTGACGATTTCATTTTTGGTGGGAATGGTAAAACATGTTTTTTAAATTTACGACTTCTTATTTTGAAAAGAAATCATGATGCACATACACGTCTGTCTAACAGACAGAAAGGTTTTGCGTTGTTTAGTGGGCGCTGAATTTGGCTAGGCTAGGCTTGGTCGCGGTGTATGAAATACATAGCCGTCTACATGTATGCCAACCGCATGTAAACTCACGATACATGTACTAAATGCTCGGTCTAACATTTTGTACCACCGCCCAATCCACTGAATGCCCAAATTAGGTCCAATTCCTTTGAGTTATAGACATGCGTGTAATTATGCAACCGGTTGAAATGTGTGTTTACTTTAATGTGGAAGAGCTCACCGTTTTGTGTTGTTTTCTACTAAAGAGTGAAAGCAAACCACATTTCCGGCATTCATTTATTAAGAACATATTTTTTGTGCCAATATAAAGTCCCAACCAGTGAGCATTCGCGCTGGATGTTTATCGAATAATTTATGGGAAAATCAAGAATTTGCCAACGAGTGCAAGGTCATATGTACGCCTGGATACAGTGGATACAGAGGAGCGAGGAACCAACTGAAACCGAGCCGTTCTTAAATTTTACGCCACAAATAAAGAAAACTAAATGCTTAATAAATTACTGCCCCAGTTGTTGAGAAACTTTACCAACACTTGGACATACTATGCAAACCAATGGTTGTGCAGTAGTGAATAACTACCTTTTGAGTAACTCGTTTACCCTAATTTTGAGCAAAGGTCTTTTTTCAAAGCCCGTTTGGTAATAATTACCCAGTGTATGAGCTTCAGTTCAGCAATTTGGCTATTGTACTAAGGTTGGGCAAAATTGGGCAGTTTTTTGTCCAACGTTCTTACAGGGTAGATTTATATTACCATGTGTAACCATTACCATTAATTACTGAACTCTATGGATATTTACAGACTGAGTATGCAAACTAAAAATTGTAAAGTCAACCATATGTTTACAACTGTACTAAAAATTAAGGTCGCTCGAGGATGACTGATTATTCAATTATGCATTTTGGAAGCCAGCCAAGTTGTACTACAGAGTTTGGTCGATTGCTAATTACGGGTATTATCTAATTCAAAGTGCATGTTTGGGCGCATTTGCAGTTTAGAGCAGTATGTCATGGTGATGAAGACAGCCCCCCCCCCAACAAAATTGCCCGAACCTCCACGGCAAAAATCTTGGATCCGGCGCTAGCTATAAGGAATACATTAAATTGGCCAAGTTGCGTCACTCTGTGCCGTTGTCTATAAATACACTGCCCCATGCTACTGGACTTCACAACAGAACTTCTCACCAGTGGACCTTCCTCAAACAGCAGCGAACCAAGTAAGTGCGATGCAAGAAGGTAGTGCAATACAGAATCATCTAGTTTGGGATGACATTTCTTTTGACTGAAAACTGGTGTGTAGACTTAACTTTCTTAACCAGAATGTTGAGTAATTACTAAAAGTTTAATCAGCAGAAAGGAAAAATTGCACACCTTAAGTATTTTGATGTAGAAAGCACAAGTTTGCTGAGTAATACATCTCCATCGTTAAAATGCTGTCTTGTGTTGGCTTGTTGTCAGATTTTACATGCATATAAATGTTAAAGGTCCGAGCAATACAGTTTGTTCACTCTAGTAGTTTAAAATGCACGTTTGTTTTCAATCTTTTCTTTGTAAATGGTACTTTGATGTATTTTTTGCTTTTTATGTAATATATTGTTTTCTCAATGGTGCCCTCTGCTTTCAAAGAAATATGGCTAAAACACGAAATATTTTCAAAGGGTCCTTTTCCATGTATTCTTGACATCAAAAGGATGTCAATTTATTTTCAAACATTGGAGAAGAACAAAGAGTTGTACGAAGAGAGTTTTGAAAAAGTTCTCAAAGCTGGCCTAGTCCAAGAGTACTTTTAACGAATTTTTATCCAATAGGTTAATCCTACCATGGCTCTTGGCGCACTGGATATTGCCACAATCGCAGTGGAGGTGGTCGGCGGTGTGGCAATTGCGTGCAATCTGGTGGTGATTGCCGTCTTCGCAACGACCAAGCCACTCCGTAGAAAATACTATTGGTTCATTCTTAATCTCGTGCTTGCGGACATTGCTTCTGCCATTCTAGCAATCGTGCAACAGGTCCACCCAGGTAAAGCGCCAGTTGCCCTGGTGCGGGGAGCGGCATTCACTGCTGAACTGAGCGTCCTGTCAGTTGCTTTAAATCATTTCCTTGCAATTACTATGCCGTCTCGTTATGACGCCATTGTAACACGTTGTCGTATGGTAATCTACTGCTTCTTCATTTGGGCCCTGTCTCTCTCTACCTTCCTGGTCTTGACGTATGTTCAGGAGTACACTTTTTGGATTGTCAGACCCCTTTTGTCCCTCACTGTGATACTTCTCACCGGGATTTTCTACTGCGTGGTATTTCTGACTATCAAAAAGTACAAACAGGCTCAAGCTTCGGCTCCGCGCGATGATCAGACGGGCGACCGTCTGCTCCGCACTCGGCAACTGATGATCACCTTCACTGTCATCTTGATAACATCTTGCGTGTGTCAGATCCCTTTCTGCAGCGTCAATATCTTGATATTTTTCAGAGGAGGGGGCCTATGGGCTCAAGAGTACACCATCCTGGTCGTCCACAAGTGGAGCGTTGCCGCCGTGCTTCTGAGCTCCGTCGTTAACCCGTTCATTTACTGGTTGCGTCTCGCAGAATTCCGGGCAAAGTTTTGCCCCAAGCGAGTCAAAGCCGAGACGGAGTTAGACACCGTCAACACGCAAACCCATATGTAGGCAGCCTGTAAGCATAACAAATATGACCCACCCTTTAGTTAAGGCAATCGCTGCTATTATTCGATTTCAGTCTCAAGGTGCACGGCATATCTAAATACCAGAGTGAAAACACACTCTCAAAAATAGAAGGTCCATTATAAAGCCACTCCAAAAGAGTGACAATCACTCTAAAAAAGTAAAAACACTTTAAAAAACCGTGAAATTTCCACTAGGATCGACAAAACAATTAAGGAAAACTTGATCGAAAAGGGGTGCACTTTTTTGAAAGTTTTTTATTATTATTATTTTTATTATTATTTTTGCCCGATAAGAGTGATTGGAAAATATTAGCAAGTGATTCAATGGATCACCGACTGCTTTTGCCAACTCGTTTTTCGGAGCTTATGCCCCCCATTTCAATAGAAAGATGAGCATTGCATGGTTACAGAGACAATGTGTTATCTTGTATCGGCCAATAAGATTGTTGACATATACCTGAATGGACGGTCAGAATGAAGAGCCGCTGGTGCGCGAACATGGCTTCTGTGCAAGTGGTATGCTCACGCTTTAGCTGCTAAGAACTTTTCTCCTCACCGATAATAGCTTTGGAAGGGTGTCTGACAAGTTGAGCAAGTGTGAATGTGATGGCACCTCTGCTCACATTAAAATTAAAATCTTCGGGCAACAGAGAAACTAAAACTCAGCAATTTTGCATTTCTTTAATTTCCGCAGATTGCGCAGGTTAGAAAATCTGTTATGTATAGATAGATGATAAGCATTCTCGCAGCTGGAAGCCTGCGGACCTGAATTGCCTGAAATAAATGATTGTTATTTGAATTGTGCGAAATACTAAATTATTCATCATGAAACATCACAACGCGTCGGTAAAGGCGGTTGCGGCGGTAGACTGCGAAGAGCAAATAGTAATTTGTCGTCAAACGCTGTGCACATCGCTCTTGTGAGAAAACATCATCTCCGCAATCGTCTTGATTGGAGGCTAACAAATCTCAAGATCCCTTCCAAACGACACTTGACCAAAATGCACCCACGTCATTGTGCATATCTAGTGCATCTACCACTGAATTTCTGCAGAAACAGACGAAGACATTCTCCAATTTTAAAAACGTGCAAAACATGGGCGCAAGTATATCACTGTTGTAGCCGGATCTTGTTGCGCTTTGTTCAATGAGCCGTACATCATAGGGCTGTAATACTATCCGTTGTAATGTAATCTTAATGTAAACGGTGAAGGCAAAACCTCGGTAACTCTTCAAGTGAAACTATTAAGGTAAAGGGGTTTATTTCGTTCATTACAGTACCCTGTAAAAACGCTGGGCAATTTTTGGCCCAACGTTAGGTAGGCCTACAAGGTGAATTGCCTAACTGTTGGGCACTGAAACAGATTACCCGACCGCGTTGATTCCCTCAAGAAGTAATGGGCAAACTTTTCTCATTTTACCCAACATTTGTAGAAAATGTTATTTGGAATACTACTATTTTACCCATTTGTTTTGATCATTTTAAGTGTAATCGATTTGTAAGAAATGCTTTTTTTCTTGAAGTAATCGTAACAAATAATGAGCCTTTTTAATAAAGACCCTTTAAAAATGTGTTGGTGAAAATCATGTTTATCAGCTTACAATGGAACATTTGAAATCATTACAAAAAGTACACTGGGCTTGCTTAAATCTGCAGCGTAATGTTGTGGGTAGGCCTACTATGAAACAATGATCAAGCTAATTTTATGTGATATTGTGACGTTATAGTTGTAACATTATTAATATTATGTGGACAAGTCGAAAGAATTTGAAGTTTTCGTAAGTAAAATACTGCTTCAGAACACATACAAAACACGACATGTTGTATATAGCCGTAGGGCGTGACAAGGTGAGAATATGAAAAAGTCTGGTTGAAGCGTAATTGATAACAAACTTGATTCTGGTCTTTGGTGATATTAAATCCAAAGAAATCGTTATCTGTCATTCTAATAAAACCTACGCAGGGACATATAAATGATTGCAATGAACCCTCGTCATAAAATGTATATGAATTAGATAATTATCTCTTTTGTGTGGAGTGTGGACATCTGTGTCAGTTTTCGCATTCGGAATATTCTGCAAAGTTTTGATCATCCTTAATGTGTCTCGGTTAGCTCGGGATATGATTATCATTTAATATTTTAATAAAGGGTTAACGGTTATATATGCAACATAGGCCGTGCAGCCAGTCAACTAGTAACTTGTTCCCTAACCTCGTGTCGCGTACAATGGAAATCCGCTGTACGCTGCATTTCACGCCTAGGGGGGAAATGCCGACGGCCAACGTATTTCGTTCATATACCAATTTTGGATTCATTTGCCGATCGACGCTCTATAATTATTCATTACGGATGCCGCTCCACTCACACGCCCGGTCGCTACGCCCCTGGACACGGATTGCTTACAACAAACTGAGTTGAATTTGAATTTGTACAGTCACGTAGGCATAGCATCTTTGTATACTTAATATCAAAGGAGAAAGAACTTGTTATTCATGTCATTTAGAGTCATTGTTGATTTGACAAAATTGATTTTTTTACTATGATGCTATCTTTATCATGCTTATAGTATATCTAACGCGAGTAGGCCTACTATTAAAATTGTGCACCACAAGGGAAAAGCACGCTTTTTAACATTTGCTGCAGAGCCAAGGAAATTCTAAGTTTGACTGTTTGAAGGTGATTTATGGCAAAAACGATCTCAGAGGTCATACCAACCGAAACAGCAAATGTCTGGGTCTTCCTTGAGAGGCACCTCCCGACCGATACTTGCTGTCGCTCGTCTTGTAGAGTACATGGAAATAAATAATAAAAAGGAGATTTTACGTTTTCCTCTTGTGTGATGCAATAATTTCAGAGCATTGTTTTTATGCATGGATCGAAAGATTAAAATGGAAAATTGGCATGTCACGTCGTGTAATGTTACACTTGGAACGATTCTGGATTGTTGGAAAAGATCGACCCCGACGTTCGAAGTCTGAAGAAAGTTAACTCTACGTTTGCAAAACTTGTTTTCAAGACCTGGTAAGTGGGGCATCCAGAGGAAGGAGCAACCTTTCCCAACCCCGCGGACATGTATATTGAGGACTTTATCAAAAGGTCAACAGTAAACGCACCTTCAGATGGTTGAGAATTTTTTGTGGATGAAAAAATGGACTGTGGATTCAGAAAAAAAACTTCCTTCTGCCTTTTCTTTGAAGACGCTAGCTTGTAGACGAACGGCTGTGCGTACAGATTCCACTGTTAACTTTCCTCAGACACTGTGGTCGGAAAATCATTCGGCCGACCTACCAGTACCGTTCTTCATTCTCTACGAACACACTTGCTTGGAATGACTCCTCTAATAACGACCTTCTCACACCAACAACTTGTATTTTAAATTCCCAAGACAGTCTTCGTTTCTTGCTGATGTAGAAAACACTATCAAGTCGTCAATGTCGATAATGTCGGATACTTCATTAGATATGCAGTGCGTAGTGTGTGCTTCACTTGGAACTGCATATTTTACATAAGGCTATCCGTCACTTCACTTTAAACCAAGCCCACTCCGCGTGCACTTACGTGCACTGAGTTACGTGCATTGATCGTGATTTGTGCTCAGCATAATCTTGACTCTTCCACAGATATATTGTACTTTAAGTTATAGCAGCCCTCCTTGCGCACCGAGCTTGTTTTCCTTTGAGTTTGAGCAAAATTAATTGTAAAAACTGAACACGATTTGATATTAATAATATTTTTGGGCAAGAGATCCATATATGGACAACAATAATTTTCCTTAAAAATTTTATATTTTTAAATTTACAGGGGAAACACTAACAGAAAAATACAGAGCAACTCTAAATAAAAAAATTGTATTTTTACTGGGAAACCACTCCAATGAAAAGACATGTATTTAATAACAAACTCATTTCTAGATCTGCCACAATAGCATGTCCCCAAAATGAAATTTAGGGGAAAAATTCCGAAGTGTTTACTTAGAAAAAGAGTTTTCAGACAAGTATTATAGGTTTGTCCTCAAGTTTTGTCCATTTATAGAACTCTTTCCATATTTTTTCATTGCTAAGAACAAAGCCAACAAAATTGTCATTCTGCCATGCCTCAGTGTTGGACAAACCATTTTCCCTTTGTACTATCTGAATGTAATTGCACTTTTCTGCAGAATGAAATTGGATAATGTCAAAGATACATTTTTTCGTATAATTTTGTAATTCTACACGGATGTGGGCTTTTGCATTGAGCTGATCAATGCACTAAAACAATATCTGTATATTTCGTTTGTTTCTCTCTTTGGGGATGTCATGACAGGATTTTGAAGACGACGACGAAGAAGATGAAGAACAGATAACAACTGGACTTTATTCACAGCGTAAAAGAAGACCTGGCTGAAGAGCTGAGTGGAAGCAAGATATCGTTGAGGACTTTATAGATATTGTGGTTAACAACGAACACTACCAAAACAAGCTAATCTGTCAAAATACGGAGAACAAAGCCAATGCTGTAATAAACACAAACATATTGGCCTCTTTAGAGAAGAGATGTCAAGAAAGATGCGCTGACGAGATAACATTTGATGTAAAACAAATGCGGTCAAAATTCAAGAAACTGGTGGCAGAGTGCAAGGCTGTATGACAAAACAAAATCTGGAATTAAAAGATTTCAAAAGGAAAAAGAATATGAGACTTATATATATATACTCCTTTTTTGATGCTGGACCACCCGGAGGACTCATGACTGGTGTATGGTAGCCATCAATGGCTGCCCAGGCATATGGAAACTGCCAGAGCTCTTCCATGTTTATCATTTTTCTCTCAGTTCTTCCTTGGTTTGAGGACACTTTCTACTGACACATTCATCCCAAAAGACATCCCCAATTGTCCGTGTAACCTCTGACACGATGTCAGAAATAGTTGAGAGGCCTATCCCGGTCAGCTGTGATATGGTGAAGTAATAGTCCCCTCTCCCAAGACGATAGAGACGCACTGCCAATCTGCACTCTGGTGATACGGGGTCTTCTGCAATTGTTTCTTTCTCCAACTGATGACGAATACGCTCCAGAATGTATGTGAATGTTGTGCGTGAGACCCTGTATCAAAAGAGAAAAGTCATGCATGACACTGATCACATTAGTAAGCATAACACTGATCACATTAGTAAGAACAGATTTACACATAAATTGACATCATGCCTTGCTCATTTTCTTACAAGAGATTGAGAACAAAAATGTAATGATTTTACCCCACTTCCCGCTACTAAAATCAGTTTGAAAGAGCAAATTTTCGAAAACAAGTAGTTGTGTTCAAAATTACATGTATATAGGCCAAGGTGCAAGGCACAATTTTCAATTTCAAGTTGAAAACTTTCATCAGAAAATCTTCATGCAATAAAGGGAAGAAAATTCCAATTTTCTGTGTTAGATGTCTTTGGCATTGTTCAATTTAATTTAATTCAGTAACAATGTTAACTGCCATACTTTTCAAAAGTAAGTCAACATAAATTAGTAAATGGTAACCATCTTCCGTTTCATCATGATGTCCTCTTGCGTATAACATCAGGAAATCCAGTTTCATCACAGATGACAGAGCACAAAGTGGTTTAATGGACCAAGACAGAAATGGCTTTGTGCCAAAGAGCTGTTTGATGCTGAATTCATACTGTCCAGAGATGGCGTTTTCGTCAAAATCTCCAAAATACCTGTAAATCATTTAAAAAATGATTATGAAAATTTATTTTGCCTCAAATTGATTATATGTCTCTGAACCCAACTGGACCTTTTAGATTTTGATATTCATAACAAATTCTGTCTGAGTAAAATCTTTCAAAAAAGGGAAATAATTTTAAAAACTCCACTTCCGGTCACTTGGAATTCTTCAATTGTTCTTTTTACCTGAACGTTTGCTTGAATCTCATATCCGAATAATTACTCCAAACATAATCGAACTAGCTACAGTGTCAACCCAATCGGCGACATCGACGGTGTGTCGTGACAGCAAATCTGTCAGCTAGCAGCAACATAGCGAACAACAAACACGCTGATTATCCGTCTTCTCCTGGCCACAGCATAGTTTGCAGTGGCTTGCATTTTCCTTCGCTTTGCTCTTTCTGCTAAAACCCGGAGCAAAATTTGTCTATTGACTTCCATAATTTCTGTCGTATGTCGCCAATTAGTTGGGTCAAGAAAAAGGCACGCACAGCTGCTGATCCGAAAAAAAGTGTTGCGCAATGCCTACTTGCATGTACTTGTTGCTAAGATCGTGTGTTCGTTTGTTGGCATAATTTCTCCAGTGTATTAAGTTCGCCTGTCTGAAATCAAAATTTAATTGGGTCGACCCGATTCTATTTGTTTCGGTGCGACGCTAGAACGCCTGACTGAAATGAACATTAATCTTTTTATCTATGAGTACAATACACGCTAATGACAGTGCGTCTTTTGAATAAGGCACGCATGTACAGAGCAATGGCACATGTTTATTACTGCCGTAGCTGATTATTTTAAAACGAATGTTTCAGTAACATTCGAGTAAGGTCGTCTAATTTGGTATGCATGTCTTTCGATGGCTGTCTTTCGATGAACAGGTTCAGATAAATTGAAAAGTCGTTCCCTTAATTCAGCCAGTGTTAAGTGAGTCCATGGCTCTGAAGCCAGCACCTCTCGTGCGCACCGGTACCGATAAAATCCGATTAAAAATGTCACGGCAATATTCGTGTGCAGTGCATAATTATACATTTATATATAGCTCTATGACACTGGATAGGTGTCCGGGCTTTTGAAAAAAGGAACAATATTTCCAAACTGTGGCTACAAACAATGGCTACATGCACTGTTCGGCATGCACGAGGGTTTATCCACTACGAACACAGGGCGAGCTAGGGTTCCCTTTGTTTTCTCCGAATGACGCAATCTACACTCAGAACTTGCATCTTGGCATGAACTGAAAAGGCCGTTTTAGTTTAATACGGTTGAGCTCTGAAGACAAATGGCACTGCGTTTGATTCGGTTCTTCCATGTTTATTTGAACAGATAAAACAAGAGAAAACATGTTTCCCTTGGAGGTGCTCTTTAAACGCTGCCCGACATGATTGACAAACACCCAAAAAGACACCAAAGATTTCTTTTGCCGTCTTCGCCTAAAAGAGTACTTCCATCATGTGAGTGCTGAGGAACCAAGTACATCGACGCCAGCCGCACCTAATTCCAGCGATAATCCTGCCGCTGAGCATATGAGTGCTCAAAATGATAAAACTCCAGTTGACCCTTTGGACAAAATTTGGCGTAGAAAATCTAAATTGTGTCCTCCCTGAGGCCGTAACAGCACTCTTTATCACGCGATCGACAGCTTTAGAAACGAAGTACACAACTTAAATTTCTATACACCTGCCTACTCGAACATATCGACTGAAGAACGCCAGGCCATTCACTCGCTCTGTCAGAACCGCTCTATTGTCATCAAGAGGGCCGACAGAGGAGGAACTACTGTTGTCTGCAGGTGTGGCTTGTACTTGCAGGAAGCAGAACGGTAACTTTCTGTGAGTTCCGCTTACAAAGAAGTATACCATGACGTCACAGAATTACACCAAAAGATGGTTGTCGACGCTATCGACGAAATGATTCGTTCAGGTGCACTTCCTTCAAACGCCAAGAAACTTGAAGCTTCCTCACCTCATTCAGGCCGTTTCTACCTACTTCCTAAAACCCACAAGCCTGGTAATCCTGGTTGTCCTATCATCTCTGCATTTAGCTGTCCTACTGAATTGATGTCTCAATATTTGGACGCCATCCTGAGCCACTTGGTCTCTTCCATCCTTCGTCAAAGACACGGCTGATGCGTTCCGCTTGTTCTGTGATGTCAGTTTTCCACCGTCTTACCACAAGTACTTGTTTACCATGAATTTCAAGTCACTCTACACTTCTATACCTCACAACGACGGGCTGGTGCCAGTACTTCCTTGAGCTTAGATGGGACCCCACACCCTAGTCAATGACTCTGGTCCGCTTGGGAGAGCTGGTTCTCAAGCTGAATAACTGTCTTTGGAGATCGTTACTTCATTCAACAGAGGCAACATTGGCACGCGTATGGGACTCAGTTACGCTTGCTTCTTGGCTACATTAAAACACAACCCTTCGACGCTTACACGGGCCCATTCCCTCTTCTATACAAGAGATGCGTCGAAAGTATTGTCGGGGTCGCTTGCTGCACCAAGATTGAACTGGACTCCTTCAGTAGGTTCGTTCAATCGTTTCACCTAGCTTAGTTCACCACACAAGTCTCTGAAGATAGTGTACCTTTTTGACATACTACTCGACAGAGACAAGATTTTCACCACAGTCTTCTACAAACCGACAAACCTACAAGCCTCTAATATGACTTGTCACGTCCACGTTCTTGCGAGAATTCCATCCCTTACAATTTCTACGACTGAGACGGATCTGTAACGAAGACGCTGAATTCAACCGCCCATCCGTAGATATGACTCATTTTTTTCCTCAGGAGGGGTTACCCCGAAGAAGTTGTCATGTCCACACTCCAGAGGGTGGTCAGGAAGACCAGTGACGAAGCACTGACACCGTCACCTAAGCGGAACCAATCCCAGGTGCCGTTGACACTAACTTACCACCCCTTTAACAAGCAGGTTTGTAGCATTGCCCACAAGCACGCCAACAAACTTAGAGCTGACCCCATGACCTCCCGCATCTCCTGATCCACCTTGGGCGTTTAGCAGTGGCCGCTCCCTCGGGACTGTGTTTGTTAGTTCCACCATCCACTCGCACCTACTTCCAATCCAGGAACCCACCCTTGCCATAGTCCCCGCTGTATCACCTGCAACTATCTACACAACCCCCTCTTAACGTCGGACCCAGGGGTAGTTTCACACCAAGAGGTATACTTCCACTAACGTGGTATACTGCCTCTCCTGCTCATACATCGGATAAACTAAACGTCGACTGGGCGACAGATTCGTCAACCACCTCTGCAGTATCCGGAAGGACCGGGATAACTGGTGGCGTGCCATTTCAACATGCTAACACACACACTTGACGACGTGTGCATTTGCGTCCTCACCCGGGCAACCTCTGACGCCGAGCGCATCGAGAAAGAACAACGCGCAATATTCAGGCTGTGGACAGTGACGCCTGCTGGGTTGAATGTGGACTTCGAAGCATAAGACCAGCATTCTAAGCCTTGACAAAGACCCAGTAGGGTCGAAAATTTGGCTCTTCACGTTGGTGAGCACTACTTTTTAATTTTCTTATTCCTATTGATTTTGCTTATAAAGTGCCTCGCAATCCCATTCTCACTTTCATCCTAGACTGCCAGTTAGCATCATTTTCGAATTCTGCACAACCAGGCTAGTGAAGGAACGCGCATGCAGCCCATGGGGTAAAGGTTGCATAGAAACACATGCGCGCGAAGCACAGTGACTGCTTTGTTTTCAAGTTCAAGCCAAGTGCACACCAACGCACTGCATATTCTCGACCTTTGAACAACGGAACAATATTTCTCAACCATAGAGTTGGATATAATAATATCCAACTCTATGTTCTCAACTAATATGGAAGGGCTGTGTAGCACTGTGATCAGAATATTGACAAGAACATAATTTCAAATCAGTGCTCTGAAATATGTAATTGAATACCTTCTTCAGGGCAAGCAGATTCAGTTCTGAATGAACGCGGAAAAATCCACGTTCATTCCCCCTGGATGCAGCGTTCCAAGTTCGAAAATGACGCGCTGCTCCAGTTCCGCACGCTGTACATCAGATGATGCTTTCCGCAGAATGCAGACGCTTACGTCACCGAGGGAATGTGGCGGCGCGCAAAAGTGCTGCGCAACAGTGAAACCAGGTGTTTGCTGGCGAACACTGCGCAAGTGTTCCGCGAAGCGGTCACCGAGGCGACGCTTGGTCTCTCCGGTGTACAGTTTACCACACCAACGACATGTAATGCAATAAACCACATTACTAGTAATGCATTTATAATCCCCACATATTCTGTAGCTATCGTGGGGGCCGACGACCGACGGGCTGTTAACTATGTAGGGGCAGATGTTACATCTGGGGCGCTGACAAGGGGAAGTGCTACCTGCTTTTAACGGTGAGACGGAACCCAACTGGGAACGTACAACCGTGTCCCCGACAGAACGATCGCGCCTAAACGCGCAAATTGGGGGTTCGGCGAAAATGGAAGCTGTGGCCGCCTCATTACCGATGTACGAAAATGTTTGAGAAGAACATTACGTACCAGGATGTTTCGAGGGTGGTATGTGAGTAGAAGGGGGACGCGATCACGTTGCTTGGCCCCGGTGGGTTTCAGAGCCGTTTCGCGCGGGATTGAAGATACGGCATTGAAGGCAGCGTCTGTGATAACCGGAGGGTAACCGTGCTGATGAAGGAGACCTAGCATTTCCTTCCCACACGCAAACATTTGGACTAGGTTGTTTTAAGGGTGAAGGATGCAGATGATATTCAAGTGACAATCATGCGGCAGATGGAATCCCTTCTTGACTCAATAGTCCTATTAAACAAATCTGGGACAACCACTAGGTGGGAGTCTTCACAGTAACTGTAAACAATACAAAAAGCAAGAAACAAATGGTATAAGATATGGCACAGGGCCAGTCCCTCAGGCAGGCAAATCTCCTCCCAAACTATCTTACATAAGAAGCTTCGACTTAAGTCCATATACACCTACATGTATGTCCTAATAATTAGCTCCTATTCACAACAATAGTGAATAACTTGCACGGGTCGGAACTCAGCCTGTACTGCAACGGGTGAGCAGGCAAAGCTATGTGCCACTTACATTACGGCGAAGGAATTTGAAACTTTCAAAACCATCACCAATTTAATATACATCACAGTCAGGTAATACCATTCGGCCAGTAGCCAAAACGCTTCTGCCGAAGATGTTCGGAGCGTCTTAGGAGCGTATCAGGTGCAGGGGATGGAGCAAGTACCGAGGCACTTGGCGATGAAGAACTGGTTTTCATCGATGAATCGGTGGTCCACAAGAATTTGTCTTTTTTGGAGAATCCTTATTTACAGGTGTGTCCACAGGCTGCGAGCTTGGAGTTTTACTGTCAGATGAGGGGACAACTGTCCAATCATATTCATCAGAGGAAGAAACGCGTTCAGCCCCAATTTTGTCATCACCTTCCATGAAGGGTAGGTTGAAAGGAGGCGTACCCAAGTTAGTCTCAGCAGACTCCCCCTAGTATCAAGGACGAGCATCTTCCGATTGACCCACTGTAGGGCACCCCATCTCACAGCATACAGATTCCCCTCCTGGTTACGCTTCACCATGATATATTGCAATTCACCATAAGTGTTTGCCAACTTTTGCCTATATGTGAACGCGCATGCTTTCAAGAGTCCCCGACTACCAACAGAAAGGAAACTCTTGTGCACGCGCTTGTCATAACGGCGCTTGCTCGCCTGCGCTGCTTTAAGTAAACGTTGCTTCGCCAACCGATGTGCTTCTTGGATGAGTTAGCCTGTTGCTGCACAATGCTCTCATTCCAGTTGGAAGAGTGAGGCTTATCAGCTGATCTAGTGGTATCACTAGCTCACGGCCAAACATAAGCGTGTGCGGAGTAATTCCGGTCACGCTGTGTAGTGTGGAATTACATATGAAAACCAAATAAGGGCCAAATATACTAATCTGGCCATTTACTACGACTCTTAAGAACTACATTCTTACGATCGACTGATTTGCTTAACCCACATAGCGTATTGTTGAAACGCACTGTCTTAGCGTTTCCTCGGGCATGATATGGGGTTGTCCTTGTCTTGCGGACTCCATACAATTTGCACAATTCCTGGATTACATTGCCCTCAAAATTTCGGCCACTATCCGAATACAACTGCATTTTGACCCCATACCGAACAAACCAATGGTCCCTTAATGTCCGGGCCACTTTTGTGGATGCTTTCTAAACCCTGCAGGGCACTGCTACTGCAAACTTAGTGAAAGAGTCTGCAATGACGAGGACCTCCTCAATATTGCTTTTTCCCTTGTCAAGTTTGAGAAAATCGATTGCTAACCACTCTAAAGGTTGGAAAAACAGCAGATGTTGCATGGGCACGCATACAGTTTGAATACGCGATACAGGGTTATTATCTGTCCAAACCACAGTTTTCCTCCCTTATAGGTACTCTCTGAACTCCTCAGACACAGCCCATTTAACCCCATCAGCCCCAAGACCGCTTTGATCATTTAAGGGTTCCTTACCAGACTATTTTACATGCAAGTTCCCTTTGTTTACCAGACAAATTAAGCAAGTTTTGAAGTATAGCGCCCTCACCAGTCGACATCATGAAAGGCTACTCTTGCAATGACACCCCGTTGACTAGTAGTAATATCTAATAGGGAGAATAGTACTGAAGTTGTTTTGGTAAAAAGCATGGGAACGATTTCCATAAACGAAGTTCATTTTACACCCTTTGCACAAACCCTCGGAGACTGGTCTGAAATATTGTGTTTTCATTGAAAAAGCTTATACTCTGTCGCTGCTAAAATGGACTTTCCAGACCTCTAACTGATTTCTGGTAAGTAATTGATAACTGAATATGAAAATGAGTGAACTTCGTACATGGAACTCTCTTCAAATCATGAAGAACCATTGATGAAATTACAGGAATAAACTGCTTTTATTCAGGGGTGTGCTACATTTATTCTTATCTACAACAAGACTGATTGCAGATGGCACCACATTTATGGCACATGAGTTTCCGCTCAGATTTCTTGAAGGCCTTTGCTCCCACCCTCCACACCCCGTGGCCCCCGCCCCTCATCCATGCTGCGTTAAAAAGGCTGGTAAGCGCCCATGGCGGTCCATTGCAATGGGGGGATGGTGAAGTTGAAGAGGAGAAGCGAGGAATTGGGCGGGGGTGGCAGGAGCCTGAGTTGCGTTAAAGGCTGGTGCGCGACCATGGCGATCCACTGCAACATTGGAAGGGGATGGGGGTGGTTGAAGGGGGGCGCAATCTAAACTACCACAGTCTATGTTAACGCACACTGAATGTTTCAAAGCATGGCATTAGACACGTTGGTTTCTGGCAAGTCTTACAAGCCATTCCAGTCTGTTTACGTTGGGTTCTCGTACTGCAAACAACACAGTTTCGTTTTTGGCCTTGCCTACTTCTTCCGGGATAATAGCAAGGCTATTGTACCAATCGTCCATGAAAACAACATGTCCCTTGTTTCCCAGTCCTTTCAGTTGGTCGACGAAAACTTGGCCTGGTGCTGCAAGGTTGGGTAGACGGTTGGCTTCAGCGCACGCAACAGAATGCGGGATGATTTGGTCTGATGGAGCCTTGGATTCTGTAAACACCCCCCCCCCGTCACATGTGTAACCGGTTGAGACTCGTTCAAAGAAAAACAGTTCAAGCCATATTTGGCCGACTTGCGTGGTATGTACTGTTTAAAACCGATTCGGCCATTAAACTTTATCATAGTTTCATCCAGTGAGAGGTTTCGTCTGGGCTCATAGATGCTCGGAAACAACGGAACTACAATGTCCAGTAGCAGACGAACTTTAGACAGTTTGTCACGGGGAGAGTAGTCTGCTGTGATACAAAGGACTTCAAAGAACTTCGCACCTGGACCAGTACATCGCGTGGCTAGGCCTTTTGTTGATGCCCATCGAGAGTAGCAGTGCGACAAAGGCCATCACTTCAGGAACATCCGTTAGAATCCAAGTACACTGAGAGTTAGCGGATTCTACAGATTGTGTCTGATCTGCATATATCGGTTGGTCTCCCTCACCAATTGTCAAACTGCTTCACAGAAGTAGAGTTGAAATATCTGTAGGGGTGAGAGATGACATCCAAAAGGGGATAAACATCTACTCATTTAGCTTCTTTTTCTTCTTTTTACATGTGTACTATAACCTGAGAAGTGTGAACTGGAAATCTTTAAAATTGCAACTTAGTACACAAGCAGCATTTGTCATACAAAAATGTGTAATTTCATGTTCTAGGACCCATAAATCTTACAGGTACATGTATGCAATTGTCTTTTAATTTGATTTATTTATCTAAATGATTGTCAACTGTGGAAAACTTTTTTTCGTTTGAATGTTTGACATTACATGACTTGTTTAAATGAGCAAAATTTGCATAAATATTTCTAGACAATATTTTCCTTCATACTGTTTCACTGAATGCCCCATCATCCAATTCCTTTCTAGTTGCTTTTGATGATTTTTGTATGGCTTGGCATTTTCTTTTGGTTTGGAAAGTTGACTAAAGCCTTCATGAAGGTAGAAAAATGAGACAAACTTGGGTTTGAACTGCTGACCTTCTATTCTGAAAAGTCAGTTTGGACGTGTACGTCCGACACAAAAAATGTACGTCCGACACCAATATAATAAATGCTTTATCTGAAAGTCACAACAAGATAAAAATGTGTCTTGCCTTGAAGTTTATGAACAAAGGTCTGCTGAAACGAAACACAGGAAAACTACTTCTTCAGGTCCTAGCAATTCACAGAGTTCGTGATACAAAAATTGAAACTAAAAAAAACAACTTTCTCTGAGTACGTCCGACACCATGGTGTTAGGAGTCAGTTTCCACAAGGATAATAATTCTGAGTGAGAAATTTTGTCATTAAATGAATGTACCTACTAGTCGATGTCTTTTATCAAAATCAGCTTCAGGATTATAAGTATAATAACATAATAATAACACACACTGTTGAAGTGTCCAAAATGTACGTCCAACACCGTGGAACTGCCCCTTTGCAAAATTAGTTTCAATAGAGACAGCATTCTGTACTGAGACTGTAATCTCGTCACTACGGAAATCCACTACAGCCTCTTCAGTTGACTTGACATTACGCGGTTCAAAGCCAGTGTTGAGGATAGCCAACATGACAGAAGTACTGTCGGAGTTATGAACACCTTCCAGTACCTAACAAGACCAGCCTTGTTCATCATTACATGTACCTGTTACATGATCACCCTCATTGCATAAGAAAGGAGGGTGAGCTTGTAACAATAAGAAGCCACTGTCCGGACTTGCACGTGCCGAATCCCTACTTACTTCACAACTAACAATCTTAGCTAACTCTGGGGGAATGAATACACTCTCCTGTATCTTCACGTCATATGTGTGGTGGTCTTTGTCGGCATCATCATCATAACAACACCACAGTCCTCAACTGATCGAACCCATCTCAATGCCAGATCCCAATCTGACCCTGGTTGTACATTTGCCACACACCCTTGATTTGCTCTCGTGGCCGAATAGGCCCACCGCTTCGCTCTGGCAAAGGCACGCTTGGCGTACTTTTTCCAGCCCTCCGACCTCCGTGAACTCCTCTATTCCCCTCGTCTCCCTCTCCCCTTCCCGGAGGATGGCCACGGTAGTGGGCACAATTGCCCACGTCCAGAAACGCCGGCGGCCTACTCCACCCCTTCTCCCTCTCTCCCTCTGTCAACCAAGCCTGAGTCTGGGGCAGCAGCTCGCCTGGGCGAGATATGGGATCCTTTTGCCCCGTGACTTCAGCCCTCTACCTCTCCCTTCAAGTGACCCTCCCTGAGTTACATATAGTGTTTTTCTTGGTCACCTTGTCTTATTTAGTGTAAACTTTCTTACATGTATTGTATAAAATCCCTAAATAATTTTTGCTGTCAACGTGATTGAGTGTTATCTTTGTTTACTGTATTTAACCATGTTAATTTTTCTTGTCACTTATAATAATTTCAACTGTTTTTACGGTTGCTGTTGGTCATATTGTATCTCTTTATACATGTTCCTGTTTTGTTATTTTTATTTTGTTCACTTATGTTAAAATAAATCTTTTATCTGTAAATAATCTAATTTTCTTTAAGTTATCGTAATTTTGTTCATTTCAATGGGCCGAAATAAAGTTTCCATTTGAAATTCATAAAGTCTCTCTTTTTTTCTTCGGTCAAACGCTCACAAAAATGCAATATCTTTCAACCTCACTCACCGATTTCAGCCAAATTTGGACAAAATCTAGCTTGGCCGAAGTCTCATGTGTATTGGTGTAGTGACTAGCATGTTTGGCCAGTGGTCACCTAGTGGTCAACAATGGTCATTTTCTTCAAACTTATATAATGCTTCTTCTTTCACAACCTATGTCCAATTATCGTCAGACTTGGTCAGTGGCATCTCTGGATCAAACATCACAAAAATTGTTGACAGAATTTGGCCGGTGGTCACCCAGTGGTCACTAGTGGTCGATTTCTTCAAAGTTACAAATTCCTTCTTCTTCCACAGTCTTGGTCCAGTTATTGTCAAACTTGGTCAATGATATCTCTGGACCTAGTGTCATAAAGTGTGTTCGTGGAATCTGGCCACTGGTCACCTAGTGGCTCGCAGTGGTCGTTTTCTTCGAAATACAAATTGCTTCCCCCTCAGTCTTGGTCCAACTACTGTCAAAATTGACCATTTAGGCCTACAGCTTTGGAACAAGCCTCAGATTGGATGTTCACAGAATATGGCCACTGATGGTCCTCAGGGATCTTTTTTTTTTTCATTGCATGTTGGAATACTCGCCAGTTTTGCTATATCTATCGGTATCTGACACCTAACTTTGCCGATTTCAGCCACATCTGGTCATAATCTTCCTTGACAGGATTCCTGTCCTAAATGACCAGTGTACAAGGTAAAGGGTCACCTAGTGATCACTAGTGGTCATTTGCGTTAAAATACAACATAACTTTTCTCACCCGGAGTCATGACTCAATCAACCTCAAATTACGGTGGTTACATCTTTGCAGGAATTAAACACCGTGTGGGTGGTTAACAGAATTTTGGCCAATGGTCACCTAATGGTCAGCGGGGTCATTTTTTCCCCAAATTTCTTCTGTTAGTTGTCCAAATATAAAACTTGATCGTTTTCATCTCTGCAGCAAGCCTTATGTACGGTTTCCAAAGAATTCGGCCAGTGGTCACATGGTGGGTCGTGGAGGTCATTCAGTTTAGATCAAACAATTAATGTAGGCCTGCCAAATTATTCAGCCGAGAGCCGCGATGTACGTGTACGTATTCCTCAATGTTCATTTTGTACTGTGCACATATAGCAACGCACATTACGCAAAAGAGTCATCTCAAATCTCGTCCGGGAAAAGTTGAGGATAAACTGCGGAAGAGAGTTGAAGGAATGTGGAATGTGTTGAAGGACTGATGTGGAATGTTGAAGGCTTCTGAAAACTTCCCTACAATCTTCCCATAATAAAGTTATCAGTATTTGTATACACGTTGTCCCCCCCCTTCTGGTTTTGGCCACAATAGCTGACGCTATTACTGCGGTGTCCGACAATCACGTGTGCAGCGACGGAAAAATTGAATCTGGACCATACCTGTAATATGTAGAGAATTCTGTGCAAACCCTGTTTCCCGAAGCGAACCAGACTATACACGATTTGCATAGGCCTCTGCAATACGAAGCGCATTAGCCTTAGTTATAATTATTTTAGCCCTAGCTATAATTATTTTCACGGTATGACACTTCTTTGCCGAGTTATCCCTCTCAGCTCTTGTAAGCTAATTAAGCTTCACGGCACTTCTTTGCCGGCTTAAATCTCCACAACAATGCTGAAATGCAAACCAACAAGTCTGTAACATGAGCATTTTGAGGAAAGAGTGAGAGGCAGGGTCGGGAAAAACGAAAGATGAACCAAAAAACATAAAGGGGAGAATTTTAGTGCCACACAACATCGAGCACTTTCATGGCTTCAGCGTGTAAGGCGTATAAGGGCCACTTGCAACAAAATTGTTCGAGATACTATCTCGCCGTGGCGAGTTACTATCCCGCCTCGGTGAGTTACTATCTTGCCCCAGCGAGTTAATAAGCCGCCGCGGTGAGATAGTAAGTCGCCGCGGCGAGAAATTTTTTTTACGAGTGGCCCTTATACGCTTCCGTGCTCTGGTACTTTACTAGGACACTCAACGTGACATTCTAAAATAGGTCACGATGCTCATTGTGCGGTGCGCCACGGACAGCAACAAAACCAGGTTATTTCGCAAGAGTGATCAACATTCTCCAAGCTTATTCTATAAGTCTGTGATATTGTGCTCAGAGCCTGTAAATTAATGGCGATAAACAAGACTTAAACAATACTGGTGATATCAGCGTGCATTTCGAGTGTGTACGCTGAAAACACCAGTCATATAAAACACACCATAGGCCCTATAGCACGAAATGGGGCAGAGTCTCAGAGGAGAGCCCCACCCCATTTTATGTTGGCTTAATTGTGTTACCGGAATCTTAGGAATTTTATTGAGTTATCTATGTGAACAGTAACAACTACATGTATCTGGAGTGTGTATTGGGTATGGACAGGGAAGGGGGTACCCCTCTGTCACATTTCGTACTGGGTATAATCAAATCAGCTACTACGCTCGAGGCCTGTCTGAATCTGCATCATAACAGTTTGTAATTGTTATTATTATTATTATTATTATTAATCGTTTCTGTTAATGACACCATACACCACTTACCGTTGGAATCCCTTACACATCTACCTTCAAGCGCTCTGCCCATGTTTCTGAAAATCAATACATTTCTTTGTAGGTCATCTGTTTGGCGTTCATTACCGTTATCACCCTGTTCCCATAAAAAGGAAACGAAGTCTACCTTTTCGAAACAACTTGGCGGTGATGTCCTCTATCATATCAGAAAGAAAAGAGGGGAGGACTTTGGTTTTGCTATGGGGTAAAACAGCAGCGTAAATGATGTGACGAAGAGCTGGGGACGAAAACGAATCAGCGCATGTAGTCTGGTTCCCTGACCCGGAACCATAAAAGTGTCTTTAATGAAACATAGTATATCCAACTGGGTCGGGTAACATGACGTGAAACAAAATGGAGTGATGCGGTCGTCTTTCGCCGAACTTGGGTGAAAAAAATACTGGTTTCCCTGCTTAAATATTTTCAAAATTTACCTAACCAGAGCTTCAAGTATTAAGGAATGGATGCTCAAGGTCTGAATGTTAGTTAGTTTGAAAAAGTGGACTTCGTTTTCCTTATTATAGGAAAAGGATGCTAATGGTAATGGACGCTATCTATTTGGCATGCTTATCTTTTGTTAGTAGACTTCAATACCCCAAAACGCGTGAGAAGGAGGGGTTACTTCCATGCATTTGGGGACCCAAAGCGATGAAGATCTGGCTGCAAAGAATAAAGTGCACCAACAGAGATGAATCTAAATGGCATAAAGCATATACAACAGACTCTGCAGCGATCACTTTCCTGCCGAATGCATTCAAGATAAGTGCGACGGGGGATAACATTTCTGCGAGACAATGCTGTCCACTCATATTTAAAGCTACCCAGGTCATTTGAAGCCGGTAATTATGCTCAAATTATGTAACGCTACTTCAGGTTTACGTAAGCGTGGAATAAAGTTTGCGGTTTCATAGTTCTCCTTGTTCAACTGTCATCTTGCAGCCAAATTACTGTCTCGAGCTCGGACTTTATCCGCCAATTAACGAAGAAGAAAGAAACACCTCCTATGGAAGATCCGTTTCCAATCACAGCCGATAAGGGGTCTAGCTGTGGTGAGCACTTGATGGCTGAACATGCATACAGACATCCTCAAATGATGACTTATTAGGGAAGCTCAGGAGCGCATCGCCCAGATGGGAAAAAAAAGTTGCAGAAGACGAAACTGTAGTCAACAACCAAGTCTGCATCTGTGAAGGACATCGTTCGCAGACTGAAAAAGGAACGTTTTGTTCCAAATTACAAGGCTCAACTAATCCAGGCAAAGTTCACAAACCTGCAGTTTTAACTTGCAAACAGTTCATCTTTTAACTCCAATCGACCATATGGCCCAGGGATAAGGAACTTTGCATTGTATATGTACTACTGCTTGACAAAAGCTTACGAATTCAACATTATGAAAGCTAGTTCATGTTTCTTATTATTACTGTTGTGATTTTATTAATGTATTTGTAAACAATGCCTGGCAAATGTAAGATCGCAAGACAGAATTATTTACAGGAATTCAAATAGCAATCCTTATTGACTACAACAATGATCCGAAAGCTTCATTTTCAGCTGTGGTGTACAATAGCCATGCAATCCGCCCCGAGCTGAAGTGCACCCCCAATCGGCGAAAGAAAGATAGGTGGTTACAAGTAGGTTCTTGCACGCGTTCTGCGTGTACGCAAAGACCATACAAGCCGGAATAGAGTACCGAAGTGAATACGCCACGCGCGCAATTACTGTTACTGTTAGCATTAGCGCAAGAACCAGCGCGTGAACCAACACGCGTGCGTACTCCGTTTGCACTGCATTTTTTGGTCGAGTTCGGGCGGCCTGTTCTTAACACGGGTTTCTTGTTCTCGCGCTCGAACGGTGGGAACATGACCCAAGCACACTGTTCTCAAAACAGGTTCACACACCACCTCCTCGTCAGTGTTTTACACGGGAAAACTCGTGAGATTTGATTTTTGAAAAGCTGCAAAACTATCGAGATGGCTTACAAAACTGGAGACAATGGAAAGTTTTGCACAAATTAACATCAATAATTTTCCATGACAGATCTGATTTTTTTATGGAAAAGAAGTTAGCTCAAACATTAACGTCACTTAGGTTTAAACCATGCCCACTGCACATGCACTGCACACAGAGTTACATGCATTGATCGCCGTTTACATGACACCATGGAACCGGACGTTAACGCGCAACGTCAGCGATCGTCCAATGGAAGCCTGCAAATCGTAGCGCGTCCGCCTTTGTGACGAAGTCACTTACGAACCGGATCCGGTGTATGTGCAGTGCACGTGTGCAGTAGGCGTGGCTTAAACTGAAGTGACGTCACACTTGCGAAACTGATAAATTAGTTATGCTTCACGTAAGATCATGAGGTGTACTCTGCATACTATGCATGAGCGCATCGATAACTCGAGCAACACCAGTGATCGGTGCCGACGACATCTTTATGATGTCACCGATGGCCGTACGGCTTACATCATCAGGGGCATAATTCACAATCTAAATCACAAACTTCATGCGGCTCTCGAAGCAACCAAAACCAAGAAAATAAAATCTAAGTACCCAAAGCTCAAATCAGACAAATCTCATTGTACGCCCACGTCAAAAACAACGTTAAACCAAAGAGTTTGGTAGTTATCATCCCACCAGATCTTCCCCTAACTGACGGCCAACGTTTTGTCCTGGAGCGTGGACTGAATTTCATCCCTCTGACGAACCGATAGGACGAGTTCACCACCCGTCAAGACGTCGAGAAGTTCTTCCGCGGTCTGCGTTTGCGAGCCTTCTTCCACGACAAGGATTCAAGGTCAGTACGTTCTGATTCGGGTACGTCTACTTGGAATGTAGACTTGTCTAAGGTCATTGCTAAGCTTGCGCCCACCAAGTCCACGTGGTGTCCAGCATTCGGTCTTAACAAAACCCTCGACCACGTCATTGAAAACTGCCGCGCGGAAATCAAACGTCTTAAATTCAAACCCAGCCCCAAGCGCATCAACATCTCATCGGCTGAACGCGAAGCACTCAGATCTCTTAAGAACGATGATTCCATCGTCATTAAGAGGGCGGACAAGGGAGGCGCTACGGTGGTAAGGACTAGTATGTCGCTGAAGCGGAACCTCAACTGTCTGACGTTTCATCCTACGCTAAGGTTGACCGCGATCTCACTCAACAGCATCAAGATATTGTTGCTAGCACTGTCAGTAGTTTCATTGACTCAGGTGACCTCCCCCATAACGCAACCAGACTAGTTGTTCCCAACCCACGCACGGCATATGCAGCAAGG
>NW_019091395.1:1769797-1782359 GCF_001949145.1 Acanthaster planci
TAACGGCGCCTATAAACACCATGAAGCAAAGCGTCGTGCGTCGTGTCGTGCGTCGTGTCGTGCTTCAGGCGACGCAATACACGACACGATGCACGACGCGACGCACGACAGCTCGACGCGACGGGCGACGGAAGGGGCGACGTTTAGGCGGCAAAAAATGCAACATAGAAAGGACCTAAGGCAGTACGACGCGACAGGCGACAGCACGACACGACGCACGACGCGACGTGTGTGTACAAAAGTAATGGCAAGAAGGCGACGCAACGACCCGACGGCACGACGCAAGGGAGCCGTCGTGCCGTTGCGTCGTCTGGTTGCGTCGCCTGGAGGGAGTCAAGAGAGAGAGAGAAATGTTTGTCGTAAATAGTACACCATATTGTAAGTTTTGATCGAACGTGAAGAATATTTGGACCATACGCGTAACCAAAAGCAATGGGAAAATTTGAATGGGATGCATCACTCGTTTTTATAACGTTGTGGAAAAGGGTAATGTTGAAAGGAAGGGTTTAATTTAAACGACTACAGTCTGAAAGTGTGAGGCCTTTACACATAAATTTCAGGGAGGGAATCGATGCTCGTCGTCTCTCACGGGTAAGGCGCAGTAGCAAGATCTGCACATCCACCAAAATCCGCATTCTCAACACCTGTGCATTACCTGTTCTCCTCTCCCGATGCGAATCGTGGTTTCCCTCCTCCACAGCCATCCACCGCCTTGATGCGTACCTTCGGACCTGCCTGCGCTAAATCCGTGGCATCCGTTGGTACCACCACGTCCCCAACAACGAGGTCTACAATACAAGGGGCAGATGTCGCTACAGCCATCTCCTCCGTCATCTACAGGAGCAGACTGCAGCTACTGGCACGATGCCAGATCGGCTGATGATGTCCCTGCAAAGCGTGTGCTCTCCGCAGCCTCCCGCCCACCCCCAGCTGGCTGGCGCCACCCCTGGACCCCCCCAAATAACCTGGGTCTCACAAGTACTTAAGTGGAGGGGATCTGCCCTCTGGAGGACCTCCTTGCCCATGCTCAAGACCGCCAACTCTACCGACATCTGGTCGCTACGGTCATCTATAATGACCTTGGTCTCCAAAGTACCAAGTAGGCTTAAGTACAAGTAAGTTTCTTACTGTGAATGAAATATATGAAAATCGGGGCTGGAACCAGGCAAGTGAAATAAAGTTCTTTTCAACAGTATTTGTTCAACAGAACGAATAATTCAATGACATGGGATCAACGACCCACCAATCAGTTGACATGTAAGTATTGTATAAAATGAACACTTGTCACTGATACGCCAATTAAATCAATGACTCAAAATGATGGACCCCCACGAATTGCATGACAGAATTTATTCAGGCGTTTTATAAAATTGGTTTGCAGTTGGAAAATATACATCAGTAGGTTTTCCGACTGTAAATTTATTCTGCTGGAGGACTTCTCATGCGCGCAGAATTCTAAAAGTCGGTCGAGTAGTCGATGGAACGCCACTGCACCAACGCCAATATAAGGAACAATAAATTACAAATTAAAAAAATGTCTTGAATTAATTGGCACGCGGTTCCAAAATAATATTTTGAACCTATCGTCAGATGCGTGGGCTATAGCTTAGACGTCCGTCATTAATTTAATAACTTTGGGTACATGTGTGCTCTATGACGATGGGGTGAATTATGCAAATAGGCGTACGTGTGGAAAACCGCAGTGCAACGAAGAAAAATGCGGGTACGTACACGTATGTGCATCCAGTCCCCAAATCGCTGTTGTATGACTTGATGTATGCTGTGTGGTGAAGATAGCCAGCCCAGCGGTTGATCGATTCATTCCGCGTCTATTCAGGTATCTGCATGCTCTGCATGCAGCATCAACCTGCTGGCAATAGCTGCGGAGAACGTTTCCACTACTGGTCTGCAACCTGCATAATCACAATAATGACGCACGTAGGCGCTGACATGAACATGCGCAATGAAGCGCAGCAAGATCCAGCGCTGATGAGCTGCGGGGAGTGCAGGCCATTCTGGCAGACATATTGACGAGTGCGATGCTTGATGAAATGGCGAATTTCTTATTTGTATGTCAGCTAGTAAATCTGGTTGTCGAATACTTATAAGTCAGTGTTCGTCATGTCATGGTGCATGTAAACATATTCAGATATCAGTATGAAATCTAGTCCACTTCGATTTGTTTAAAGGGCAAATTGCTCCCGTGGAAGCGGAGACGTCAGATGACAGCATCCATGATGACAGGTGGGTGGGTGCATGGTGGGTGGTTGCACCTTCAGGCATGCAACATTGTCGAATGTGTAGCGAGTATTGCTGGGTGTGATTTTTCATAGATCTGAATAACTGTAGACTGAAATACATGTACATGTATAGTACATGTCACCAGCAAATTCAACTCAGGCGTTTGTTTCAAAATTATCCCCTAGGGCCGAGGCTTCTGGGTTCGTGTCACAAGAGAACAATCCACTTTATTCAGCAATCTTTTTACTCGGGAAGTAATCAAGTTAATATTGGAGTTGATGTTGGGATGGGAAGAACCATAGAACAGATTGTATCTAAAGTAAGTCACTAGGCCTACCTAGTACAGGTTAAACTGATTTGGAGAACATGGTTGGCTAACCGTTGCTTCTGCTGTATTCTGTACACGACACCCTACTAATACTGGGCAATCCAGGTACAGTTTGGGTAGGATTCATGTTGCGGCAGCAAAATTAAGCGTTAAAGTGGGCTTTAGTCACTATGTTGGTGACATCAACTGAGCCTAAAGCAGTCTTAAAGCTTGTTTGGTCTGGTGTTATGTTCATTGTTGACGAAATAAAATCTTGGTTTCTTGAAAACGGCAGCATTCTGGGCAGAAATATTTTACTGATGAGATGGATTGAGGCTGTTATTTACTTTCTTTCGAATAAGATATTCAGGAATTTTTTGAAGTTCCATTGTTGTCCGTTTACCAATGGTATAACTAACCTTTAATTTAACTTGTTACTAAGTTTTTTGGACATATGACTTTCTGATTTCTGCAGTGAGAAAAGTCAGTGACTTCTGTGTTTATTGAAATTCTTCCAGATTGTTAGATATACAGTATGTGAAAGGCATACTTTTGCTGACATGGAGATTAAAGATAACATTAATCATCAACAGAAAAGGAGGGCACTATGGTCATGATGATTAACAAACCATTGATGAAGGCATGTAACATCTCACCCCCAGTCTCCATGTGTGGAGGTGTAGTTAGGCCTCTGAGGTACACACCTGTACATGTGCATTGTTTTTCAGCAGCATTGTAGTGGAAGTGTAAGATGACTGACATGATTACAGTATCTGAAAAAATTGATTAGCATGAATTTAGCATTACAGTAGTTAAATGTACATGTACAGCATAATCAAGGTTTCATGATATTTTCTATGCAGTAACTGGTAAACCAGCTGGCAATGTACTGACTGTATTCCTGATTAAATAACTTTATCTCCTTTTCCTTTGTTTAGGCAAGTCCATATTTTTGTGCATGTAACAGACCTGTAAAAAAGGCCTTTTTTCCCTACTAACATGTGTTTTTCTTTTTCTTTTTTTTCCTCCTTGATCTTCCCCCACTTTTTCGTCTTGTCTTTGGGCATTGCACAAAGTCATATGCCTTTACACACACAATTAACTTGTAGCAAAGGTCTTTCGTGTAACATGATGTCATTATGGTGTCATCACCTGATTTATCATGGAATTTTCAATATTCAAAATTTCCCATGTGTTGAACACATTTTTCAACAGCCACACACGGTGAGTGAAACTTCCAGCCCTTTTTCTCATCTCATCTTTGGGCATTAAACAAAGTCATATGACTTTGAAACTTTACACACTGAAGTACATGTAATTTATAGCAAGGGTGTCTTCTGAAACATGACGTCATAATGAAGTCATCACCTGATTTATCGTGGAATTTATAATATTGAATATTTTCCAAAATTTTTGTACACATTTTTCAACAGCAAGACTAAGGTTCATTTTTTGATCAAACTTAATACATATTAGGGCCACACTCATTCCTGAGGGTAGACAGGGGCCAAGAAAAATCGTCATCTTGATGTCACTGGTGTCCTACAGTAGGAGGTGTGTCTCATTGAGTTGAAACTTTGCAGATAACTAGAAAAGGAAGGGATATAGATGAAAATTGTCCTCGTGATGATTACATCATCAGGTGCCAAGTCACATGACATTAAATGTGTACTCTTAAAGCCCTTTATTTCCTGAAGTATGTGTCCCATCGGGTTGAAACTTTGCAGATAACTAGAAAGGGATGTGTCAAAGATGAAAACGAACCAACTGTGATGATGAGTTTATTAGGTGCCAAGTCATGTGACCTGAAAAGTGCACTCTTAAAGAACACTATCTCCTGAAGTACCGGTACGTGTCCCATCCGGTTGAAACTATGCAGATAACTAGAAAAGGAAGGGTTAACAGAGTAAAATTGACCTCATGTGATGATGGTGTGATAGAGCGACAAGTCATGTGACATTAAAAGGTACATTAGCCCAATGTCTCCCCGATTCCCTGTGCAATTGAATTGACACTTTGCAGATGGCTGGAAAGGGAAGTGTTATGGACGAAAATAATGTGACATTTAACGTTGATTCTTCAAAGCCATATTCTCTTTTTCAATAACATTCAAAATGCAGAAAAGCCTTATGATCTGTCCTCAAACAGGCATACACTTCTTGTTATTCTAATGTTTGTCATGCACTGTATCTGCTGGGTGGAGGCATGTGCTTTACATGTAGTTAAACCACTGATGGCAAACATCCACAAGAATTTTATTAATACACTGTAATAATCCACAGTTTCATAACATTGTTGTGGACCGATTAGTAATAATGAAACAACATTTCTGTGATAGTGTGTCGCGTTGTATGTACATGTACAATGTGACGTTTGTCAAATTGACCTAATCTGGGAATATACTAATCATGTAGGTGTGTTCATATGTACACACTAACTGTTGAGAGTGTAAGGGCTGAGCTAATAAGTACTTACTGGCATGTATTTTTACTGGTCATTTTATTGGCCAAGAAAGCATCACTATTCACGTGGGTCAGTATTTGATCAAGATATGATGCCGCTCCCTATGCAAGACTTTGTAACAGCAGCTCTGTAGTGTTTGCAGAAAACTCTGTCATTGTGTCAAGACCTACATGTAATTTAGTACTTGACCATCAAGTTCCAAACTGCCTCATCCTCCTCATTCATGATTCCTCGTTCATGATGTACCTACATGTACATGTAGCACATGTACAGTGAAGTTGAAGTGCGAATGACTCTAGTCAGCTGTTGTGAGGTCATTCAAGCCTGTGGGAAGAAAAAGTAGCACAGGGTTCGACCTTAGCACTGGTCCCACGGTCATTACATGTACACTGTATCTAGTAAGACCTGCTGTGGGCCAATAAAATGCACCACTTTGCTTGCAAGGCTGACTAGAAATAATATCATGGGCAGCTGTGCGTGCATGTGCTGCACCATCAAACATGTACACCGTACATTTAGCATGCATGTACATGCACACATGTACATGTATGTTATTTCACCGTGCATAAAAAATCCTACCACTCTTGCTATGCTTGCAGCTTCATTGTGTACATGTACACATACATGTGAACAGTGTGTGTTCACTGCACGTATCAACCTCAATCCCACGGGTACGATGGGAGCGCATCGTAAGCCTCAGGGTGCCTCATAGTTCCAATGCCTCATAGGTCCGACGCCTCATAAAGCCGATGTCGGACCAATAAGGTGTCTGACTTAATATGAAGCATCAGTGTGATTGACTGTGAAACATGGAGGAGTGCGGGCCCGCGCGACATGTCGCCCGTGAGTGAAATTCAACTTTGTTCCCAACTCGTGCCCACGGTACTGACCCTGTCAGGAAAACTAAATCAAGCAGACTACCTGCACAGTTCGTACACTAGTCCAGTACTTTATAAATCCAAAACACCACCATGTGTAAGAATGATGTATGATACTTCGCTAAATATAAAAAGCATTTTTTCGACTGTAATACTTTTGAAATGTTAAAAATGTTTGTATATGTCATAAATAGTACACCATACTTGACACCAGGAACCAGTGTTGTTCCTACAGTGTGTAGCCCCGACTTCATATGCTCGTAAAGATCGTTAATTAAATCAAACGTCGGACTTTTGAGGCGTCAGATTTTTTGAGGCATTGGATCTATGCCATAGGCCGAAAAAACCATTGGAACTTTTAAACCCATTTGGCGGACTTGTGGGGCGTTGGACCTACATGTATGAGGCATCGGACTTACAGACTTTTTTAAACGCTTTTTTCAGACTTATGAGATGCAATCTAACCTTTGGTATTGTTATAATTTAAAAATCCTACTATTTTGGATATTTAAATTAGGCCTTTAGTCAGTGTGTATATATGCGTAATGCAGATTTACACACACATGACGTGCAGGAAAATGTAAGGGCACGAGCATGTAGCTTTTGAAATACATGTGCAATTGATTTTACGTTTGTGTATATTCATTTTGAATAGCCAGTCAGTGTCATTTTAGAATTCTACACGACCAGGGGGCTAGTGAAGGAACGTGCCTGCTGCCCATGGAGTCAAGGTTGCTACATTTATTGGTATATAACTCAAGATAAACATACAGGAATTCACAGTCCGGCTCCCTGATCTACACTACATGTAAACTCTCTTGCCAGAGGATTTTCACATTATTGAACGTGACTCCATACCGATAGACTGCAGAGGAGTAATATGAATAGTAATAGCAAATCCAGTTCTGTGATTGGTCAGGGATTGGTTGTAGCATAGATTGCATACACAGAAGTCTACGAAGGCATGTTTCAGACTTCAACCATGCTTTGCATGTGGTGCTGAAAGTGTTCATCATGTGGAGGTACATGTACATGTATTTACTTATGTCGAATCTGACCCAAAAACCATTAAAATGGAGCATACACTGTAATTACATGTACATGTTTGAGAGAAATAAAAGACAGTGTGTCAACAGACAGGCTGTAGGAAAATAACGGAAGGAAAGTGAAAATGATTGTTTACGAGTGACATAGTGTCTGCACTATGCTATTAAAAAAGCTAGTATGACAACTAACGATGTAAACAACCTTAGCAATCAGGTTGCGAATACACATCTACACTGTGCATGTAGACTAGTCCAACCATCATTGACTTGCGTGCCTTCAATCGGAGTTAATTGTATTATACATTGTACATATATACATGTACTTAGCTATGGTCCTTGATCAAGCTTGCACTTATTTGAATGTGACCTCAGACCTGTAGTGCGTAATTTCAAGGCATTGTGATAGGTGGCCCTACGTGCCATTGGCATTTGACAATACGTTATGTAAATGTCACGTCCATCAGTTGGAAGTTGTGTAACAATTTGTATACAACTTACATATACGGTATCGTAGCTAGGAAGTTTTGTTGCACAAAGGGCTGTGATAGTTCCCACACTGAAAATTTGCACCCTGGTTGCTGACCTTACAGCTGTAACTTTGTATTGGATTACATAGCATTGGTATATTTTTATTTGAGCCAAATTTTAGACAAATTTTAGTTTTGGTTTTGCCTGGTGTACCATTGTGTTTATGATGGCTGAATATATGACTAATCAGAAGGAAATCAAGCCAATTAATTGTCTGAAGATTCCAGTGTTGGTTTGCTTCTTGATTGGGTCGTCTACCCTTGTGGCAGTGTAGTTAAGGTACCATGAGGATCCCCATGAAAGGCAACAGGTTATACGTTAAAAGGGCAAAGTTGAAGTGCTTAGCAGATTGAAATGAGGGTTTAATGTGTGTTTATTTTCTCCTTTTTCAGAGTTGATGGCACTTACCAAGTTGGACGGTAGATGATTCTAAACACAAGCCTGTGAGAATAAATTAACACAAGATACATGTACCATACATCACCAAGATGCAGCTGGAGTTAAGAAGCTTGAGTATCAGGAATTAAGGAACATTGTCAACATCTTGTATGCGAATATGGAAGGTTTTCAAGCAGGCAGAAAACACTTTTGTCCCCGTCTTCTGGATTATATATTAATTGTGGGAAGTCGTCATCCATACAGCAACAATAATGTTGCACAAACACCAGAAATGCTGCGTCGGTATCCTCAAGATGACCATCCAGACTTCCCATTGCCTCAAGATGTCGTCTTCTTTTGTCAACCTGAAGGATGTCTCACAGTTGGGCAGAAAAAGTTAAGTCTGAGAGAAAACACATCTTTTGTTTTTACTTTGACGGATAAAGATAGTGGAAGAGCTAGATATGGTATCTGTGTCAACTTCTATCGGCCATTCAAATCTTCTGAAAGGAAAATGGAAAATCCCAATGAAAAGGCACTACTTAATACACAGAATTCCAACAGCAATGAAACTCTGAGTGTACCTTCAGATGAAGGACGAGAGAAAAGGTCACCAAGAACTCGTAGAAGACTTAAGCAGGCCCAGAAAGTTCGGAATAATTCACTCACATCACTCTGCATACTCAGCCATCATCCATTCATCTCTACCTTCAGAGAGTGTCTGTTCATCCTAAAGCGTCTGATTGATTCCTGCAATGACAGAACTTGCAGCCGAAAAGTTGGTGGCTCAAAAGGATCATTAAGGTGGGTTTTTGTGAATTAAATCATTTGGTGAGGGCTTTCCACAATTGTTATCAAATCATATCCTATCCATTTGTCTGGTTTAACTTGGAATCATAGAAATGGCCAATCCAGTATAATGCTTTGTGATCAAAGAAGTATAGCATTGGAACTACATGTAGGGATTAATTGTGCACATGACTTGTCCATGACAAAATGGTAAGGTCAGTATCCTCCAACAGAAGAGTGGAGAGGGCGGGAAGGTGAACATGTACATGTAAAAAATAATGGTATTAACGGTAATTTACACATGTATAGGTTTGAGGTTTACATGCATCACATGGTTTCGGATACTGGTATTAGGATGGCATCAACTTAACGTGTAATGTAATAACTTGATCCTCTAGTGATGTGCATATTTTTCCTGCACTCGTGTCGAGCAGTGTAGCAAATGTAGTCCAGCTGTAATGGACTCAGCTGGGTAAATGTGTGACTCATTGAACCAGAACATGTACATGTATATCATTGGAGGAAGGACACAAGAAGTTTGAACTGCCTTGGCTACATGTATAACATCTGGCCAATTATGGCTTTCTGGCATATTCAGAGCTGTATGTCGGTAGCCAGAGTGCAGTGACCACATGTTACACACCATCCGTTTTGCAGCCATGACATCCCTTTGTACATGTACCTTATGATATTATTGCCCAAATTTTTCACTGGTAATCTGCATCCTTAAAACTTTGTGAACAAAGGCAGACCTGCCAACCTTGCCGTACCGGTCCTCCTTCCTGAGGTCAGGCATTACCACACAATAGATTAAAAGGTACTTAGTGTAATTGCCATTATTATCATTTAGGTTCCCTTCGTGTTTGCTATCACTGGAGTGAAAGTGCATGTGCAATGCTCAAACAATGCAATGAAGCAATGCTACACTAGTTTTCACTAAGCAGCGCCATTCCCAAAGAAGGCAAACAGTCTGTGCATCTCAGCCGAAATACATGTACATGTAGCATTGTCCCGCTGCACTGTACATGCACACAGCTAAAGTTGCACCGCGAAAAAAAAAAAAAAATGGATCTCCTGTCTATGTACATGTATCTATTTTCTGTGTTCATGAATTTAATTTGATGTTGTATTCCTCATACCATGCTCGTACTTGAAGTGAGCGTGTTTCCACAAAATTTCCTGCTGCAGTGCAAACTTTGTCGACCGCCATTCTAGATGCATCATGTATGCTTTTCATGCGATATGCAGACATAATTGTTTGCCAGTTTTCCGTCATGCTTTCCTACATGTAACTAGCATTGTGCATAGTTAGTGGTACGAATTGCCCATAATTCTTAAGAATTGTCAACTATATATTTTTTCCATAATTCTTAAGAACTTTCACCTGTATATTTGTTACATTAATTAAGACAAGTTTTTATGACAATTTTTGATAGCTTCCATCCCCATTCAGTCTGCACAAAAAATTGACCCCCCCCAATTTTTTACCTCCTGACCCTATTGTTTGAGAGGATTTTAATTGGAAGTAGAGCTTTTCATTTTTCTTTGCCGATCATTGAGCACTTTGAAGTGCCAGAGTTGTAATTCCTGTGTCCTTCCTTAATGCGTATCATGTACATGTATCCTTTCAGTGAAAGGTAATTACATAAATGATTGAAAGTAGAAGTACTGTACATGCAGGGCTTAAAATTGGGAAAGCACTTGCTCCCAAGACAGCTGAATTTATCAGTTTATGGGAGCAAGTACATGTAGCTCCCATACAATATTAAAGACCGTGGTTATTGCTGTTGCTTTTGTGCTTAGTGACGCAACGCCAACAGTCGGGCACCAGGCCTTTATGCATATGCACACAGACGTAGAAGGGAACTAACTGCAGCAATTGTGCCTTTTCGAAGCGAGTGGATTAGGCTGAGACTTTTCGCTGGTTTCAGCTATTTTGGAGCAGCGATCAAAACCACATATTCAAGCTGTGACTGGAACCAGCGAAACTGAAGTCTTAACTGAATCCACTCATTTGGCTTGAATTTACGCACGAGTCTAGGAGGTTGTGGTCATGGCCAGTTTCCATTCAATCGTGTGTAAACTCCAGCTGTTTCAATTCAGACACGGCCACTGTGCAGACCATTCAGTGAGATCGTGACACTGGCCATGGGTATTTGTGTGTACTTTCATGTGTGTGCATGCATCGCATGCGAGACTGCAGCGTGTGCTCAGTGACATAAAGAAATTGCACAGTGTTATGGTTCCGTGACGAGGCTGATCGGAAGTGAAGTCAAAAAGTTACGGTATTTTTTATGACAAGAGAAACAAACAGTAAAAATGTTCAGGTACGTGTATTTTTCACTACATTAATGGAATCAAATGGGCGTAAGTACTTGGGCCTGTCTTTGTGATTTACATGTGCATTTCTGAGACAAATGGGCGTATTTCATTGTACCTGTGCCCGTTAATTTTGAGCCCTGACATGTAACAGAAAAAGACAAGGTGCACTCTACCTGTACATGGGCATGTACATGTATTACCCTAATTAAAAAGACAGAAAAATTGAGGTGAGATGCTTAATAGCTGCAATCCCTCTGGATTGGTTAGTGATATTTTATCCTAGCCTACTGTGTTTGCAAATGTCTGACCTCAGGGCCCTGTATGACCTTTCTCTGAATGTACCACTGTGGTCATGGCAGACAGTGCCCTTACAATTGGCCGCAGTGCCCTGAAATTTCCACTTTGTCCCACTTGTGTGGCCCACTTTTTCTGGCAGTGGTGCCCCTTGAAACAATACCTACCCGAATTTTTCCCATAAGTTTCCGACCTCAAAGTCACAGGGTCTAATGTACCAGTACATGATTGTCTTTACACCACATGGGTTACGGCCATGCCAGCCGACCCGATGTGCCGTAAGGTACATATATGAGGCTTGCATGCAGTTGGTTTTGATATGTAAATGTACATGTACATGTATATGTAATTTTGTTCTTCAGCCCAAAGTTACATGTATGTACATGTATACATGTATAATGCTGCAGGCACGTGGCAGCCCAGGTGCATGGCGACCAGTCAGCCTAGCCCAGCATAATACAGACCTGTACAATGTATACAGCCACTCAAAATTAGGCCACTTAAAATGTCCCATTTCTTGAGGCCACAATGGCAGTGCCCCCCAAAAGTCGAAATTTGAGCCCTGAATGTATGTCCCTCACATTCTAAAATTCATGTCTTTGTAAAAACTATTGATATGTTTTGCATTACAGGGATTGTGTGTGGGGCGTTTTGACCGGTATATGCAGTGACATTCCTCCACTGGTCAGACATGATGTTCGTCAGATAGAAACTTGGATACTGCGTTTTTTAAGTGCTCCAGTTCCTGTGCCAGGCAAAACACGTGTAGAAATTCAAGTCTTGGACACACAACCACCAATGATTTTTGCATTGCCAGATCATACACGCTTCTCACTGGCCGATTTTCCTCTTCATTTACCTTTGGAATTGCTGGGGGTAGATACGTGTCTCAGGGTCTTAACTCTCATCATGCTGGAAAACAAGGTGCGTAAGCTTTTGATTTCTTTTCTATCAAATCTCTCATTTATTTTACTTGTACCACTTGTAGCACCCATGACCTTCTTAACCCTAACACTCCTCAGTCCTCCAACAGGTGAAGGATTGAGGAGGGTTAGGGTTAAAGGCAACATAATGGGGCACACTTAACTACATGTAATTCAGTATCACAAACAGTGCCAGATTTAAGGGGAACACACTGGGCACCTCTCCCCCCGTGATTGACAATGTAAAACTGAAACACCAGAGGTCAAAGCCCTCTGGACCCTCACTGTTTGACTATATTAATATTCACTTCTCTACTTTATATGGTTGTAAATTTTTTTTTCTTGACACCCATTCTCATACCTGTGTGTCATGACTGAGGGTTTCACACTGCA
>NW_019091395.1:1809063-1849307 GCF_001949145.1 Acanthaster planci
AGCTCCAAATGGCACACAGTTCTTACCCACCATCCTAGCTCCAAATGGCACACAGTTCTTACCCACTATTCCAGCCCCAAATGGCACACAGTTCTTACCCACTATCCCAGCCCCAAATGGCACACAGTGTTCAGTCATTAGTGGGCCATATGAATTTTACAATACTCACCAATGCACACAATGGGTAAGAACTATTTCACAAAGATGTGCGCAGGAATTTTGAATGTGTTCAAAATATCTGCCGACTGTCGCCATTCTGGCTTTCTTGTCTCAAAATAGTCCCAAAGCCTTCGCAAGTGTCGTGCTACGGGCATCAAACCATCTGAAAAATGTTGCCAGCTTTCGTCAACTGAAAAAAAGTGGCTTGAACCTCGGGCTGGTCCTAGAAGGCTTTGGGGTGGTCAGAGAAAACCCAGGCCTTGAGCCATGGCTGGTCTTGATTGAAGGTCTATCCAGGGGTCCTGCATGCCCAGCTTCTCCAGAGGCTGGATACTTACTGATGCTGACCTTGGTTTTGCTGGGGGGGGGAGGTGTTTATACTAGGTGGTCGGAGGCTATGCAATGTGATTCTCTCTACGGGATAGTTGCTTGCATGACAGTCTCTATAGAGTCATAGTCCCTTCACATAAGTTTGCTGATGGTGCCTAACCATCTCATAACCATGGCACAATTGTCATGAGAAGGTTGGATGAATGTCTTGCAATTTTTGCCAAATTTGTAACACAAAATTGACCATAAGTTGACCGAAAGTCACAGTGAAATTCCAGTGACCACAAGATATTTGCATGAACATCTCAGAAATTTCCAAACATGTAAAAGTAGCAGCTTCTCTCTGGTAAAAGTGCCATGAGCCCAGTCTACCAAGCTCACCAAAGTTGCCAACTCAGGAGTGAAACCACCTTTATGTTTAAGAACATATCTGTGTTGTTTTTCAAAACATGGTACATGCATTTTTTTGCATGGCATTTACTTTGTGGCATACATTCAGTGATTAACATTACTAACAGACATATTTGGATAATGCAGGTTCACCAACATCAGACCTACATGAGTACAGCCCCAGTGTGCGTTCAGACCCTGGACCGTATCGAGGCAGCAGTGTTACTCAAACTAACTCGATGGGGTTACCACTTAGAAAAAAGAAAGCAGCATCTCCATTTCCTAGAGGTAAAGGTCTTCTGGAAGTCAATGTCAGTTTTATTGACTTGCTCCCTACACTGTGCTTCATTGCATCAGTAAATTTGTGCTGTCTGTATACTGTCTGTACTTCAGTCTTAAGCATGTGGCACATCTTTCTGATCTTGACCAGTTCACTTGCTCAATATAACGTGCACACATACATGTACATATACCTCTGTCTGGTCACAATAATTAGTTATGTGATGACCAGTCGCTGGATGCTTCTTGGAATGCCATTTTAAGTGATATGACTTCCGTCATGAATCTTACTGGTCAATACAAATTTCATCAAATTTGCTGAAACTATATACATGTATGGTCAGGTTGGTCCCATTTTTAGTGTACACTCCCCAATTTTCTTGTCCATTGTCCTGATGATTCACTGAACCAGTAAATTGGGAAAGGTAAGTGATGCGGATTTTCCAACATTCAGTATCTACTCACTCTAAGCCCCTTTCCAATTTCTTCGTGTAACCACCTGCTTGCGCAACTCTTGCCAACTTTCAGTTATTGTACTAGTACATCTACCTGTGTACATCTACTTATATGTGAATGGTGCATGATTTTATGAGCTGAACTTCTCTTTAGGCTCCAGATATCGGTTGCCATATTGTTGCTAAATGGTGAATAGTTACAACCTAGCTATTATCCTGAACAGATGGCAACAAAAGCTTTCATTTAGCACTACTCAAAAGTAAAAACTGTACTTGCAACAGTGTGTATTTAGCCATGCCATCCAATTAACTTTGGCTATTTAACCCTAAAAAGAGCCAGGGTTTTTGGACCTTTTTCTCAGCTGGGGAGGAGGAATTGACCCCCCCCCCACACACACACACACATAAGATCTGAGCTGTTACTTGCCCAATCATTTCGAAACCTAACATGAATATGTAAAGACTTTTATTATCAGCACAAATTTTAAGTTTTTAAGTTATTCTGACATTGAGTTTAACGTTTTGGTCATTTGAAGTTCATGGCCTCAGACATGTCTGCCTGTGTGCATTGAATCAGTGGTCAGAGTATGTTCTCTGTCCCAAAATAAAAGTACATTGTGCAATAACAGCATGTCTGATCTTCAAAAAGTTGGAATCAAAATGACTGCAAGATGTTGCTGAAAAATTCCTTGAAGCTTGGCACATGAAAAATGCACTGCAACATTATTGGAGAAAATGTTGCCCCCCTCTCCCCCTCTTTTAGGTTTAAAATTTGGCAGCTGTAACCTTGCTGTTGTCCCAGTGGTTGGGTATGTACCTCCATACACCTTTATAAAAAGGACTTAATCTCACTGCATTATACTTTGGCAGCTGAGCATAGTAAATCTCTGTGAATTTCACACCATCTTATGTGCATAAACTTGTAGTATATGTTCTGCTGTTTAAAGGAATCAATGAAAAACAGTACCAAGTGGGTGGTATTTAAGTGATAGTAATTACATGTATGGCACTCAAATACATCCAAAACTCTTTTTCCTAGATACTCGCCGTTCATTAGTGGAGCGTTCTTCACTTATAAAACACAGCTCTACTAAGAAACCAGATAAGGATCGGAAAAGACTGTCCATTTCAGAAGATAGACCTAATAGGTATGTATGTGTTTAGGGATTAATAGGCCTTACCAATCAAGAGAATGTTCACCTTCAATGGCAGTTGGTTTAAAGAGTTTGCTGTTACATACATGTACACTGTATGCAAATACAATTCATTTCTATTCCCCTGTTGTTTTTCATATTCAAGCATGAACTGTATTGCATGTTAAGTTTCCTTTTATTTTTGTTTAAAATAGAATAATGGTCCCAACTTTTGAAGAAGACAATTTTTGAGGGACTGTCATAACGTGAGGAGTGTCAGTTCTGATATCATTATGTCTTTTTGACAGTGTACAGCAGTAGTAAACAGGAATGCATGAGCACTCTTAATTACTCTTTGTGGGGTGGGGGTTCACTGGTATATGTACATGTATGTAATTTGGCACAGAGTAATGCTTAGCTGAATCTTCAAACACCTGCAGCATCTTTATATGGACACTGACTACTTGACACACGATGTTAGCAGTGGCATTTAATCTATCTGCCATGTCTCTTAACTACCCTTGGGAAGGGAGGGTATTGTGACCAGTATCCATAGCATACATGCTCAGCAATCTAAACTAGACTACCATGTTTTGGGTCACTATATGTATTAACTTTAACAACCACTAGGGCCCAATTTGACAGAGCTACTTAACACGGAACAGAAAAATTGGTCTTACTACATCAGCACAATTTTTCTAACTGTAAGCACTGTATCATGTCATTGCTTAGTGTGGTTGTGCTCATGGTTGCAAGCGCATGGAGATTTCCACTGTTTTGTCACTATGTTAAGCAAATTTTTCCTCCAAGGTACGTTTGTGCCGTGCCCTACATGACTACTTGCAATGCTTACGGTCTCTGTGAAATACGTGGAACCTCTGTTGGTATGAAATTGGGTACTACTACTTAGTAGCATCTTGAAATTGAACTCTGATGATGCTTTCATCAAGTGCCCTACATAAGTGCCCGTCAGACACTCTGTTTCATCGGTGCATACATGTATATGTATGTGCCATGATGTGTGACTAGCTGTAGTTTATAAATGTCAAAGTCGAAAGATTTTGTTTGGTTTTTGCAGCAGGCCTTAACCCCAGCCATCAAAGCAAAATTTTGGAGCCTTTTAATATGAATATTCCACAGGGATATTCAGTTAAAATTTAAGACCTGAAAATCAGGGTAATTTAGCAAAACATATACTTTGTATGAGATTCAATCAAAATGACAAAGGAAATTTCATAGTTCAAAGTACTTAAAATTACAACTTTAATGATTTACATTTTGTGAAATGCATAACTACGCTTAAACATTTGTATTTTCTTTTCAGCAAGAATGATCGATCATTGAAGACATTAATGTGAGCATTTAAATTATTATAAATGTATTCATATTTTGTCAAGCATACTCTCTTCTTAGCCTTGCCTCCACAACTACGCGTGTCATTGCATGAAAGTGCATTATGCACGTACATGTACAAGCTTTATAGGGTGTGCTTGTTATCATACACTTGTTTTGTTCATTTTGCTTTACTTGAAAATATTTCAGCTTCATTCACGTTTGTTCATTATTTGAATTCAACTGTCATATGCTGTTTGAAAAAAAAGTAACATTCATTGTACGTTTTGCTAGCACCCATAATGTCATAAGTACAGAATTTTTTTACTATTGATAAGTGTGGCCAGGCATCAAACTTTGTTATCAGACTTACTAAGGTGTATTTTAGTTTGTATTGCTGAATAGAGAGGTACACTGCATTCAGAAATATGTGACCTGCTTAGGCATAATGAGTAATAACCCCTGAGTCCACTGTGCTCATCCTACCCAAACAGTTGTTTCATTTACAAGTTCATTTGTGCCTTATTTTATTCGCTGAAAACTTAATCATTGAATTGTAATGCACCCTCTATTACCACAATGCGTAGCAGTGCCACTGCCCTGTTTGTCCTTTTTCTAGAAAGTGCTATCGATATTGTCCCTAGGCATTTTTGATTTGTCAAGTTTCTTTTCTGTGGTTTTGGATATACATGTATATTGTCTGTGAATGTGTATGCTATTTATGGTTTTTGTGTGGTATTTTTCTTTTTCTTTGTATATAGGCTTGTGGGTTGCTGTCATTGATTGATTATACATAGGTCGTATCATCTAGCAATATCATATATGGTCAACCAGGTGACTTGGGACGGTTGAGGGCTTAACACATTCAGCGTTTCTCAGCCCTCCGCCTAGACTGACAGGAGTTAGTCAACAGTAGGATCGAGGTATTAAGGTTCAAAGCCATTATTTGTGATTACTGTGCTAATGACCGCCCCGTTATCTGGTTAGAACCAATGTCGGCCAACAAACACGCACAGGGAACTGAGCTGCAATGCATGCGATCAGAATGCTCAGCTCCCCTAGTGTGTGCTTGCTACCAGGATAATGAATGACAGGATGCTCGGGCTGTCCCAGTGAATGCGCCCAGGCCATTTTCACCCTTCCTGTTTTTTCCTTGATGCTATCCTGGAAGAACGCTCCTGAACCTCCCACCACTGTGGCTCAGCCCACACAACCTCCACCCAAACGTGATCTTTAGCTTTACCGTTCTTCCACTGCTTCCACCCAGCCAGCCTTGTCGGCAAATTTTCCATATAATCTTCCATGCGTTAAAAGCGTAAAAATTCCATGTCTTCTTCTGCTGGGTCATTTAGTAGGAAGCTTCGTTTATCCAAACACCATAACCCCTCTCCTGCATGTGAGCTGCAGCTCAACGGTCCTTCTGCCGCTAGTGCCAATTTAGCCTCATCTGCGTATTTTTCACAAATGCTCCCGTGCATAAGGAGTGTAACATGCTTCTTCCACTGGGCCATCTAGTAGGAAGTTGCATTCATCCAAATACCACACCGCCTCTTCCTCAGCTATCGTTTTGGCTTTCAAGTCCCGCCGAGTCCTTATCTTTGCCATCCTGAACTTTCACCATCCAGTGCAGACACGCATTGGCTGTCAGCATGGGCTCGAATAACCCAGTGGACAATCTAGACATATCCGAACCCTCATGCGATCCCTCTCAGGAAGCTCAATAGGACCTAGTCCACTCTTATTCCAATAATCAAGATTGATCTGCCGGGAAAGGAGAAATAGACTCCGCTGTTAGCTATATACAATCGGAGGCTCCTCGTCGTCTACTCCAGAAATATATGATTGTAGTCTTGGGTCAGCCACTCTAGCATCGTAGAATTTCTCCTGTGTGTGAAAAAAAATCCTGGCCCTCTCGACCATGCTGCAGTTGCTCTTAACCACTTGCTGCCGGGGGCAGTTATCAATGTTGATGATGCTGGTCTGGGATAATTACCATTTTTTTCTGTTTTCAAAATTCTTAAAAAATTCCTATCTTCATTTACTGGACTCTTTTATACAAACACGTGAAGGACTGTCTGGTGTCCACTCTAGCCTGACAGACAAAATCTGTTGACGCATGAGTATTTCAGCAAGGCTTGCACCCTTGTAAAAAGAGCCCAGATTGTGTGGTGCTATATAACTGTCTTTTGTTCACGAACTTGGTTCAGGGAGTTGCTGACCTCTTTTCAATATGGGCCAGATTAGCATGCAGCAGTGCTGTGTGGCTCGTCGCTGCAGTGATGGAGCACTTTTGTCCCGGGTGGTAATCCGCTCGCTCTAAATGCCCCAAACCGTGGTATACTATTTCAAAGCAAGGCTGGATTATCTCCACTTTCTAGAGTCAAAAAATGTCCGTAGTGCCCAGCAGCCTGGACTTTTGTTCCGAGTACGGTCTTTTGTTAAAAGGCCCTGTTCCCTTTGTCTGAGTTTGGAGACCCCGGCCACGCATATAAAGCATGTGTATCGGGATCCGGTATCCCCGGCACGAAATGGTTAAGGAGGTGGACGAGAATGCCAACTCTCTCTTTGAGCAATTATCACTCATCTGCGGCCTCACTCTGTCTACTCATAGAGCACTGGCAGTCTTGTTTTCAGGAAGAACCTTCAGGATTCGACTGGCCATCCGGTCTATCAACATCCCAAGTGGTCTTCACCCAAATTGCATTAGTTGTTGCCGCTTACCTACACCAGTTAGTCATCCTAACTTTCTGATTTTTCTATGGCTAACTCAGTGTAGACAGTTTTCCAGACAAGGCTGCAGTTGACACTAGCCTTATGAGGTTGCCAGCCATCTGGAGGGAAAATCGAGATCTGTCCTAGCTCATGGCTTGATTTGTGTTGGTGCAGCTCTCCAACCCACCTGGGTCTCTTGCACACAAACACAATGCCTCTTTGTCCTGATGATGAGCCTAGTGGACCTGGTACCTCTTCACCATCTTCATAAGGAGTCCCCTCCAGCTCACTTACTAATGTTCTTCCGGCTAAATGTGACCCAATCGACCTCCCAGTTTTCATAATGGATCTCGTTCAGTCACACCTCTGCTGGCAGCTGATACAGAACCATCTGGCGTACAACCTCCCTCTTCAAAGATGGGTCCGTATTACTGTTATTATGGTTTATTAAATACACTGTGTTTGTTGCCTGAAGGCTCAATTGCCTCAGTGTATACATATTAAAATTAACAATAGGTGATGACTTTCTACAGATCTGTCCCAATGTTCATGGGGTACTTCCCTTCCTCACCTTTCAGGTCTCAGGGACAGGGATGCCTCAGTTATTAGGAAGTCTCTTCAACATTCTGGAACTCCAGGCAGCCTTCAATGCTGAACATCACTTCTGTACAACCATTAGGGTAAATCTGTCCTGTTTGATCAGACAAATTGTCCCCAAGGGTATTGGACTCTGGAATTGACCTGAAGGCATCCCATATCCCCACAGCCAACATTGCAACTCTTTTGCAGATGTATGCTCTCAGAGAAAGATTCACCCAACGGAGTAGACTCTGCATCACCATGTGGCAAGTTAATCGAGGAATTTGACAGTTTATATATTGTCCTTTTGTTCATGATGGAGAATGTTCAGCTGCTGATGTTGTGCGCCAGGTTCCTTCACCTACAAACCTGGGCCACAGACGTCTTGCATTTCGGCTGGGAAGGGTCACTTGCCTATGCGCCTACTCTTCATCCCAGCAGTTCTGTCTGAGTCATTCGGTAGCATTGTTATGGTCGTTTCTTCACTCTATTTTGGCTTCACCAGCCCTAGTGCCCCAATAAAGCAGGCTGCTAGTATAATTCTACACGAACAGCTTTCTACGTTATGGTGTGTTGGTCGTCATGCGACTCCAACCGAGACAGCTGTAACCGCAGTAGCCAACTTTCTTTCTTGTACCCACCTTACCTGAAACTACAGTTCGCTTTCATTCGCAACTATCATTTTTTCATCATAACTGCCTACAGTAGTTGTCCCTGATGGTTCCTCTTCCTTGGACAACACTTCCCTCAGGACGTGTTCTCCTTTTGGCATGTTCAGTGCATGTATATACGAGTTAGGCTGCAGTAAAAGTATATTTGTACGCAGATTGGATAGTTGAAGTGTACATCTTGTATCCAAGTAAACAATGCAGACTTAGCACAACATTTGCATATCTGGAAACCAATCAAGAGGCTTGATTTTTCTTGTGTTGTTTCATACTGATCCAAGCTACTGTAGGTATGTAGGAACCAATCATGTAACGTAATTGGCTTTTTCACAACTTTGGGAAAAAGGTATTCTTTTTTGTTTTGTTTTTTTCCTTCCTCTTCCTGTTCTGACCTAAAGCCCATTTGTTTGTGCACATTTCTTCCACCATCCACTTTGGTCCTTTTGCAACTTCTGATCTTAATCAAACTGACATCATTGAACAACCTTTGTTCAAAGATGTGTCTAGAACAATGACGTCATGATGACGTCATCAAGTGATTTTTTATTGAATTTTCAATATTTATTTTAGCCCATTGACTTTGTACACATATTCAAGGCTTCATTTTGGTAACTTGACTATCTTTGATCCTCATCAAAGTTACACCAAACACAAACCTTAAGGCAAAGAAAATACTAAAATAATTACGTCTTGATGACATCACCAAGTTATTTATTATAGATTTTTAAATGTATATTTCAGCTCATTGACTTTGTGCACGTTTTCAAGGCACAATTTACGTTACTTGGCAATCTCCATTCGTCATCAAAGTTACAGCCGGCAAAGACCATGATTCAAAATCATTGGCTAATTTATGACGTGATGATGATGTCATCCCCTTATTTTATATTGATTTTTGAATATTCGATTTTTTCCCATAGGTTTTTTACACATTTTTCTAATTGACACTAGTGAACGAGTTGTCTTTTACTTCGGATCAAGATTACTATAAGAACGAAAGCGTGTATTTTCCAGTCTGTTATTTGCTTTAAAATATGCCTGAAGCAAGATTTATTGAAAACGAATGACAACATGATGATGTCATCACTTTCTTTTGTATTGATTTTTGAATATTTCATTTTTCCCCTTAGGTTTTGTACACGGTTTTCTAATTAACACTAGTGAACAAGTAGTCCTTTACTTCCTCTCAAGATTACTATAAGAACGAAAGAGAAATCAGTTATTTCCCAGTCAGTTATTTGATTTGAAATATGCCTCAGAGTCTGAATATGAAGTAATATTTCATAAAAATTGTTCAGTTTAGGCGCAAATCAAGTAACTCGAAGTTACAGGAGCAGTGTTTCTGCGAACAAGTTTATGGCCCATTGACTTTGTACATGTTTTCGAGCCACAATTTTGGTAGCTTTGCGATGTTTGATCGTTGACAAAGTGATAGGCAACAAAGACCTTGATGCAAAATTTATTGAAAATGAATGACGTCATGATGACGTCATCACCTTATTTTGTATTGATTTTTGAATATTTCATTTTTCCCGTAAGTTTTGTACACATTTCTTGACTTGGCATGAAATTTGTAAACTTCAAAGCCTTTTATCTGCTAAAGGACATGTCCTATCTAGTTCAAATTTTGCAGATAACTAGAAAGGAAAGTGTTATAGACGAATGTAGACCTCCTGTGCTGATGACGCCATCAGGGAATAGTCATGTGACGTTAAAGGCGCCCTCTTTAGGGCCCTTTATCTCCTGAAGTAGATTTCCCATCAGGTTCAAATCTTGCAGATATCTTGAAAAGAGAGTGCTTTATAGAAATATTAACCTCATGTGATGATGACATCATCAGGAGACAAGTCATGTGAAATTAAAGGTGCAACCTTTAAGGCTCTATATCTCCTAAAGTACATGTCTGATCGGGTTCTAATCCTGCAGATATCTTGATAACTCACTGCTTTCGAGGAATATGGAACTTATGTGATGATGATGTCATCAGGAGATACATGTACGTCACGTGACATCAAAAGTGCACTCTTTAAAGCCTTCTATCTCGTGAAGTACATGTCCAATCCGGTTAAAATCTTGCAGATATCTTGAAAAGGGAGTGCTCTTGAGGAATATGTACCTGATGTGATGATGACGTCATTGATGTGGAGTCAAATAATATTTTTTTTAAAGGATGTTATTTCCTGAAGTACATGCCTGATATTCTTTTGAAACCTTGGATCCAAATGGTAATAATGACAGATTTACGCTATCACATTTGTGCAGTAGATTGATTGTTCAACTGAAGAAAGGGATGCGAAAAAGCCCTTTGTTCTGTTGGCAAACAGGGAGGGGGCTTTTTCACAGTTTACAAAAAAGACATTCTTTTTTTCATGATTCTTTTTTTTTTTTTTTCGCGGTTTGCAAAAAAGGCGTTCTTTTTGTCAAGATTATTATTTTTTTCTTCTTCCCATTCCTTTGTACACAGTTTTTCTTCGCAGTACTTTAGTTCATTTTCAAGGTTCAATTCTCATCTAAGTTGCTTCAAGCAAAGACCCTATGGCAAAGATGTCCCGCGAAGCATGATGTCATCAAGTGATTTATTGATTTTTCAATATTGTCAAACAACGGCTCACGGACAAGACTCGAGCGATAGTCGAGGAAGGAGAGGCAGTGACAAACGGCCAGGTACACGGCGTAGCTGTTCACCAGCGTCAAGTCGAGCAGGTAGAAGAGGAGCTTCTTGTACCACTTGAGGGACTTACGAGTAGCTCGGTGATTGGCCGCTAGTTGGTTGCTCTTGTCAACGCCCCCCATCAATGTATTCAATGACGTGGGTCGGTTTCTGTCCTGCTTACCGGAGTCATGGATGTCTGCCGTATGCATGGTGGAGAGCATACGGATGTTGCGCTTGTCTCACCACACCATGGCCAGGAGAGAACTGCTGATGCCCAGGTCGGCCGACTGGAATGCTGTTTCACTTTGCTTCAGCTTGACGGACTGCAGGTCTTTCAGCATCCCTTCTCTGTTTGCCATAACGGTGCAGATGACGTTGAACTTCTGGTTGTGAAGTTGTCGAAACAAATTGGGACTGCTGAAGGCTCAGACAAGGGCAAGGTTGTAGTCCTTGCCGTTTAGGTCGCTCACCAGGTCCATCACCACTTGTGTAGTTGCTGGGAGGTCTCCTTTACTTTGGCCGGTGTAGATTTTGAAGTTGTAGCAGTACCCGGCGGCACTCCCGGTGCTCTGGCACAACTTGTACATCTTGATGCCAAAGCGGGCCCTCTTTCTGGGGTTGTAGGTAGCGAAGTGGAGATGCCCGTAGAACTTCATCAGGGAGTCGTCGGCGGAAATGTCCTGTCAAGGAACATAGACAGTGGCAAACTTCTCAGCAAGATGGTCGACGACTGGGCGCACTTTGAAGAGGGGGTCAGTGCAGTCCTCCGGCATGGCAGTGTTATTGTTGAAGTGCAGGGACTGCAGGATGGCAAGGAAGCAATCTGGGGGCATGACGGATGGGAATAGGCTCATCTTCAGTGGGTTGGTGGACCAGAAGCTATGAAGGGTGGGGTTCTTCGCAATTCCCGTCATTATGCAAAGGTCCAGTAAGGCCTTCAGTTCTCTAGTGTTCAGATCAGTCCATGATCGCATGTGCGCCGATGTCGTAGCGGGCCTCTGCACGGCATACCGGTTGATCTCTTGCACTATCTAGAGAACGTCGTCAAAAAACATCTCATAGGCTTCACCACAGGTTGAGCTGTGAAGCAGGTGGGGTTCGACGACACCACCATTACCGTTGAAGCTGTATTTAAGTGGTGTACTGTCTTCATCTGTCCACCGGAACGGTGTGGCACTGCTGCTGGTCGATGCGGCGGTCTGTGTACGGGACTGTCTGTTGCGCTTGGCATATACCGCCAAGGGTACATTACTGTCAATTTCTGTACTTGACTGTACTTGAGCAGGTGACGGTGGTGATGAAGAAGACGAAGAATCTTCGTCTGAACTCAGATAAAACTCACTTTCATTGGAAGAACCGGACCCTCCGGATATAACTTCAGCCATGTTGTCTGTGCTCTGATAACACGATACCCAATATGTACACATGTAGCCACTGCACGGCGATTTTATTCTCAAGCAGCAAGAGGGCCGAGCCCTGTCAGTCAACGTGGCAAAGGCCAGCAGCGCCCGGGCCAGGTCATTCATGGGGCACAGGTGCATAATGAGCCCGCACAGCCCGCGCTTTGTCTTCGGTGCAGTGCAGCGATAATCCGCTACGAGCGCCCAGCAGCGCGAACAATAGCGTTCTGCACAAACAATACACGGATTACCTCCGCTAATGTCAGAGCTCTGCGCTGAAAGAATACGGGGATTGATTGGCAGTGCCCGGCAGCTCTCAGCAACTCCTAATTTTATTACAGGCTTTTATAAGTTTGGTCACCCCGGCTATAAAATAAAGTCCCAATTCTCCGGCCCCAGCTACCCATTTTTGCCTCAGACCAATTTATTTACCTCCAATGATGGCCTAAACTGTTTAACTGACAGCAATAAACTTTTTAAAAACACCCAGCAATTTTTTTTTTTAGTAAAGTTCCGATTTCGGAAACCCTGGCCACGAATATAAGGCCCATGCCTCCGGTACTGGAGCCCCCAGCTGCAAGTGGTTTAAAATATAAATTGCCAACTCGAAAATCTCATTTCGCATGCTGTGCATATGCTACTCTGTGTGTGTGTGGCTTTGTTTCTACATTCAATTGGAGACCCTGAACAATAGCGGACAATAAGGTCCCCGATTGACTGAGGGTCCCCGATTGAGTACAAAACATATAGGTGGTCTTCTAAAAAAGTTGAAGTACAAACAAAAGAGGAACAATAGGGGGTCCCCAGTTGCAGGCAAATACACACTTGGGAGTGTGGACGCCCGATATCTGCCTGCAACATAGACGGCGCACAGTGCGTAGGGCATTAGACTCGAGACTTGGCAAAATGCCGACCACATGCTGCCGAGAGCAGATTACATTGTATGGAACTCTAAAAGGGACAAATGTTTAAGATATCTAATCTCTGCCTTTTCTGCGAAAAGTATAATGTTTTGTATTGTATATTGTATTGTACATGTCTTATTGGGTTGAAACGTTGCAGGTAGTTAGGAAGGAAAGGTTTACAAATGAAAATTGACCTCAGGTGATGACAATGCCATAAGCAGACGAGTCACGTGACATTAAAGGTGCACCATTTAAATTACTATATCTCCTAAAGTGTATATCCAATTTGGTTCAAATCTTGCAGATATCTTGAAAAGGGAGTGCTTTAGAGGAATTTTGACCTTGTATGATGATGATGTCATCAGGAGACAAGTCACATGACATTCAAGGTGCACTCCTTAAGGCCCCATATCTCCTGAAGTGCTTGTCTGATCAAGTTCAAATCTTGCAGATTATATTGAAAAGGGTGAACTTTAGAGGAATATTGATCTCATGTGATGATGACGTCATCAGGAGACAAGTCACGTGACATTAAAGGTGCACGCTTTAAGGCTTTAATTTTTTGAGGCACAATTTTGGCAACTTGGTGATCCCCAATCGTCATCAAAGTTTCAGCTGGCACATACCCTGCTGCGAGATACATATACATTTAAGTGAACAGAACTTTCAGTTTACAATGTGTGTTTGGTCATGAAAGGACCAGAACCTGTTTGCTGTTCTTTTAAAGTTTGTACTGCTATTGCCTTCAGTAATCTGGTCCTGATGTGATTGGATAAATTGGGCAAACACATTTTGGTAGCAAATGGTACAAACGTACCTCCAAGTATTAAACTTTGTCTATTTTGATGCATCAGTTATTGTTCACATATTAAAATGATAAAACAATGACGGTAAGTTTCACATATATCTGACGTCTTTCTAATTATAGTTCTTTCCTTTTTGTCCCGTGTACTGCATCAAATCCAAACTCCTTTCTTGTTCAGCAAGGAGAGACTTACATAGGAATTAGTCCAAATTTCTTTCTGTGCTTTTTTATTTTTTAAATATTTGCTTTTGTATAAAGTGTTCAATACATGTAGACATATCTGCATGCTACTTCACTGCCATGCTTGTCCATTGTTTTTTTGTTCTGTTGTTAAAAGCACACAGTGAAACATTTATTATTTGTCTTGGTTGCATATTTCAAACTTAATTGTAATCAGCTTACCAAAATAAACTTTATTAGCAGTGCTTTGATATCATTATATATGTTACAACCCTTCCTTTATTGGGCCTTTATAATCTTGATATTGTGCGATTGGAAATCAGTCCATAAATTTGATTTCCACCTTTTTTCGGTTACTGAATGTGTAATTGTCTGTTCTCAAACAGTGTCTTACACATCTGTAAAAGACCAGTACCAATAGTTATGTTGTATATAGAGAAGTTTAATACTTCGTTGTCTATCATCATTTGTTTCTTTGTGATGAGAACACGTACAGTTTACGTGCCTATGGAATGTTCCAACGTAAAATACATGTACTTGCCCATGCATACAATGCCCGTGTGTGTGGTAAGAACATGTACACATATGGTACTGCCACCGTATGGGCAATTGCATTACATATTGTTGTCATGACGTATATAAATAAGGCAGCACAACCCATGTACACAAGTATATTGAGTGGAGTATTTCTTGCCCTTTGTCATTCGTGTTTCACAAAAGCTACTTTTGGTTTTATTCACAGCCTTTTTTTGATTTCCTAAAGATCGTGGGTGCGATGTCTGACAGGTCGTACATGTTAGGAAGAAAGCACTATGGCTAGAAATGCACACTGCACAGTTTGGAGCTTGCTGTCAGTCTGACTGTTTGACCGAATTGCTCTAAATTTCACTTTGCTTGGATAGTTATCTTTACATGTATATGTGTTGCCACAGCTTGCAGCAACTCACCTGGTTGGCATGATTTCTAAAACACCCGAAAAATGGACTGAATTTTTTGAATTCGACCCAAGACAAGCATTGATGCACTAGTGGTGTGTGATGATGTCATCTCAAATGTATGTCACAGATATGCAAATTTTCTATACCTCCTAGCGGAGGGGACGTGTTGCCCATTTTTATTATTTATTAATCAAAATAACCATTTTACCTTGTGGATATTGATCAAAACATAATTCTAACCAATAAAAACCTCTTATCGCAGGCCCTTTAATGTTTCCATTTGTTTCTGTATCTAGCGATGACCAACTGTTTATCAAAGAGATCACAAGAGGAGTGTTGGAAGGTAACAATGTCGGTTGGCTCAACTGGTCTCGCCTCAAGAAGTTAATGCAGAGTGAGAATATGAGGGCTCAGGTCATAAGTCAGCTATCCCCACAAGAGAACACAAAAGTGCTTGATGACTACATTGATGATACGGTCAGAACTGTATTTGAAATTTAACCTTTTGATACCCTACCTGTGACTTTTAAAATGCATACATTTTCACATTAAGCTTTCCATATTTTTCTGTGTTTCAAGCTTAGTGGTTCATGTGGTGATGTACATGTATGTTATGTGTGTTTTGTCCATGTCCATTTCATATCAAGCCACTGCAATGGGAATTTTGTATGTATTTTTACAACTGTTATCACCACTTTTGCTTTAACAAAGTTGGGTTTGTTTTCCTTTGTGGAAAAGCTCATCAAAATGGCAGTGCCCTGGTTGGTCCAACATAGGGGAACAAATAGCACTAACAATGCAACTAGTGTTTCATGATGCCAGTTGGGGTGAATTAGTGGATATATTTTGAACTGAAAGCATTCTTGAGGCGTGGTTCTCATCGCTGGCTCTAGGGGGCCAGGGCACCATATCCCCCCCCAAGAAAGTGTTATATTTTCATTTTTCCATCTCAAAGCATGTGAAACATCCCAAATTTTAACCTTTGCCACAGAAAGGCCATGAAATATGGCTTAAAGAAATTGCTTCATTTTCATGTTTTTCCCTCCAAAAAAAATATCTAACCATCCATCTTCCACTTAAATCAGTTTAGGTCCACCCTTGGTGCTTCTACTGAATCATATTTGTACTCTATAAACTAAGTTGCATAACTGTTATTAGTTTCACTCGTCATCCTGAATGTAATTTTAGAGTAAATTTTAATTTTTTTTCCAACAGCAAGTGAGCAAAGCTGTATACAAGGGGATAGTATCTGTCCTGAAGGCTGTGATTGCTGGACTGGAATACTCTTTCTATAACCAGCCATTAGGAGGTTTTGCCAGTGCATTTGCTCTTCTTGAGATTGCTCACACACACTACTTTGGCAAGGAACCAGACAAAGGCAAGGATAGCAAGAAAGCTCATTTGCATGGTGATGGGATTAGATGTGAGAGTACATATGCAATGGAGGGGTCAAAGGTTATCACACCAGATGAACATCATGGTGGCAGCATGGGTGCCATTCCTGAAACACATAGTCTCAGTGAGGATAATTTTATTGCTGCAATAGGTGAGCTGATTTCAGTATTTACAAAAGAATTATCTCCTCAAATACAGTGACCAATTTAACTGAAGTTGTAAGCATTATAATACCTTTGACACATTACCAAGTATAAATAGTTTTCAGGAGTGAAACATGGTGCTGAAAGTTTCTACCTTGTTCATGCAAATTGCACAAGTCATTGTTTTGTTTAAATACGGTCTTTGTAAAGCATTTCAAAACATCTTCCACAGCATTTAATCACTCCAAAATACTTTGCACTTCTTTTGTTTTCACTTGTGTTGGCAAGCTTTATGAGAATTCAAGTTAAACTATTGCACATTGCAGAAATAGTGATACAAAGATCAGCACACTCACTCTTTATCATTTATGTTTCTTTCTCACCTTTAAAAGTGCATTGATATATGTCTCACCTGAAGAAGTTACTAATCAAAATGAATGATCAAACAATTACATGACAATAATTTGGGTGTGTAAGAGTGAGCCAACTATCAAGTTTACTCTGTTCCTTATGCGGATATTTCAGATACACATATCAACACCACTTAATAGCCTTCAGGCTTTAACATGCAGGCTGATGTTGTCATCAGTTTATGTCGTGGATCAGGGTGTGTAGTGACTTACATGTACATGTAATCGTTCTTCATCTGAGTGATTTGTAGGAGTGCTCAGAAGATTTTGGCACACTTTTATCAGGGCATTAATGCACATGTAGCTTCAGTCCACTGCAAGATTGCCTGAACCACTATATTCTCCCTATGCTAGAAAGCTTCACTTCTTGTTTCCACCTACACGGAAGGAAATTTTAACTTTTAATTTAAAATGCATGTCTTGTTTGCTGTTAACTTAATAATTAAATCATTCTGTTAGTTTCTCAGCTTATTCTAGAAATCAAGTTAAAGACCGAAATCAGCAAAGCGTTTATGTGGGAACCGAGATTGCTGTTAAAACTAGTCAAAGTGAATGAATGTGCTATTTACCATACGTTTGAATGACCTGACACCAGCAATACACTATATACACACATATGTACCGTACGTTGTTTCTGCTTTTCAAAATTCTTTTGGAACTTTTTGGAATGCAAATGATTAATACGCTATATGTCTTGTTTTTTTCTTGCTTATTTCCATCATTGCCTGTACATGCTGGCCTTTAATTGCATGGGAAAGAGAGTAAGCTTCTCAGCCTGTTTTGCCTGTAATCCTCAATATGGTGTTGTGTCTGTTATTTTATACATTATGTGGATGTCGACAATGTTCAACGGATACCAATTTATGTTTCACTTTCCCTCTAAAGAAAAGAATGAACGAACTAAGAAATCAAACACATCAAACGCATCAAAATGAGCGGTGATTAAATTATCCCTTATATCCATACAATGTTATGATGATTGCATACTGTATGATGCATGCATTATTCAGCTTTGCATTTCAACCATCAGTTTGTATTTAAAGTTAGCAAAAGTTTAAACTAAACCGAGGAGGCCTACTGGTGAATGGAGAATTACTTGCTATTTAAAGTTGAAACTTCATGATCAATATGTTCAAGCAGAGATCATGGTCAGAATTTGTGTCTTAAACAAGATCATCAATGTTGCCCAGAGTACATGTATCTGTATGTCAAACATATACATGTACAAACATCCATGTGGCAAGTAGGAGATGAAAGATGCAATGCTGCAACTGATCAGAGTTACTCGTAGCACACCATGAAATACATAGAATAGCCAATGCCAGCCATGATACAAATGTGCAGAAGCACGTCTATCATTTTCTTTCTAGATTTGCAGGCATGTATGGTACGTTTTCCTTGGATTAGCTGATTTCCTCGATTTCACTTCACACTTACACCATTCAAAATGGAAAACACTGTACAAGGTCTTGTTAAGATCAGAATTCCCTCATTTTCAAAAAGCACCTCTAAGGAAAACATGTTTTCTCTGATTTTATCTGTTCAAGAAAATATGGAAGTATCAAAATCGAACGCAGTGTCATTTGCCTTCAGAGCTCAACCGTATTGAGCTAAACACGTTTTTTTTTGTTCATGCCAAGATGCAAATTCTGAATGTAGAATGTGTCATGCGGAGAAAACAGAGAAAATGAGGGGACCCTTGCCCTGTGTTCGTAGTAGAAAAAAACCCTTGTGCATGCCAAACATTGCATGTCGCAATACACACAGCAATTCACCAAAGAACACACTCCACTCTGCTGTCACTTGTACTGTAGTTTTAGGGTCATACATTCATCTTTCTTATATTTTGTTTCAACAATTTATTGGGGACCAAAAACATTTTACAGGACAGAAATGTCCCCACAACTGGGTCCTAATTTGTTCAACAAAAGAAATTTTCCTTAACACATTGAAGGCCTGCCCATAACACACACACTGCAGTCTCCATCAACACACTAATGAAAGTACCGGTACAGGGTATGCACAAATTACTTTGGCTTGTGGATTGTCAGTTTCTGCAAAAATACGAATCAGAACTTTTAGGAATATGATAAGGTTGGCAATTTTTGGATTAAAAAAAATCAGATTTTTATTTCAAGTCATATTTGTAAAATTTAAATCAGATTTTTTAAAATAAAAAATCGGAGACTAGTCGGTTTAATTATCTATTTCAAAGCTCATAGCTGTATGCATGTTAGTTTTTGTGTACTTATTTCTTTTGATACAGAATAAAACATATTTGGATTTAATTGAAGAAATTTAATCTAGTTATTTTGATTAAAATCACAAACCACATTGAATATTGTCTAAGTCTAGGTGCTTGCAGTAAACATACGAAGTATCTAATGCACCTACAGAGAAGACAGTTGATCAAGAGCTACAGGTACCAAGGGTAAAGTACCCGATTTTAAAGCAACTTTAAGATTTAGCACACCTAGAGTTCACTGGAATTTGTTGACAAGCACCCAAATCTTATAACAAGTAAGTGAAAAAATGCCATCGAGCATATATACACATGTATTTATTTTACATGCTATTTTTATTTATCACATGAGCACGAGTAGAACACAGAATAATGTAGTGCATGTGTGCCCTGTATACCACGATGCTGAAGGCTGAGTGGTACATGGGACACAGAACACAAACGTACTATTACTTGACGCACAGTAAAGATGTTATAAAGGCCAATGTGCGCAAATGCGTCACCTTTGAATTTACTGTAAATTTTGCAGTTGTGTATTACTTTTAGCGTAAATGGCGCATTGCTTGGAGTTAGAACAGCGCATCATGAGGGGTTTGACATGGACCATGTAATATGGTTATGTCACACTGTTTGTTGCCATGGATCGACCAATCACAATTGAGAATTCAAGTTTGCTTGAAGATAAATTCACCCCAACAATCCCTAACCAGTCAAACTTCAATACCAGTAAGGTCTTTGAATTTGTGGAATTAGGCACTGGGAACTTGCTATATATAGTGTTACCAAAAGGTAGGATCTTGGTTCAGATGTTCTCTAGCAAATGCCAGATGAGCCTCCTTATGTTTCTTCCTGAGTTGTGGTGTCTTCCTGGGCCTGTGTCCGTGGAGACCTCCTTTGTGCAATACTTGCTGGATGGTTGTCGGTGACACCTTCGTCCCTGCCTTGTCAAGGGCCTTGGTTGTGATCCATGGCGAGTCTAGGAGATACTTTGCACTTCCTGCCATGTCCATTGAGGTTTTTCACTGTGTTGAACCTCTTATGCTTCCTGATGATACTCCGAACTGTTGCAACAGGGACCTTGTATTGCTTGGAAAATGCCTTGTAGCCTTTGCCTTCTTTGTGGGCATTCACGATACACTGGCGTATATCCTCATTGAGTTCCTTCTTTTTGGTCATGGTGACGAGTAACTGAAAAAGATCTGAAAACTTTTCTTCTTTTTATACTCTTTGGGGGAGATGGCATTTCATCAGAATCTTGAACACCAAGTCACTAAAAGAAGGTATTAATTCTATCAGAGGTTCTTGAAATAGCTTCATGCCAAAGATTCTTGCAGTCGTAGAAAGTGAAAATAAGCAGTATGAATGAAAGGACTTTTTTCTTGTGATTTTGTCTGGGGTATGAATAATTTTGACAAAGAGCAAAATAAGACACCCGGGCCTTATCGATTATTATACAAATGAAATTCAGCCAACACAAGTGGGTTTGTGTATTGCAACAAATAGACAAAAAATATAGTGGAAGTGCCAACATAACTTTTACAAATAAAGAATTTAAAAAAGTATGTTATATTCCAAAGGTATTAATAATTGAACTGTAGTTCATCTTCTTGCTGTGCTAGCTGTAGGTTCAAAGTCACTCCCATTTCTCTTTCACATCAAGTAGTTTTTATTTGAAAAGTGTTATATATGAAGGCTTTCAGGTTGGTTTTGGCTTCACTTTTGCAAAGAAAGAAAGAAAATTATTTTCGTCTTCTTTCCCCATGCCAGTGCTCTCTTTCTGTCCCTCAGTGTTTCTTTAGTTTTTTGTCTTCTGGTGATAGGATGGCCCTCTAGGGGTGCTGGACACCTGTTCCATCTTACCACACACTGGTTCAACTACGTCAGTCAGGATTGTTCTCTTGTATCTTCTATTGTGCTGTTTTGTATTTCTGCAATTTTATGGATATTTAATATTTCATAATGTATATTTTGTATCTGTTATATATGTTGTTGGCCAGTAGAAAGCATAATAAAATGAAATGAAAAAATGAAATAATACTCACCTTATCAAAAACATGTTTTAACAGGTTTTGGTTCACTGCATAATGACCAACATTGCTTTTCCTATAAATACATGTACAAGAGAATCTGTAGATATATGATAAAATTTTAGAAATGGACACTTTTAAATAAATAAAGTGACATTACATGTAAGCAATGAAATACAAATCCTTTACATGTAATTCATGCACTGAATCCAGAAAACTGGTATAAATCAAAATAAGTGGCTTGAATTGAACAAAAATCTGCCGACCCAGATTGTGTGTAACACGTGCATTCATATTTCTTATCAATACTGAGAACTGAAGGGCTCACAGAGAGGGATCCAGGTATCTATTTAAAATGTGCAAAACCTTGAAAAGTGACAAATCAGTTGAAATAAAAATCTACTTTTTTTAACCTTTTTCTCCAAAACTTAAAACGTAGATTGAAATCAGTGTTTTTTTATATCATTTGATTCATTTAAATCACTAATTTAAATCCAGGTAGTGAAAGTCAGTCAACCCTGGAGCAAATGATTGTGCTGAAGAGGGTGTTATATACATGTCCCTAAGTCTCTTCCTTTGTACATGTACCTGTACCTTAGAAAGGGAAGGAATCACTGTAGATACTGCAGAGTTAGTGCAATCCTAAGAATTAGTCATATAGTCAATATATATATGCTTCCAAGAGTTGCAAGGCATTTGCTAATCGCAGTGTATGAAATCTGTCAACCCAGTATGCATTTGGAAAGGGTTGACAGATTTCAAGTGTTGTGATTGGCCAATGCGTTGCAAATTCTTGGAGATGCACTTATGCGAATCGCCCGTATTGCTTAGAACCATAATGCCTGTGCATTGTGATGAACTCATGTTTGTCCCGATGAAGATTTCTCATATGAAGGCTGCATTTTGGATTTTTCTACTGGTAGTGGTTTCTTACAACTGAGCATAATTGTAGGTAATCATGCACATGTACATTATAAATTGACTGAATATCTGACAACAGTTACAGATACATGTATATATGTACACATCTCCTTTGATAAGATGTCTATCGGTGCAGTCTGCACACACTTGTTATTGAATCATACACACATGCATTTTCACCTACACAAAGTGTGTACACCCACAATTTCCCATTGTCTTTCTATCAGTAGCTTTATTTGGTTAGACTTCAGTGTTCTGCCAAACCAAGGACTTTCTTAATTCTTTCATTAGTGCCCTCTTGTATGCAACATTCTCAGTTTTAAGAGCGGATCTTGTCCACAAGATGTAACTTTGAAAAAGAAGTTAAGATCTATGTTTATTGTACGTAGACCTTGGTTATGTCTTCATATTTCCTGACCCATGATGAGTGAATGATTGCTTTGTTAGATATGTGTACATGTGTATTTGTGCTAAATGTGGTTCACTGTGTACATGTCATTTAAATCTTCCTTTATCTGATTTGTGATCCTTTTGATGCATGCACATTATTCTGACAGCCTGACATGTACATGTAGTGGCACTTACATGTATGTTCCCTTTCTGCGCATCAGCAGATAGTGAAATCAGTAGATGACATGATGATAGTTATGTTCATGTACATTATAACAGTATTCCACGTGTATGCAAACATTTGGCACATCTGCAGCCCTTTCTCCCATTTGACATGTAATCTCTGTTCTTTCTATATCTGATGTGACATGTCCATTGTGGTACATGTGTAAAATGCATGTAGCCTTTCAAGGAAATGTAGAGAACAGTTATCCCTTTGTTAGGACATGTACATTTATGTATACACATACAAGTACCATGTTGTGTTGAGCCTGTGCACTGTATGTCACCACAATACAGAATGACAGCGTGAATGATATAAAACAGCTGCAGAAAGTCAACAGGCTGATGCAATTAATGAATCGGTAAATTACCTTCTCTAAGTAAACTTGCTCTCTATTTAAATGGAGAGTAATTGGTTATAATGTTAAATTTTTTTCTCCAAGACACATGACTGGTGCATGTATGTCCCTTTTTTCAGATATTTTCCTTATCCACTGTGGTTTTGTAATATGTGGATATATGCTTGCTGTGAACGGTAGAACTTTTGTTATGTGTACAGTTGAAACACAAGCCTGCCCAGGTATTGAATTTTTGGGGTGCATGACAAAAATAGCAAAAATGGTGTAAACAGAACATTGCAATGGCGGACACAGTCTGTGTGTGAGGTGTTATAATAAAATTGTGAACGCTGTATAGATCTCATTCAGCAAAACCAGAGAGCAGATTCCAACCTGGCAGAGGTATCCATTTAACCAAAAGAATCTAATGTGCAAGTACCTCTGTGTCAATTTGCAATTAATTGAGAAGCCACTTGTGAAAATTTTGACTTTTCCCCCTCGATAAAATTGTACCCTCAAAGTATGTTTTTGCATCCCAAAAATGCAAACAACTCATTAATTTTGTGGCCATGTACGCACATGTTTATATGGAACTACGGTTGCCTAGGGTGTAGAAATTTCTTTTGAATGTAAAAAAGTACTTTGATTTCAGGAGGCAGGCAAGTTTGAGGTTTTTGTTTGTTGGTGATTTGGGATGTGTGTTTGTGTTTTATATTTTTTGTTTGATTATTCAAAATGTAAAAAATGCTGTGTATCTGGATTCAAATTATGGCCCATCAAGAGACAGGATCTGTATATGAGGTACTGGAAAAGAATATCATGCACACGTGTGTGGATTCATCCACAATGCCTTTTGTTACAGTCATATAGCTTTTTCTATGGAGCCAGCAAATTACCCATCTCATGTACTGTTTGCAATATTAGTTCTGTGTTACAAACATTCCCATAGATCTTTTGATTTAATTCATTTCTCACTTTCTTCAAGGACTTTCTTTTTTTATCTCTTCATAGTCTCAACAAAGCATAAACAACTTTTACCGGATTATTCCTGAGTTATTGAGTCCTTTCATTAGGTGTTAGTAAGCCAGCTTAAGTTAACAGTCAGAAGTTGCTCTGTCAATGGTTGATACCTGTGCAATCAGTAACGAAAGTTGCTTTGTCAATGGTTGATACCGGTGCAATCAGTAGCAAAAGTTGCTCTGTCAATGGTTGATACCGGTGCAATCAGTCACAGAATTTGCTCTGTCAATGGTTGATACCGGTGCAATCAGTCACAGAATTTGCTCTGTCAATCGTTGATACCTGTGCAATCAGTAGCAGAAGTTGCTCTGTCAATGGTTGATACCGGTGCAATCAGTAGCAAAAGTTGCTCTGTCAATGGTTGATACCGGTGCAATCAGTCGCAGATACAGAGTTACTGATGCAGTCTTCAGTGGTATTCACCCATAGAAGATTGTCTTCATGTATCTTGTCCCAACTTACTGGACCTTCATCATACAACACTGTAACACTTGGCTGTCATTTTTGTTATTAATTTATTCATTCCTGGTGAACTCTCTAGTGTTCTGTAGTCTTAACTCCTTGTCTTGTTCTCCATTTTTCCCAATGACATTTTTGCCTGATAAGAGACAACTTCCCCATAATGTTAACCATATGCTGCCGGGTTTAATTTGAAGTTGCATGATGTACTGCCGGGGGATTTTCAAGATTTTTCAAAATTCTTCAAAAATTCATAACTTCATTTCTGGGCGTTTACACCCACTGAATGAGTGTCTGGTGGCTACTCTAACCTGACAGACAACATGTACATGTATTGACGCCTGAATATTTAAGCTAGGCCTGCTGCTTTGTAAAGAGAGTCCAGGTTGTGCGCTGTTGCATAATTTTCTTTTGTTCCCAAAAGTGGCAGACCAGATTAGCATAAAGTGGTATTGTATTGCTCATCAGTGGAGCGCTAGAGCACTTTTGTCCTTACTGGTTATCCGCTTGCACAGAATGCCACAAATAGTGGTATGATCATTCAAAACAATGACGAATTTCCCCTGGTACTGACAACTGATAAAATGTTGGCAATTCCTTGCAGCTGTGTCTTTTGTTCCGAGTTACAAGGTCAAACTCCTTTGTCCAATTTCAGGCACCCGGCTTTGCGTATAACGCCAACGTCTCCAGTTCAGGCACCCGGCACGAATTGATTAAGGACTGCATTAGTGTAGACTCATTACAGATCACCTTTAATTTTATGACATTACTGTCACTTTAAAAACTGAAATGTTTAAAAAAACAAGTAAAGTAAAAGTAAAAAAGAAAAACATTTCTCCTTTCTGCTCGCTTCCTTTTTGGAGGCCACCTGGATTTTTTTAATTATTTTTTATTTTTCAAAAATGCAGTAAAAAATACAGAAAAAGGACACAAATTCATCGGAAAATAGATACTTGCAAAATGAGTGAGTTGAAGTTTTCAGCAAAGACTCTGTCGGTCACTTTGTACACCACATACATGTAAATTGACACACAAATGCAAAACACGTCTTCGTGAGAGTCCAGAGCAATTACAGGCAAGTTCACCAGAATCTGTCTGCACATGCTGTTTGTACATGACCTTTGTAGCCAGAATGTGACGGGTATAGGACTTGCAGGCATTTTGAAATAAACGGGTTAGCCTTGGTTTTCAGTTTTGCTGGTTTCAGTCAGAGCCTCGCATGCAGTTTGGAATGCTGCATCAAATGGCTGGAATCAGCAAAGTCAACAACTAAGCCTAATCGACTCGTTTCAAAAATGCCCTGAGCTCATGCTCAAGCACATTTAAAGAATTCGCTCGTGTGGCTGTAGTCTGGTTCCTGATCTCACTTTCATCAATGCATTTGGACTTAGAGAATTGCAGAGGAGGGGGCGGGAAATAGTCTAGTGCGGCTGATGTTTTGTGTCACTCATGCATGCATGCAATGCTCATAAGCCTGAATCTTGTTTTGATTGGTTTCATTAAAGTGCAAGTCAACAACCTTTTGTCAAACGGTGATGGATACATTGTATGTCACGAGTCCAAAAAGTAAAGTTTTGTAGTAGAAAAAAATAGACTTGCAAAAGATATATGACAAAATGTAAAGAAAAAACATTGCCTCAAATATTTTTAATCAATCTTTATATGTTTATGGAAAAACAAAAACATTTTTGTTTATAGCTTGGCGTGTACACTTGTAGGTTTTGAGAATTGACATTTCGTGCTTGATTTTATCTGTAAAATTACTCATCAAAAATAAATCTTGACTTTTGGCGGTTAAAGCAAATGCATCTAAAAACTGTTCATTGTAGACCAGTACAACACTAAATGACACTGTAAATATGTTCAGTGTCCTTCATTTTAACATGTCTTAGAACAGTGGAAACACTAATGGTTGCAGGAAATTTTAAAATGGTGGCCATCTTGAAAAAAGTTTTAAAAAAAGTCCTGCTCCCTCCTTTTTTTTTCAAAAATCCATACATACAAACAAGTATAAATCCATTTGATAATAAAAGTAGAGATAATGCATCATGTTATGGTAGCAGAACACAAGCATTTGACTAGTGCCATTAACCCTAACGCTCCCAAATCCTCCAATTTCAATACGATTTTACATACACCCTAAGGGGTTAGGGTAAATGTAAACATGATGCCTGATACTGTACTGATATCTTTAAAGATCTTTGTTCTGTTAAGCAGTAGTTCAAAGAATGACACAATTAACAAGTGAAACATTTTCTTTTATACATTGTGTAGGTTGGGAGAAAAGGGGGTCTTTGGTGAGTAGCAGTAGTACTAGCACAGAAGAAGGTGCCATCAGGGGTAAGTAGATCACGCACCTCTTGCAAAACATTAGTCAAGCACTTATTTTGAAAAGGAGATTTACAATTTTTATGGAACCAAGCAGGGCTAGCATGCAAGCTTTTCAGTACATACATATGCCTGTCTTTTCTGTGAGTAGGAAACAATCACTCAAAAACAAAATATGAGTCAAGTGGGAGTAGGTTAATATATTGACAAAGCACATTATTCACAAGAACCATCACGTTGTGCCTTTTCATACACGTTTTAAGGAAACCAAGGATCATTGGTAAAACAGCATGCAACCCCCCAAAAAAATCTCGGCAGTATGTTTTATACCGCTAAAATGTGACATCTGGTAATTGTGATTTTAAGTTTGCAGTCTTATTATATCCAAGATTGTGATAAAGCATGAGACAAATTTTACAGTTTTGATCTCCATTTGATGAAGCTTTTCATGGCTCTTCCAATTTGGTTCAGGAAAAGCCATGGAAATTTATTGTTCTGAAGGTGTAGGACCCTTCTGACTATTTAACCTCAATTTGGCATGTACTACACATGATTACCCTGAGTACTTCAATTTGGATGTGTTTCAAGCAGTATGCACCAACTCCATAGACATTTGTCTCATTGAATAATGAGTTTTGCACTTACTGTATCCACAGTGAATTCTCCTATGATGGAAGATAACCGAAATGACAGTGCCTATGAGTTAATTGACATGTCAGAAGTAGGTGTTGGTGGAAGCACAGGTGCAGGGGTGCACGGAGCTGTTGGGATTGCAGCAGAAGTTGCAGTTACAGGTAACAGTCATACGGTATTGCGGAATGTACACTGTAAGAAGCCTTTTCTAGTTTTCCTTTCCATATATCTGTGTCTATCATTTGGCCGGTAATTGAGGTGACAAACAGATTAGAATTCTTACACGTCTGTTTTATTTGTTTTGTTGTTGTAAAGTGTAATGTACATGTGCTGTGATTTTGGTGTGCACTGCAACCTCACGGAACTTACAGCAATAGAGAAACTTGACACAACCCATTTTATTGGTCAATATGCACAAGAGGTAATGACACAATTCAAAAAGTTACAGTCTAAGTTTGCAACTTACATGTATACTTCACAAAAATGAATGCTACACATCGCTGCAATTGTAAAAATAATTTCACGAGGTGACAGTCGAATGGAATGGATAAATTTATTTCACTGAATTAAACTGTTCCATCTGCTGCACAAATGTGAAACGTTTATTATTTGTTTTATACAGTGCCTAAATCATCTCCACCTGATTAAATATTTGCATTATCTACAAGTTAAAAAATGGATCATGTGATCATGTATTTGATTATTTCAGTTTTATACCATGTACCATAGATTCAAATTTTTGTTTTGTAGTATGGCTATGCACCATCCATCAGGAGAAATAATTCATTGTCATCCTCTGTCATTGGCCCAGAATGATCACATGACAGGGCGATATAATAAAGGGGATGGGCCGTGCTGGGAAGATTTCATGTAAAACATGCATCAACACATAAAGCAAACATACATATAACAAGAAAATACATCTGCATAATTTCAAAATGCGCTGAAATATGTTAAAAATTATAGTTTTCAAAACCCTATTTTACTCCTTTCTCAGAGCAAAAGCTAAACAACAGCCGTCTGGTACCAATGTAATTCTGATTATTTAAAAGTGTTGTTAAAAATGGGATGGGACTGGGTTTATATCGGTTGGTGCGACATTGCACAGTAGAGAATTTTTTGAAATTTCTTAAGTTATTTTCTCGGGTAGGAGGAAGCCAATTCTGAAAGGACCTAGACCGTAGAAGATTTTTTCCAAAGCTAAGTGTTAGTTGCTCAAGCATTTTAGATATGGTACATGTAGGAATGTTCAGTGTCGCACAGGCTTCATTGTGTGATTTGTTGTTCCACTAGATGTCAGCTGAAATGATACGGACAGCTTTCTTTTGTAACTTTTTAGGCACTCTCCCTGTGTCTTTGTAAGGCCACAGAACCATACAGGTATAGCATATTCTAAGGCAGGGTGAACATACCGTAAATTCACTGACAAAAGATCCAATGAAGTAACATGCCACCGTCTTAATAACTGTCTCAGAATAAAAAGTTTCCAACTGCTTGATGACCTGTAAATCCCATTTCATATCCTGTAAATAAATCTCTAACAGTTTTAAACTCTCTGCATGATTTGATAACAGAATTACCAATATGAAAAGCAGGTATAGCAGTTGGTGTTCTTCAAAAACAAGAACCAAAGCCTGACATTTGCATGGATTAAGGGTCATGTTATTGGCAGTTGACTAATCAGCGAGGTGATCAAGTTGTTGCACTGCATAGGTTTGATCAGTGTCTAAGAAAGGTTGACACAGAGTCAAACCGCATATCACCCTCACTTTGAGACTCCTCGTTCTACTGATAGTACGTGCAAGTACATGAGACAGAAGAACTTTGGGAAGCCTGCTAACCAGACTACATGATGTGAACTTGTACCCACTGCTACCCGCACTACTAGTACTTTCACATAAAAGTTTAGGTATTTACAGGAAGTGAGGGAACAGTGCAGTTGCAAACGATATCATGTATGTCTGTTATGTTATTTATACAGGCCTATCGTCTTCTGAACTTCTGAAATTCAGATCACGTTTCTTTGGATAAATTTCTTAAGACAGAGGTATGACACAATTGTTGACAGCTCTGATGTTGGATATGACGTTTTAACACCCTTGGGCATGCATAGCTCCCTCGGCTTTGCCTCATAGTGCTATGCGTTTCTCGGGTATTCAAAACCTCATATTCTACATCACAGCAATCAACAATTGTTAAGTGATACATAATTGACAATGCACCAGTCAGATTATGGAGATTGGTTCAGGTTTACTATGGAACAAGAATGGCATTACTACATGTAGTTATTATTTAGGGGTAAGTGTTAGGTTGTAGTGAATAAATTGGAAATGGACATTTATAGTAGCTACAGCTTAATTGTGTTTGATGGAGAGCTCTTCATTGTTGAACTTACCAAGGTTTATATGAAGAGTGCACTGCTGTGTTTTTAAGGTAATAAAACCTTGTTCACCTATGAAGGAAGTTCAGTATTTTCTGCCAGTTCAATTTACAAAAAGAAGATCGAAGGTGTAAAAAGAAGATTTTTCAAGATGGTGGGTGCAGAGCTATGAGTGTTATTAGAAGTTGTCATTGTAAAAGCAGTAATGGTCCTCATCCTGAAATGTTTTAAAGTATTTTAAATTTTGCACAGCTACGCGTATGGAACTTTTGTGAAATGATCAGATTTTTGTGAAATCAATTGCCAAATTTTATTTAGATATTTTTATTTATAAATAAATGGAAACCAGCAAAGTAAAGTATGGGCCAGTGCAATAAAATGCTGTTCACAGCTGGCTCCTGTACCTCAAATTAAGATACAAATTACCTCAGATATTATGATTCAGTGTCATGTACAGTCAACTCTTGGTAATACGAGTTCAGGCAAGATGAGATGAGACCCCAGTTTAGACAAGCATATTTTGCCAGTCCGGACTGAATTATGCACATTCCTACGTGGAAAAATAATGCATAATATGAGCTGGGGTGTTACAAGATTTCGGTTAAGATGAGCATTTTTTGCCCACTGGCTGAGTGTAAATATATTGTTATCTATTTAGCACAGGCCTTTTTGAAGGCAACTTGTCAATTAGCTAGTCCATTCAATTTTGGCAGGTGCTGAATCAAGCCAGCCCCCATCAAAAAATTGTTACCCGCTCCCCACTGTACATGAAAATATTGCCCCATCTGGTTTGAAATTTCAGTTAATTCTCAAGTAAAGAAATCATGACTAAACCGTGGTTTTCAGTCCAAAAATGTTGAAGACAATAACATCCACCATGTCCACAAGCTTTGAAGAAAAAGTGCATCCCTCGCTAATAATTTTTCACCAACCCACAAGCCTTTCCAAAGTAAAATGTGTATTCACCTTCTCCTGTCCACACCACCAGTAACTGGTTTCCTCCCATTGTTATGTGCAACAAGCAAAGCTCTGGTGTTAGTTACCAATCATAATGTTAATTTACTTACATGACATGGGTGCATGTGGATCTCATCGCGGCGACGGGGACGTGTGATACAGCATCGCTCTGGGCCTACTCAACACGACTGGTGGAAAGTCCGCAGCCTCCATTCTTACATTATATAATTAGTCTTTATTAAAAGTCTTTATTCATTAAACTGTACATATACATCTTACTTTTATAAACAAACTTTAAAAACTCAATTCATATAAAAAACATACTTGCATTTAAACAAAAAGTTATGCAGAGGCCCTACTTTTATACATGTTCGCTTTACCAACGGTTGATTGGTGATACATATGTCGAGCAGGACAGCAGCTTTCACATAAGATGAGTTCCAGATAATTCAAGTTAATTTAGTAAGTCCCAAGCACTTGGCCCTCGTATTAACGGGAGTCAACTGTATTCACAACCATTTGGAATGAACTACGCCAGTTTTGTTTCTTTTTTACAGGAAAGCAAGAAGAATTATCAGAAATTGTCAAGATTTTATGGTTTCAACAAATTCACTCTCCAGCAGTGTTACTTTGCATTTTTATTTTTATTTTATATTTGATGCTGTCTCAATATATTTAGACAAATGATCTGTCGATAGGTAATGGTCTCAAAACTGATGTAACATTATGTTAAGATATTTTTTTCATCCTGTTCTCTAGGTGCAATAGGTTCCAAAGTAGATGTTGAGTATCCAGGACAAGATGATGATCACAGAACAGTCCAGTCAAGAGATGAACCTATCAAAGATATATCTATCAAAGATATAACTAACAATAACAGCGACTGCACAGATGAAGGTATCACATTCCGAGTGAGGAAAAATGATGCAGAAATCATTCCAGACAACAGCAAAACCATGGAACCTAGGGAGATCGGTGTGCGAAGAGAGAAATTCTCTGAGAAAATTTCAAGTTTGGATTCCGAGATATCCGAAGCCAGTACTTTAGTTAGCTACAACAGCACTGACACTCTTGGGAATGAAAGTGACAGTAGTTCCACTTGTGGTGAGGGTCGCTTACGTCGCACTCGCATTACGCATCAGTCAATACGCTCTGTAATGTCGGATAGTGAAGTGGAACTCAATGGGGTGAGTATATAGAAGCCACCCTGATAATATACAAATTTGGTAGGTACATGTATTTCTCATACTCCTGTACTTAATGATGTACATAAACAGATGTTTCAAAAAGGTAGTCCCAATTGAAAGGGTATCATACAAAATCTTATTTTTTCAAATTGTATACATTATTCTACATGTAAAGCCAACAAAAGCATGGTGTCATTATAAAGCAGAGGTAAGTGTTTTTCAGTGATACTGATATCACTGAGCATTACCGTCTTGAAATGTGACTCACCATTTTAACACTAAATAAAAAGATGACATATTCACGATCTTACCATAAATCAAGTCCCTAAATATCCAAATATAATGGTCAAGGTACATGTACATGTAAATCCTCTCTTATAGCCATGTATACCAGCCTTCAGTGATATATTCTTTCTATTGTAGGCAACAACCCGCTAAGTCATGTGACCTATACTAAGTATTAAATACCAACAAACACTGCATCTGCCAAAAGTAAAATGTTTCATGAGTATCATTTACGAAAAATAAAGCTGACAAATGTACTGTACTTAGACTACTGATGTGCTGGGTATTATACCGTAACTTTGCTGCATTGTTTGTAAGCTACACTCAAAACACGTTGCTATGGGGTTGATAACCTTAGCAACGTGTCACTTGATTTAGTGGGTAGTCTCTTAACACTAAGTTGCAGTATGTGCCTATATCCGCCATCTTTGTTCTTAACATTCTCTATCTACTCCCTACACAGTGAGAATCCTGTTCACAAACAATGTTTGCATGTTGATTCTCGTCATTTGAAACCCCGTTCTCATCCAACATGAAAACAGGGTTTCGAATGTACCATTCATGTCAACCAAATTCTCACAATCTGACCAAGGACAACCAAGATGAAAAACACAAAAGTAAATAACGTGTAGACTCAGCGGGGTCTTCTTGGTCGTTGTTTGAGTGTGATGGGAACATGAAACACCCCTCTCCAAACATTTTGATATTCGTGGCGCATGTCATCCGTGATTCATCTTATACTTGCTTCCTTTTCTGATAGAATGCCTACTTCCTGTCATTAAAATTGTCTGTGGATTTTTTTAAATATTCTTTCAGCTGTCTTCATTCAGTGGAAGGCATCGTTCTCCTGCCGCTTGGAGTTCCAAAAGCTGTGTTAGTGCTGGCTTCCGTTATCATGGTGGAAGCATGATTGCAACAGATACAGATGCATCAGAGTTGATGCTACGACACTATGTGTTTGAGGCATTAATCGGTATGTACAGATTGACACACCGAATAAGAGCTTCAGATTTATCACACAGTAAACATTCTTTTTTATGTGGTGGCACATTTTTAGTTTTACCTCCAACCAAAGCAATTTGGTCAAATAGTCATAATTGAGATCAGCCACCTCATGATAATTAATAACTGTTACGACCAAATGAAGCATGTCATCCCCGCCACACAGCCTATTTTCTCTTAAATATAACAGGTATATTATTATATTATTTGTTTACCTTTACAAATAAACACTGATTCAGAATACTGACATTTTTCTTTTGTTTTCTGTCTTTCAATTAGCAAAGGACAGATCTCCCTTGTGGGACCAGGTTCAGTTTTGGGAAGATGCTTTTCTGGATGCTGTTGCAGCTGAGAGAGATGCTGTAGGCATGGACCAAGGACCAGCCGAAATGATTCACAGGTAGGTCTGTTATACATATCACTGTACCAAGTAGTTCTGTAGATATCTATTTGGTGTTAACATAAGTTTTCCATAGTTTATCATTCTGGTATTGTCAGTCTTGCAATTTATGCATCCATACTACACATGTAATTAGGTTAGATGATACTAATATGAGATATAATTTGCACCTATCAACTGAATGTCACACGTGTTTCAAATATTTTGACCAAATCAGAGACTAAGACACATTTACATGTATTCCCACAAAACCAATATATACAGTATTTATACCAGATACTTGTAGCTTGTGAATCTATGCCCCCCCCCAAAAGTCTCCAGTTTCTGGTCACCACACGCGTCGCCTTAGACCTGCATGTTGGCAAAATAAAGAATTTTTTATTTTGCATAAAACAATTTCCAAAAAGCCACTGAACTTACTTGATCGGCAGGAATTCTGCTACTGTGTAATTTTAACGTGTTTTTGATGGGTTGGACTTAAGTAATATGTACGGTGAAGGAATCCCTCTAGGCCTCCACACATTTCAGTCGGGCACTCTTTATCAGATGACGTCATTCGTGTATCTTTACACGAAGGCCATGTCCAAATCAGTTGGCTGTAGCTTGATATCATGCATGATTCTATGGGAACTGGCCATGGATGCTGCTAAGTACATGTACTCGGTGTAATTTCCGGCCATAGCCAATTGATTCAGACCAAGGCCCATGTCTGTGAACCAGACAAACAAAGTAGTCTAATGTCCTGCTTATTTATGTATACAAATTGAAAATGCTTTTAAGCAAGAAACACTGAGGGGCCAGTCCGTTTCAGTGTCGGTGAGGCAGTGGCGGCACATACGCATGCAGTGCATGCAGTGGCGAAAAGCCACATGCGAGTTAAATTTGAATAAAATCTGGTACACTGTGTTATCTTATTACATAGAAATGTAACAATTTGAATTCCCCCGACTAAAGACACTGTTGCCATACCTCGTGATTCGGGGCAAGCTTTTGCATAGCGACCACAATCTCTGGAATGGACTGGCTCCTTTGCGCAGTTCCTATCCACTGAGAACAGTGTATTGTTGCCAGGCATCTCTTATGCAACTAAGCAAAAGCTTACCCTGAATATAGCAACAGTGGTTTCAGTATGGAGAATTCAAGTTGTTATGTTCACATGAATTTAAAGAACTCAGTGTACCAGATTTTATTCAAATTTAACTTGCAAATGGCTTATTGACATTGCATTTTGCCAACCATACATGTAACAGCTCATGCATCGTCACAAAGATTAGAGTGAGAGGAGATTTTATCTCCTGAGCTGAATTTTTTCCCCAATGTTTTATATTCAACTTGTTTCCTATAAGCTAAAACAGAAAACAATGTGCACAGTATATTACTTACCTCATGAGAATTTTATTTTTATTTTTACTTAGGAGGTGAACTATTTTTTTTCATGCTGTTTTAGGACGTGCACTTTGTTTCCTCTAAGCTAAAGCAGAAAACAATGTGCAAAGAATGTCATATAATGCTGCCTCATGAGAATTTCATTTAAAATATGAAACTCGAGCTGAACATTTATTTTTCACATTAAATTTTTCCATGGTTGTGCTGCTGTATTTTAACAAGCTCAGTCTTGCCAAGAATACAAGGTTCTTGTTTGAGTGAGATAACCGAAACCATTGCCTCTCGTCATATTTTATGGTCTGTTTATTAGTTCAAAGTTGTTAATTCACATTTCTTGTAGTAACAAGGCCATGCGCTCTGATATATATGTGCATGTACATCACTTCTAAAGAAAAACAAGAAAAAAAAATGCGTCACCGCATCACTTTTGGACCAAGTCCACGACCAGAAACTGGAATCTTTTTTGGGAGGGCTATTTGACCTTGTTTTTTATGTGAATTTTTTATTTTACTGTTATGAATAATGCTCAAAGAATACATTTCAAACACTTGTTTGAATTTTAACCAATGAGCATCCAAATTTATCCTGACAGTATCCAGAACTGACTTAAAAATATAACTATGAGAAGATAAAGTAAACTTTTGATACCTTAAAAGTTGGTTGACTCAAAACTCCGCTTATTTCGGAGACATTCTTCATTCCTGCCAAAAGAATAGGCTTTTATGTACAAAAATACCTTCATAACTAGAAATACCCACACCACTACATCTCAAAGTTTTTGAAGAGCCGATCCAAAGGACCACCACCAAATCAAAGAAAATGAGTGGAAAAAGAATGCAAGACTTCAATTATGAGTCATTTCTGCAAAGCACTTTTTATCAAGATGTATTTTTGCGTTGGGGAGATGTTAATTATATATATAATGGGTTTGCCCTTACCCAACGTATCTTTATAAGCACTGTATGCTCAGTGCTTGTCCGAGAGCGTGCGAAAAAACCTCACAAGCTTACTCGGGTGGGACTCGAACCCACGACCTCCTGCTTACTAATGCAGATNCAAGATGTATTTTTTCGTTGGGAAGACACGTGGGCTTAGGTGTGAGGTCAAAATACAAACGCCTTTGAAAGCGTAATGCTAGGCCCCACTGACGGTCAACATCGAACAGACAAACGCTGCAGTGAGGCTGGCCAAACCGTTGCAATTGAGTACACTCTGTAGCTTCCAGTAAACAATGGACAGCTCATCGCATTACCGCATCATAGACTTCTGCGGTCTGGTGGATGAGTCATAACAACAGCTCTTTACTTTGCAGCTCTGCAGGAGGATGCAGATCGGCAGACTGTTTTAACTTCCTGATAAAACATGTGTATTGAGTAGTTGTGTTGCGCTGTCGGTTTCCAGACCAGTCTTTGCTCGATACCCTGCAATCTTGATATTTTGTCTCGGTATCGTGAGTCAAATGCACACCTAACTGTATACCTGCAGAATCGATTATGCTAACTCGAAATAGTATTTACCTGAATCGTACATGACGTAGTGTTCTGCTTGCTAACATGTAGCTATGGATAAAACCTCTTTTTTTGGCCCGTGTGCACAAGCTTGGACTCAGCATTGCGCACTCTCAGGTTTTCATGTGTAGGACTGAGGAAGACACATACGCGAACTACGCGCTTTTTACTTCGTGGCTGCATCTTCACGATTTAAGAATACATGTTTTTTCTGGAAGTCAATAGTACATGCATGCACATTGCAATGTTTTGTACGTACGATTCTTTTGTACTCTTTGTGTACGTTTTGGCTGCACAAAATTCATGTTGGAAAACAAATATGCTGGGTTTTATACTAATCTCTGGTGTTTGACTTTTATCTATTAAATTTTAATGCACAGTAAATTAAAACAATAAACACAATTTAATCTAGTGCTGCAAGCGAACCGCTGAACCGAGGCAAAAATCATCAAACAAGGCACTTTCAAACCGAACCAAACTGTTCGGTTCGGATGTATGGCTTTAATAAGGCATTTCATTGATGGTACGTGGAATACATACAAGAAAACTTATTAAAAAACAAACACAACGCAAAATGGATAACGAGTTGTACAGCGTGCTCCACACGTGTGAACATACTGAAACTTACAATGGCCGCATCATGAGATGGTTGTAAAAAGCATGTGGTGAGAATCACTCAGAAATCAACCAAGAACATGCAATGTACGGCATTGTCGCTGCATAACATTTATTAATTCTCACTACATCCAATCATGCTCATGTATATTCAGATTTATTATATTTGCCAATCTTTGATAGCCATGCCCAGACATTCCATATTAGGGTAATGATGTTCCATATTAGGCCAATCGTCTCATAAATGGCCATGCAAAACGAATTTTGATTGGATGCTAATCAAAGTTGGACTCGTGCTCTATCTAAGGCATCCCTGGATGAAAATTTTGCCAAGCGGTTCGGTGCATGCTGCACTTCAGCGCAGCGCGCAAGGAGATTTTTGTTCGCGCGGTGGCCTAACTTGCCTTTCATTTGACCATGAAGGGTTTGATCGTAGTGCGAATGCGTTGTAATGGAATTTTGCCAGATCTCAAATAACAAAATACCTGTTATCTTTCCAAAGAGGCTGATGGAAAATCGCCCCTTTGGTCACGTGCACGCAATCCTTGGAAAGGTTCCTCCTCGGATATGCAACAAAAGCCATTTTCGTAGTTGAATCTATTTCGCAAGAATAACGTAAAACACAATTTGCTCAAAATTTGTTTTTTAATCTTGTGTTCTGTACTGAAGAAGGAAAGTCCTATTTGAGCATGCTGTTTTTCTATTTACACATATCTTACTATCGTTTTGTTGAGTCAATCGTGGTCCGAACACAACTGCTTCTGGTCAGCAATACATGGTCAGAAACTGTCACACCTCCAGCGGTAATTTTATATGGAATGTTCTCGTAAACAAACTCTGGGGAAACAGTTTAGAAAAAAAAATGTATTCAAATCAAAGTTGCTCGTGGATGGAGAGAGATGGGAGATTCCTAATTTTATACACAGAAATACTATATAGGCCTATGCAGCACGATCGTAGCGAGCCTTTCAATGTCTCAGTGTGTATTGTACTTGTACATGTGTGTACATGTCCAAACCCCAACCGATCTGAAGTTCGGCAAAAAACTTCTGAGCGGCATCTGAATCGAACCAAACCTTGACACGTACTTGCAGCACTATTTGATGCGGAGTTTGACTTTTTTTTATTACCTTCAAAGAATATGGTACACTTGACTGAAGTTCAAAATAAATTCATATTGTGTCTATGTGGATATTTCCTTTCAGAGATGATAGATCTGGTGGTAAAATTAGGCAACTGTGTTTGGCATTTCCCGTCACTCCCGTATAAATGTATTTATTTTCCTGTCTAAAAAATGCTTAAAAGACGAACAGTGATCTTGTGGCGACGTCTTTTTGTCATGAAGTATCCATTCAAAACATTTCTGAGGCTAGAGAAATGTCTGTAGCCCAGAATGCAGTTGGTTTTGCATCTCTATCACAAGGTGTTAATCACTAATCCTTAAGGCCAGCCCAGGAAGGCTGACCGGGGCCAGTGAAGTTCTCCTTGAATAGAATCTATTGTTCACAACTACAGCTGTGTAAGCCACAAACTCCATTGTCAGGGTTACTGGTGAAGCTAGACAGTTCCAAACAGTTCAAACTGTTGAACTGTCCCACACCAAAAGACAATGGAATGAAGGGGGATTAACACCAACCGTTGAACTGTTTCTAAACCGTCTTTGTTTTGACCTCATACCTTACTGCCATTGTAATCGATGAGTCATGACCACCTGCCATAGCTTAACGAAATCCTGGCTTTCAAGCTAGCCTGATTGCTGCTCTAGCTCAAATTTAGCCCACATGCTTGCCATGTGTCTGCACCAGAGGAAGCGTGCTTGCCACATTATACACCTGGCTGCCACCTGCCCACCACCTGCCCACCACCTGCCCACCACCTGCCCACTTGCAGCACTGCTGCTGGAAATGCATTTTTTGCGTAGGCAAAGCTCACTTGCATTTTTTTCAAGGTGAAAAAGGAGAGGTAAAGGAAATAAAAAGACAGGCACACACATTAAACATTTTTGTTACATCAACGTTTTGAAAAGCAAAGTGTGCTCCCTCACACAATTAAAAAGGACTGATCATGTGACCAAACAGGAAAATTCTGAGCCCCCACCTCATAAGAAAACAAGGGCTGGGTGCGTCGCACTGTGTGCAAAACAAAATGAATGATGTAAAAGAATTGCTACAAAGGGGCACAGTTTTGGTGCTTATGTTTTATTTATTAGTAGAATAGAAAATTTACTTAAGAAAACATGAAATCTCAGCGATCTGATAATTTTTAGAATAGACTTATTCTTGGACATAAGGAAATAATTACTTATATCGTCTTCAATACCAACCATTGGGGCAAGTAGGGTTGCTTTAGCACTGTGCGAGCATGTGTGGGCAAGACTCAAAAACTTTTGTCAGTCCGAAATCCAGATAACTTGAATTTCTCATCCATTCCCCTGAGGATTGAGTTATCAAGAATTTACTTTAGATGTATGAGGGCCCCAAATAAGTCTTTTGTCTCTGGTCAGGGTGCACGTCAATTTCAAGCTTGTGCTTCAGTTTTTTTCTGTGAGAGCTGCAACAGTGCCCTCTATTGCAACACTGCCTCTACATTTTTGCGGGCAGCTTGATTTTACTCAGGGCAATAGATCTTGACAAGATGGATGTTGAACAATGATAGCAAACTATGGGTATGAAGTTGTTTGTTGTCAGCTTATGAACGTTTTCGAAACAAGTAGACTTTGGTTTCGCTGGTTCTAGCCAATTTGAAGCAGCATTTAAAACTACTACAGGAACCAGTGAAAGTGTAATCAAAGCCGAATCCACTTGATTCGAAAATTATCTGTAATCATAATAAAGCTGGTCTAGTCCCATGACTTTACAACGTGTGTCTGCAGTTGTCTGTACAATTCAGCCCTGGAGGAGACGTAAAACTGTGTCGCCGCATCAATTCCAGAATACGAGTCTGACTAGAGACAAACTATATTTTCTTTTTTGGCCTAAAGTGAGATATTTATACAGTTTCCTTGTTTATTGTAGATATGACTCTCTGACATCAAGTGAGAAGAAGAGACTTGAAGAAGATGAAGACAAACTTCTTGCT
>NW_019091396.1:0-32808 GCF_001949145.1 Acanthaster planci
ACCTGTGCGATGTCCTTGCGGACGTTGTGGAAGGAGTGTGAGTAGGTACTGTTGGCCTCATCCAGGTTGAGCAGGATGTCGCTGGCCACCGGCGAGTCCAGCTGGGCCACGATGGACTGCAGCTGGGCCTGCCGCGACCGCCACATGGCCACCTCGTCCAGGGGTAAAGGTCGCAGGCCAAACCGGTGTCGGAGGTCACTCAGTGGCTCATGCTTCAAAAGTAACTGCGAAAAGCAGAGAAACAGGAAAATAGTCGGTTTTTAACTTTTGTTTTTCCACCGAGCGAATGTTGTGCCGGCAAATCATATTCTCGTTGGTCGTTTGCAAATAACTAAGGGTTCGAAAACAAAGTATTCAGAATTTTGGAAGTTGTGAGTTGTGGGAAAACAACATGGATTTTTAAATCAAATATTTCAGGAATTTCTAGATCTGAACATTTTGAGCATTTTTGAATATTTCGACAGTGATTTTAGAGTTTGCGGGATTAAAGTCGGAGATTTTGGGACAGACTTTTCGCTTTTTGAACTTACACTTTGCATCATGGGAACGTGCAAACTGTGAAACATTTCCTGCTTAAAAAAACTGTCGCCCGTGGATTTATCATTTAAATATGAATTTCATGTGCTAGGGATTTGAGAATTTGAGAGACCTCAATGGTCTACAGCCAAGCTAAGTGACAGCAACTTCATCACCCACTCAACTGTTGATAGTCATGGGCATTGACATCTTTTTCTCAGGCAGGGGAGGAAGGGGACAGAGCACTGAGATGCCGGGTTCCTGGGAAGGGCAGAGGGTCTCAGTAAATTAGCAAATGGTTTTATAAACAACGGATGAAATAAAAAAAACAAATCAAAACTATTTTTTTTATAAATTGGCATTTTTCATCCTCTCTCTTCCTTCTTCAGTTTTTGCTTTTTTGTTGATATTGCTGTTTTTCTTTGGGCAGTTGGAATAATTTTTTTGGGGGGCCTTGTTCCTTTTTAATTTTTTTCCTTGCCTCCTTCGAACTTCCGAGCGACACCCTTGCTGAAAGGGTTAACGGACATCTGAACCAACCTTGATTTGTTTGATCCAGCCAATGACAGAAGACTCCAAGACGTGAATGACGGCTGTTCTCCTCGTAGGGAGGGCAGCCGCCTCCGCTAGCACCTCGATGGACGGAAGGGGTAGAATGATGTCACCCTGGTTTGACAGGGAAATCAAGACAGCTATTGACTGAATATGCCAAATGTGGGTCGCAATTTTATCATGGCTGTCGATGAGTTGAACTGACATAAATCATGTAAATGGTGGAAAATATGTGCAGGGAAGTAATTAATATACTGTTAAAGATCAACACTATGGGTAAAGAAATTTTCTGCCATTTTGAGAAGTTTTGGGAAACGGAATTCCTCCTGTTTTAGGGATGCAAAGAAGAAAACTACTGAACCTACATGTAAAGATCTCTTGGAACAGTCAACATATTTTAGTCTGGGAACCAGACTAGTCACAAGAAGCAGGGTGAAAGATATAACAAAGGAACGCTAGTCATTGTTTATTTCAACAGCTTGTGACTTGGTGCGAGACTGGATGACTGGGGATGGGGTCGACTGCCAGCCCTGAATCTTACAAATGCATACTGGGCACATGATGGTGTCTCCACACTTTCCAAACGGCAACCAAAATTCCAAAACAGAATACACAGTGTTATATTCTCAGTGGATTGTGTGATATGAAGGCAGAACTGCCAACCTCACTTGACCAAAAGCCCTAGGATTTTATCTTAAAAATCCTAGTTTCCGAAAAAAAATCCTATTCTTCACTGTTGCGTAACTTGGAAGTTGATTCGTACGCGAAGGATCGAGTAAGCGCGATGCATAGTCTGGGCCCCAGACTGACTTGGCTTCTACAGCCATAGTTTATGTAGGGAGCACAGATGAACTGCACAAATGAAGCAGCAATGTATAACAGAGGGCCTCGTGGATGGACACCACGTCATGCGTGCTGCATGCACTTGCATGGCATTTCTGACATCGCCAACGACTGAGGTTACGGCGCGAAATTAACTCGTAAAAACGTCAATTTTCAAGCCAAACAATAGGTAAAAATCTAAAATAACTACAAAGCTTATTTTTTTGTAAACTGTATTTTAGTGAGAAAAATCGTAGTGTCGGATTGTCACTGAAAAATCGTACGAAATGTGATAAAATTGTACTGGTTGGCAGCTCTGTGAAGGTCTGCGTGGTTCACACAGCAATAAGAGGAAGGTTTACAGTGGTACCATGTGAAGCTCTATTCTCAGGGAAAGAGGTTATGAAGAGAATTGGTGGATCCTTTTTAGACTCGCGATTTCATTCTCGACAGCTTTCATGACAAATGAGAAAAGAAACATTTGACATCACAATTTAGAATGAAGAGGTGAACAGGCTAGTTTAACACACTTGTTCACATTAAGGTCAATCCTTATGTCTTCTTCATGTTTTGGGTCGTTACCTCGACGTGACCTTCGGTGACCTCCACATTTCCCATCATCCTGTGCAGGATGTCCATGAGCTTGTCTGCGCTGACCCCACCGTAAGTCATCAAGCCGTCCGTGCACAGGAGGGGCAGGTAGACCTGAAGGAGAAATGAAAGTGTTACTTTATTGTGTGTGTGACGGGAAGCTGAGATTGGTGAAACCGTACTTTAACCCTAACACTCCTCAGTCCTCCAACAGGTGAAGGATTGAGGAGGGTTAGGGTTAATATCCATCTTTTGTTTCTGTGTCTGGGGACGGAATCGAACATTCTTACATGTGAGACGTCAGAGCTATCTTCACAGCAAGCCCCTTGATGTCGTCGCACAGGTACAATGTAGGTCCCTTGATGAACCCCACTGGGCGTTACCTTGATTAAAGTGCATTTAAAACAGTCGACCAGACTAAGGCTTGACTCCTTGAAGTCAGAACAGCGACTAATTAATTCCAACCTGCTTTGTGAAAATGAGTCACAAGTCGCCAGTGCCACTTTTGAGAAACGGGCCTTTCAAGGAATCTTGCAGCACAAAAATCCATGGGAATCATCAACAGTTTTCCAAAACATATTAGTCCCTTTTCATCAGGATGCCAGAATGGGTCATCCATCGCAAGAAAAAAGAACTGAGCTTGCTTGCTCTTTCTAATGCAAAGTGAAACAAAAAAGTCTGAAAAAAAGGTGACCTCATGACTCATTTTCACGGAGCAGGTCACAATTTGGCAGAATTGCCTACCTCCTTTGCCAGCAGGTCCAGCTGTGCCAAGGCCGTGGTGTCGCAGTCCGTGTACACCACGTCCGTCTTGACGTTGTCTTTGGTCAGCTTGGAGGCTTGGTTGGTCTTGAGGAAGAAAACGGCCTTGGTGCGCAGGCCGAGGGGCGGAGCCAGGGAGGCCACCAGGGTGTTCTTGGGCTCTCGGGTGAAGACGAAGAGACGACGGACGTCCTCGTTGTTGCAGAACTCCAGGAAGGAGTGGCTGTGGAGCAAGAGAATCAAGAAGTGGCCAGGATTCACCATTTAAAAACATGTGTGCCACGCTTGGGTAAAAGCGGAAGCCTTTGGGCTATTTTAATCCCTTGTTTTCTTCAGTGGTTCCTCCACTGCCAGCCTCTGCTCTGTCTGAGGCCACTGTTCCTAATAACTTGAATGACAGAGTGCAAGTAGCTACGGACTCATCTGAGGTGAGTGGGACTTAAATCAGGGTGGCTTCAATAACACAACACTACATGTACGTGTACATGTACGCATAGAGATGTGTACCATTGACAACAAAGATCTCACAAGCATTAAAGCAATACCTGTACGTATACATTGTACTATTGAACGCACGCCTGGTTGGGCCCTCTGTGGGTCTGACCTTGATACATGTACACATGTACATGTAGGTAACACCTCTACTGTAAGGTTCCAGGCTACCAACAGGAACATTACAGGCCAAACCCCCCCCCCGGCACTACCTGACTTTTCAGTAGCACAGCCATAAACTCTAGTTGCAGTTTGTTCCAAAAGGACGAATGTACATTGTACATTGAAAAATGTTTAATTAATGGATCAACCATGTCAACTATTAGAAAGATACTGTACCGACGGTGATATTCCACAATAAACTCATCCCAGACGGTGTTATTTTCAGGTGTGCAACTGGGACTTTGACAAAAAACACAAGGAAATTCGAATCTTCACAAGATTTGGTCAGTGTTTTTCAATTTTCAATGGCATGAGTGTGAAGTGAAAACCGAGGAGATCAGCTGAAAAGTTGCATGCCTGTATTTCGTCTGCATGGTCATTTCAAAACTACTTTTTGAAGTGACCAAATACCATAAGTACAGTCCTTTACAAAGCTTAACTTCACATATGGCATGTACATGTATGGCGCTCTTTGGTGGTCATTTACTCAAGATCTGTGCAATGTTTCCCATCGCACTGTCACTATTTCAAAAATTCCAATAATGCCCTGGAATGATATTTGCCACAACACCGGGCCTTGAAACACAGAGGGCGCCACACACTTGACCTTCCATGGAGGAGCTCAATGCCTCTTGCATATACAAACACAGAGGGAATCAATCAAGCTTAAGAAGAAGTACATATCCACCTTGAGCAGAAGCACCCCCTCATTGGTTGAAAAGAGCCATGTTGGTGGGGAATGATCATTTTGCTGGTAGCGACACAACTGTAATGTATGCATTTCATAGTCATTTGTAAACCAGTGAAGTGCAGTTCCGACCACAGGGGGCCTCCATTGCTAGGAAAATTGCACCCTCTCTTGGTCTACCTCGGGGCTCGCATATATCATCCACTACTCATACAGAGACTACCATTCAACATGTTCAATGAAGACCATATACATTTACATGTAACTGGGACAGGAAACTGTGCATGTGTACGCCTCATCTGGTGTAAACTGGCTCAGGGAAGGATTTTTGAACTTCGGGCCAACACAGAAAAAATCTTACCGGTTCTCATCGCTGGAAAAGAGCGCTTTGAGGTCGTCATTACGAGGCCTCAGGCTGGAGGTGATGCGTGTCTCCAAGAATCGTAATCTCTCGTCTACTTCCATGATTCTTTTTGCAGGAATTGGTTTACCAATTTACAGGTTATTGAGCCAGATTTAAGCTGGGCATTTCTGCAAAGACAATTTTAAAAATAGAAACAGCAAAAGTTGTTAACAGTTTACACCTTTTTCTTTTACATGTATATAGAACAAAGGTACTGTGGGTTGGGAAAAATGGGCAGGGCTACTACATTCATTTATCGTGTTGCAAAACGTTTTCTACGTTTTACATCTCACAGCAGGAAATAAAGCTCTGGAGAAATTTTCGTTTGTTTGAGGGATGGAAAGTCCACAATTGCACTTACTCTGAATCTCATCTTGTGACTATGAAGTCACAATTATACGGCGGCTTTATTTATACATGTACGTTTTCAAAATCATTTTTTATCTTTGCTTGGATGTGATATTGGCAAGCATTACATTTAAGTGACAGGAAACATTTTTGATAAACATGTACAGGATTCTTAATCTACCAAAAAGAAAAACTGATTTTAAGCAGGGATTTTGGAGATGCCAAACTGTGTCAAAGCGTCAGGATTTTGACTAAAATTTACATTTCAAATTATCTGTATACATGCCTTGTTTCAATACACGTAAATAAAATTGTTGACTACAATGCAGATTTCAAAAATTCTACAACTGGATTTTAGGGAGAGCAGCTAACACATGCAAACACAGAAGACAACATAATTTGATTCACGATTTACAAATTACAATTCACAATAGTATTAATCATGTTAAGAAAATGAGTCAAATGTCATCAGGATGCGTCTGTAACAACAATGCTAAAACTTGTCGCATGAAAAAACATGAAAAAACAAACAAATTTCTCAGTTCCAGCAGGCTCAGTGCTGTACTGGTAAAATACAGCAAAAACAAGGAGGAGAGTCTAATATCCACTACCTGTGATTTTTTTCTTTCTTTTTCATTTTAATCACAACATCACCATTTATACACACAGGCTCTGGACCTATAGAAAACTTTACAAATCTTTACAATGATTGAATCACCGACTAAGCTGAGGATGTAGCTACAGTTCAAAATTCAGACAGAACGTACATGTACTAATCACTGTCTGTTGACAGTTGGGAACCATAAGCCAATTTCCCGTTCCACCCCATGCGATGAAGTAAACAAAGCTAGAGGGGAACACATTGTCTACAATTACAATTGTGAGCACAATTCGCCAAACGTTCCGCAATGTTCTTGTCATGAATTTGCTCCCTTCTATCATGTCTGTTAAAATCTTCTGAGCATGCGCATACAAAACATGAAAAAGGTTTACCATGTACTGATGATGTAGGCCTAGACCTAGGCTAGAATAATAGGCCTACATGTACATTATACATGATGTAGGGCCTATATTTTTAGGGCCTGTCATGATAATATAGGCCAAGGCCTATTTCTTCTAATACAGGAAAGGGGTCCCGGTTGACTTGTCGTAATGTAGCTGTTTGTTTTCACCACAAAAGGTCACCTCCCAGATGTCAATGACAAAGAGAGTTGTGTCTTCAAAATTAATGAGCAGTTTAGGTTTGGCCTACCTGACAATCCTTTTTGACAATGAGCCCACGGCCATGCAACATCTTGTTTTGATGTTTCAATGCACCCGCCTGATCATGCTGATGGATTCTCTACTGAATCATTTTGGCCCTACCATAAGTAAAATTGAAATGTGAATAAAATAAAAGGCCTAGGCCCTAATTTAAATTATCTTCCAAAACCAACAGGCAACAGACTAGTGCACTGAGGTCAGATGTGGGCCGAAATATAGTGCTAGTGTTTGGCGCTAGGGTACCAGACTTCCGTGACTACAGTGTGGATAACCGTCGTCGTAAATTCTCCAGGTTAAAATAAAATTCTGAAGTATTAACATTAACATGTTAGGCCTAGAAAATTCAGCTTAAAAACCCATTACCTCCTTTCATCGATCAGCTTGTGAGGTTGTGTCTCACTTACAGTAAAAATAAAATAGGCCTATCGGCAAAGTTTTTCTCAAGTTCTGTTACTTTCTGACTCTGAGGAAACCGCCATGTTGTTGATTTCCCGGTTGCCAGCGAGATTAATTTGCATACGTAATTTGATTCATTTAGTTCAGCATATGAAACTTGCTTTCTTAAAACTTTGTCAAATATGTTAGATTAGTTTTATATAAATAAGTACGAATTAGGAAAACTGATATTTATTTTTAATTTATTAATTAAATTTATTGATCTGACAAAAGAATAAAATCTATACATCCCTTAGTTTAGAAATATTTTGAATGAGGCTATACAACAGGAGTACAGATAATAATAGTGAATGAACAAACAAACAAATTGCAAACTTCTGAAAATCTGAAAATGGCGGCGCGCACAAAACGGGTGATCGCAAAAATATCTCCAAAACGGGTACAAAATAATAATATAGGCCTAGGCCTACACATGCATGACTACATGTACGTTAATGTCTAGTTGAACGTGGACGAACATTCACTTGGCTGATGACGTACGTCATTTGTTGATGGTACCCACAAGTTGAAAATTAAAGAAATAATTTTTATTCTCATCATGAAACATGGACACGCTTTTCTTCCAAAACAAACACGGGTAAGACTATCGACTGTTACGCCCCAACTAAAGTTGGGACAGTCCCAGCTGTAGTGCTGCAGTTGGGCTGGTCCAACTATTGTTAAGCAATGCCTGTGGAAAATGTCTAAACATTATCCAAGTCAATGTGTCTCAGGCTGCATCCGAATCTCTCGTCTAGGGCTGGGTCTTCTCTCCATGGGAATGTGTGGAGACGCGTAGACAATAGACCTAGACATAACTCTGGAAGCCCGTTTCGGACACGGCCTCACACTTGACACAATTCATCTAAAATGTGGCACTTCATCTCTTCATCTAGCCCTATGACCAATGACATGACATTTGTAAACAATATGACTTTGGCACATGCTGGGCACATCATGCACGCTAGTTGGGACTGATGCTATAGTTCGGGCGTAACAAGACTAAAGTAGGCCTAAGACATGATTGTAAGAAGAAACTGTCTTAAGACTAACGTGACTAGCGTTCGAACTGAAGAGCTTCTTAGCAATGTATTGTCATCCTGTTTTGTGGCCTAGGCTAGCATGGCTAGACCAATGTTTTATTCCTCCATGGTTGTGCCACAACCATGGCGAACTTGCGGCTAACCATGCGACAGTAGGCATAAGCCCTATAGGCCTAAACAAACATCTTGGTAATTGTTCTCGAATTTTTGCTAAGTGGCGATAGATAAGAGACAGATTGTAAAAGAGAGCCACTACAGCCCTATTTGTGGGGCTACATGTACATTTGTAGTCCAGACATGCATAGGCCTCGGCCTACATCATATTCATGTACATGTACAGTGTATGATGTGTAGGCCTAGCTCTGTGCCATGGTCTGTCCATTTTAACATTAACATGGAGGAAGGAATTCGTCTGACTGCCTGACTATGAGCATCTGAGGCTAAGATGCTCGTAGTCAGACTAATTCAGACTAAGCATCATTCGTGAAAATAAGCATGATAAGCCTAGGCCTACCTATACATGGAGTTACAGTTACATGTACATGCCTTATCCCAAACACGGCATGGGTGATTTTGCACAATGGTAGGTCTCAGAAAGTCATTACGGGATAGAAAAAGAGGCATATAATTGCCTTTTTTCTCCTTCCCACCATTGCCCACAGTGCCTCACTACCACTAGTACCAGTTGAGGCACACATCACAACTCGGGGATTGTCTCTATTCGGAGAAGTCCCTTTATTTTGGGACAAAACCAGTCCCCTGAAAAAGAGAATGTCTTCTTAAAAGGGGGCATTTTCCCAAGTGGGCTTTAATAGGGGCATGCCCCCAAGTGCGCTTTTTGGGGCATGCTATATCACTTTCTGGTGGTTTACATGTCTTTAGCCACTGCAAGGAAAAATTAGTGATGTCCGTATTTGGAACTCTTACCGATAAGCTGTTTTCACATTTACATGTAGGTCGATTTTTCAAATTATTATTTTTGATGGGTTTTGATCTGTAGCTCAAATCCTTTTGAAGATGAACCCCTGCCGGTTGCCCACTACCACCCAAGCCTACAGAAACAACTTACGGAAGCCGAGAAAAAGGTAGCCAGTCCATTTTCACGTTATAATGGTACTGTACATCCTTCACTCACAGCTCTCTAGGATGAGTGACTTACACATAGCAAGGTGCAGACTGCAAAATCAGCACTTTCTCCGGTGGTGGCAATATCACATGCCACACCCGGTATGCCTAGTGTGTGGAGTGGTGAGAAATATTCACATGAATTCAATATCAACGAAACAGAAATGATATGAGGATTCCTGATGAGAAGCAAATGTTTCTAGCTCTTGCAGTTGGGTAATTCTATAAATTAGGGGTCCAATTTTTTTTCGTGTCCCAGTCACATCTGACGTATGATTTTGTAAGTTCAGAACACGTTCTCTAATTTCCATGAGTGATGACTTTATACAGATTACCTGCCAAACAAATGGAGCTAGTTTGAAATCAATTTCAGAGATATTTCCCATGACAAATTTCATAGGTCAGGTGTAACCGAAACACAAATGGTCTCCGAATTTATAGAATGGCACAGTTACCTATACATGTACCGTACATATACATGTAGTCATCAGTTCCGGCTATTACATGTAAGTCGTGCTCTCGTATCTCAAATTCTGCAGTTGTTGGCTCCTTAGGAAGAATTTTTTTCATCAGTGAAAAAGATTGCACATGGAAGCTGTAGAGGTTCTTACTAGAGATAAGAGATGATCATGTCACTGCAAGCACCTAACAAAAGAAGCACGGTGCAATAACAGTGGATGCTCGTTGTTAATGAACTGTGTTTCTTTTGTTGGATGTTCGTAGTGTGTACATGTATACAAATTCTTAATGGGATGGTTCCAACTATTAGACCAAAAGAACATTTAATTTTCTGTCATTGGATCAGTCGTACAGGTCCTGGCCTGACAGGCATTGTAAGCTCTTTACAAGATTTCTTACCGTGTTTCCTGTACAGATTTGCAGCAGACCACGTCTCAGAGTTCAGTAAATAAAAGTGAAAGTCTTTGATTCAGAACTTCTTCAGAACTCCACCTGGCTCACCCGATGAGCCCCTTCCCCTCAGGTTTAATATTTGAGATCTCACTCCAACTGTCGATGTAGAAAAATATTCTTGCCTCAATTGAATGTTTTTTTCTTGCATTTTGAACTGGAAAAAAGTGGAGTTCGATCGATCCCTGGTTGTACTTTTAAATGTGAAGCGGAAGATTTTGTTGAGGGATGCCAGTTTTCAGGCAGAAGCCTGGTTTCAGGCTTGGTTTTCTTGAGTTAAATATTGGACTATATGTAATTTCAGGCTTTCAGTTATATTGAAGCTTCTGGATTTTTCAGGCTCTGGACAAGAAACTGAGTGGCATAATTTGCAAAGATTGCTGAAACACTTATCACTTCATTGCATTTCTCTGTATGTACATGTACATGTAGGTAAACCTAAGTCCAGACAGATTGCTCAAACATGATGTCATCGGGCCCTCGTCCCTAGCCCTCCAAGGCAAGGACAAACCATTGGAGAAACCCAGCCCGGCAGAGAGAGAATTCCTTGGAAGGGCCAACACCCTGCTAGCCAAGGAGCTGCCCACTCACGACACCCCCAGCCCCGGAAACGCCTCCTCCAAATTTGACGAGTCGTGGCCGACCAGCGAGCGGCCGTCTACCATCGAGAGCCCAGGAGAATACAGACCCCCTCGCTCAGTGATGACCACAGATCCAACAAGACCAGCACATGGAGGTTAATAATCAGAGAAGCTCATCTACTCAACTTCATGTACCTCATAAAGTGATCGCCCTGCCCAGTAGTGAAAACTTGCGAGCCAGACCCCATTTTGTAGGGGGCGATGCCTCCATCATGCAGTAAAATTGCTTCAAATTAGATTTTTGAGCTTTGCCTGCAACAAAATGAAATCTATGGACTTCTTCCCAAGTGAAATTTTTCAGTATTTGTTGGTGGTAACCTGTACATTATGGCTATGTGACTTGCTGTGTGAATGTGAGGCAGAATTCATCAGGGCCACTTTAAAGTCCATGACCTCTAACATAGGACTTTTGCATAATGTGAGTCATCAGGAACCCTCGACGTGTTTCGGCCAAATGGTGTCCATGTTCATCAGGATGCCAGACCCAGTGATACATCAAAACAGGAAAATCAGTTTGATCTTTTCAATTCGAACTGAAACCCGCAAGTGGCTCGGCCGACATCTGGCTCATTTTCACAGAGATGTCACATGGTAACTTTTTTGTGTCTTCAACCAATTTCTCTATGCTTGCGAGTTGGATGAAATGGGGCCTCGTTCTGTTCAAAGGCACCGCTCACATATTCTTAACCTTGAAAGAGCCTGGGGGGGCGTGGCAGAAAATGCCCCTCAATATTTACTCCAACATTGCTGCAGTTTAAGTTTTCTTGGACGCACTCCATCTGATGGTGTTTTTGACGTAGTTTTCTTGTGGTCATTTTGACACATTTCGTGAAAAATCAGATTTGCCGTACTGTTTCTTTGCCAAGGCAGGTCATCCAGAAATCCATACTTTTTCCATAGACGGGCCGCCATGGGTAGGCCTTTAGCTTCAAACAACCATTTACATGAAACCGTATGTCATGTTGAATCAAAACTGCACATAAATTTGTAACTAATAATTAATGGCATTTAAGTTCTTAGGGGGCGGAATCCCCCCTTCCCTCTGGCTGTGAGATGGTCCAAAAAACCCAGGGTTAATGGCTGAATACAGGTAACTTTGCATTTCGGAATCTAAAAGAGTCAATTCATGGTCAAACATTGGGGTGTCTGTCGCTGCGTCCTCTACACAGTTTTGCAGCTGAGTCAGTTTTCATGTTCTTGTTGTTTTGGTAGCACTGTGAAATCGGTCATTTTTACACCATATGCTGAGTAAAGTGCTAGGGGATTTGCTCCTGACGTTGCAAAAGTGCGTCATGTTCAATGACTCAATTATCATTTTTACCATTTAAAATTTGTGTACTTGTGTTTATCACCAGATCACTTCATCAAGGAAGGATTATCAGGTGGAAACAAAACGTTTCCTGGACTGTTTAACATTTTACGTGTACTCTCTAGACCTTGGAGCAACCATGGTGACGAAACTGCCTGGATCCAGCTCTTCAGCGTCAGGGACTGACTACCTAGCCCAGTGGAGAAATAGATACAACAAGCAGCACCAAAACCAGCCACACCAAAACCGCCCAGCTGAGGGGTCAACTCTTGCCAAGTGAGTACATTGCGATGACAACAAAACAATGTAATTTGTACTTTTTGGGTTCATGTCAAGTGCTGGTAGACGTCATAAAATATATTGAGAAGACTTGATATATGTTACTTTACTTTGACATTGATAAGCCTAACATTGCTCTGTAATGATTAATGGAAATGTCAATATCTAAAACAAAAAGGGGAGCATTACATCTTGGGCAAAACTATCCCCCAAAAATATCTTAGTGAGATGTAAAGGCAGTGTGTGGAAGCTGACGCTCGTGTCCCCAAGCAAGATACTTTACTGCAATCACCTCTCTTCATCTAGGAGCACGCACAGCTGGACAGACATAGTCTGTCTCCAAATCCAGTGGCTATGGCTTAGAGTAACCCATCTATGGAAAGTGGTTGGGTAGGCACACCGTTACACACAGCCACAAGCACAACTGTCAGACACACTATAATGTGATTTGCTTCATGCCGTTTTGAACTTTGTTTGCTTCTTTCCCCTAATCCTAAAAAAAAAACCTTGGAATTCACATCATTTACTATAATTATAGTTTATAAGTTACATTATGCATAGATGTTTCATTGAAACGATCAACCTCACATTCCACACAAAAACGTCTGTGGCCAAAAATTAAGAGCAAGAACGTAACAAAATTGGATGAAACAAACCCTTGGGTAAGACCATTCAGTTAATATGGAACTCTACCACGGATCTGCTGATTTCTTCATTTCTCACTTCTCAAGCGGACCATTTCAAATTGAAACACAGTGTACGTAGGTCATATGTTGTTTTGAATTTCCTGATTTTTATTTCTGAATTCTTCTCAAGTGGACCATTTCAAATTGAAACACAGTGTACATAGGTCATATGTTGTTTTGAATTTCCTGATTGTTTATTTCTGAATTCTTCTCATGTGGAGCATTTCAAATTGAAACACAGTGTACATAGGTCATATGTTGTTTTAAATTTCCTGATTTTTTTTTTCTGAATTCCGTGTTACATGTCTGCCATTGCTTCCACTCAGGCCTTAAAATTGCTTCAGTTTTGTGTATGAAGATCCAAGTGTATAAGAGTTGGTTGCTGACTTTTATTGAGATATCTCATCAGAAGTAGAAAGCATCCCAGATGATATAATCCAGTTGACTCTCAGGAGCAAATGGCTCGTTCGTTGCTTCAGTATACCGGTGGCATCTTTCCACAAATTTTCTCGATCTTCATTTTTCAGGTACATCCAACGCTTTCGCTACAGCGAGCCCAGGAGCCGTCAGGAACGCGAGAAGGAGAAGCAGCGGGCAGGAGGCGGCAGCGACTTCTGGTGGCTGGCCCTGCCCTCCCGCACCTCCACACCCTCCGACGAGGACGGCCGAACCCCACCGCGGCTCGCCGCGCCGGGGGTGGGGAATCGACAAAGAGGGAGGGGAGGTGTAGTGAGACCCCTTGGCAGGAGGGAGGCGGCAGGGAGTAACAGGATGAGCTCTTCGTCTGCGTCGCCTTCTGACAGGGTCGACACAGACACTGAAGATCTGCAGACCAGAGCAGACAGGCTCCTAGAAAGAAGGTAGCCACACACCCGTAGTGTTTTAACTCAAATTCATGGAGAAATATACACAATAATACTCCTTTCTGCTTGGTTATGACACACACAGAAATGAGATTTTTTTGGTGTCGATGGAAGGAGGTTATTAAAGGGTTAACCATTTTTTCACATTTTACGTACATATGTATGCCAGTAAAAGTCAATCCAACAGATCTCTTTTTAACCCTCACACACCCGTGCGCAACAGACTTTTACTTTCCAAAATTCAAACTTCCGCTGTTCATTGAAGCATGAAATGTGAAATACAAAACTGGTGTCAATTGAAGCAGAACTACGCCCTTCACCAACGGGTACAACCAGAATTTTGAAACTTGGTCCCGTGTTACTTTTACGGTACTTCTTCTGAGAGTCTACGTTTTTCTGATACGGGGCGTATTTCCCAATAATATTGTTCTACATTGACCTTTCCCAATATTCAGTCCAGTCTTAAAGTTCAGTTTGTAAACCGTTGATTGAATAAACTCTTGCAGTGAATCAACTATACTAAGCGAACCTTCCGTCAGCTCTGATGGAGTCGGAATCTCGTCAACCCCTTCCAGTCATCAGGAACCAGACTACACAGTCCGGGACGTGCCGAGACCCTTAAAGCCAGCGGCGAGCTTTCACATGCCTCCGTCCGCGGAGGCGGGGCACCCTCTTGGCAAGACGCCAGGTTTGCGCCCAGAGGACGATATCCTGCATCAGTGGAGAGTCAGGAGGCGACTTGAGGAGGCGCGAAGACAGGCAGCCGGTCGGGAAAAGTGGTCCAATGCATCAAGAGGTGCCAACTTGGGGGTCAGTGTCGGTCACTATCATTTTTAAAGACTTGGCGTAGATTCAAGGAGCCAAGAGATCTAGGGCTGTGCCGAATTTCTGAATATTCAATCGATTACCGGATGTATTTGAATATTACTTTTTTAATTGGAATATTCGACATTTTCAAATGCAAAATTCATGAAAAGGGAGAATTTTCCTTTGGTTTAAATGACAAAAATGGTACTATGGAGGCTTGTTTCAAGCACATTGAAAAGCAGTTGAAAAGCAGCAGAAATCTTACAACAATTCAAAAAGTGAATTAATAGAAATTTTCAAGAGGGCAAGAAGTGTTGTTCATCTCATAAATCTTGCTAAATGGTGGCTGGAGATACTCCTGGACGTGAGAAGCTATAATACTGATTATAATGCACAATTGTATTCATTATAGCGACTGATTTTGTATATGGTTTCTTCAGCAACAATCGACCAGTTGGTACAACCGAATATTCTGATATTCAATCAAATTGAAGGTCGAATATTCAAACAGTGAATTAGTCGAATTGACTGAGCCCTAAAGAGACCATCAAAGAGTATGAGAACAGCCATGTATTGTTGTCTCTGTAACCTCAGTCGTGGGTGAGCAGTTTAACCCATCGGGCGCCTATTAATTGTTTACCCCTCCCCCCACCAGCCCCCCCCCAACGTTGGATTTATTCACTTTATAAAACTTAAAAATCTCACCCATGGAGCAACCTTTTCATATACTGTGCTAATGCCAACAATGTTAAAAGTGACCAAAAAATGCATCCTGGTGTTTACAAAGCATAACCAAACCCTGGCAGAAGACCTGGGGGAAGCCCGGGGGGAGGGGAAAGGGTAATTACTGTAGTCCACATACATCTACCGTCACGTGTTGCCTGAGGACTTTTCCCCGCACTGTATAGTTTGATGGAATATCAGGCTTTTCGTGGTGAAAGACAGCAATAGGTGGAAAGGCTTGCCCTAGCACCATGCGGAGGAATATATCTCTGATGAGTATGTGTGGTTCTGAAAAGAACCGGCAAACTCTATGGTTTGCTTTATTCATCTGGAAATAACAGTGTAATGCATTGTTTCACAAGTCTTCAGAGGTTGAAATATCCACCCCCATCCGGGTAGCCATTGTATTGTGAAATGTCCACCCCCATCCGGGTAGCCGTTGTATTTTAAAATATCCACCCCATCCGGGTAGCCATTGTATTTGAAATGTACACCCCCATTTGGATAGCCATTGTATTTTAAAATATCCACTCCCATCTGGGTAGCCATTGTATTTTAAAATATCCACCCCCATCCGGGTAGCCATTGTATTTGAAATGTCCACCCCCATTTGGGTAGCCATTGTATTTTAAAATATCCACTCCCATCTGGGTAGCCATTGTATTTTAAAATATCCACCCCCATCCGGGTAGCCATTGTATTTGAAATGTCCACCCCCATTTGGATAGCCATTGTATTTTAAAATATCCACTCCCATCCGGGTAGCCATTGTATTTTATTTTTTGATTGTCTGATTTCTTCCTGTAAATTTACTTTGAACCAACCCAGATGAAACTTAAGAGAACACAGCGGAAAGCCTTTATTTAGAGTTCCTCCAGTCTCATATTTGATCAATGGCGCACAATCTTTACTGTGCTGACTGCATGACTGGTTTCATCCTGTGTACAGAAGCCGACTCCAGGAGGTGCCAGCCTCGATGACTTCAGGAGACGGCTCAAGCAGCATGAGCTTCTCACGCAGTCCCGACCAGGCACCCTGCGGACCCAGCTATCAGAACCACTGACTAAGACCACGGGCACCAGTCCGATGCCTCAAACCACGGCAACCCAGACCAATGGTGTGCTGCTCTCTGTTGGTGAAGATGTGCTAGTCAGGGACAGCATAATGAGGAACACCATTGTTGCGAAGAAATCGGATGACGGTCCGTGCAGGGAACCAGTGATGCCTGCAAGTTCACATGTTCATGCCCTTCAGGATATCTCTGCTGGGCCAGAAGAGGCTATCAGTTACCAGTCTGGTGATAAATTCAGAGATCACCCTACCCCTTTACGAACTGTTCCCGGGGAACCAGGTCATGATAGAATTGCAGAACCAATCATAGCAAGTCCCAATGTACGACCAACAGCAAGTTCCATCGTACCTCATTTGCATATGGCCTGTGACATCATACCTTGCCCAGAGGATCAGAAGCCAGATGACAGATCGCATCGTAACATTGACTCTCGTGGGAGTGATCTAGTGAGCGGCGAGCGCATCAGGAGCAGCCGTGTAAGAGATGCGCAAGATCTCTCAGCAACAGGAGCTGTGACCGCGTCAGTAACTCGGCCACAGGCATCCTTGCACCCTGCTCCTCTCAGAGAGGTCCTTCCTAATAGAGATGATACTGCTGCTCATCAGAAGCATCTCCAGGAGCGAACTGCTCATAGCAGAAACATGTCTGAGCATTTATCCGTCACCAAAACATCTCAGCCAACAAAACCGAGAACAAGTGTCAGAGAAGGGGATGACCACAAGATACCCGAAAGAAGACAAGAGACGAAAGATGACTTTCCTCGGCAGAGTCTCGACTTTGAAGAAGATTCAAGGCGTGACAGAAGACAGACCCCCGGGAGTGCAGATGACGAGATTGAGGAAGAGACAGAAGAGGAAATCAGAGATGGAGGGATGACAGGGCCTCCATTGAGAGGCCAAGAAAGGGGCCCTTTCCGTTCCTCATCACCCATCGGGACAGCGGTGGGCCAGGTAAGAGCACGGTCAGAATATCACGGTGCACTGACTTACATGTACTTACTTGGAACTAACCACTCCTCGCCCTGACCCCATTGTGCAGGGTTGGAATCCTGCTCAGGGCCCCCCACACGTATCGCTTTGTCAATCGCTACCTCGCAAGTAGACCTGTATATGTACCTCTAGAGCTGGAAATTTGGCCAACTTTATTTCACACTGTAGCCCAGAGAATCCTCCAACAGAAATTGTTTTCCTTTGAGAAAGTTAAACCCGGGGGTCTCTGAGTAATTTTGCGATTACGAGATTTGAAAGTGAAATGGTCTCACGCAATATACATGTACATGTTCACATACAGATATACACATCTGCACCTTTAACTGACGTCAACTGATTTAAATTTGAAGCTGAACACTAGACCAGCCATTTACAACACGTATCATTTGGTGAGGCCCTTATTTCATTGACGTTGACATTTGTACTTATTTATGCCAAGAATTTTTGATATTTTTTTAAATTTCTTTTTAATCAGTCATGTAATTTTTTACTTTTCCTGAAATTCTAAAGTGGTCAAGACTAAGAAGTATATTTCCAAATAGGTCACTTGGAGACATTTTGTGGTAAATTTTTCAACATTAGGGAGACATCGGTCATTAGGGAGACATTTCAATGTCTCCCGAATGCTCTAACTACCAAAAGGAGGAAAATTTTTTTTGTCCACACTTTGAGAGATGATAGATTAGGGTCTGAAAGGAAAACATGCAAAATTTGGTTAAGATCAGATTAGGGAATATTGAATTATGAGACGGTAAAGTTTGAAAAATTTTGTGCACGTTCCTATGGGAATGTCTCCCAAGTGATCCATTTTCGGTAATTATTATTTTCCCACTGATTAATTATGTTTTTCTTTGCAGAAAGAAAGTGAACATTTCTAAGGCTTACACTCATGATGTTGATCATGATAAGAGCATTGAGCAGAGATTTTTTGTTTGTTAAAGTTGGTGCTCAAATCTGCAGATCTTCCGGATTCAGAACTGGATAAAAATTAAATATACCGACGTAATTGTAAAACACTTTATTTTTCTCCACTCTCCGACCAAACTCGATGTCACCGATTTCATTTTTGTGAACTTCGGTCTCAGTGGCTGGTGCTACTGGTCAGGAACACCTCTTTTTTTTTTTTGGGGGGGGGAAATGTTGAACTTTGGTCTCAGTGGCTGGTGCTACTGGTAAGGAACACCTCTTTTTTCTCTCTTTTTTTTGGGGGGGGGGGAAATGTTGTATTCTTCCCTCCAATTTGAAGACCCTTACTTGTTTTTCTTTAGACTGTAGAAAATAGTTTAAATTTTTTTTCCCATCCTCTAAGATTTGTCTTTAAAAAATCCGAGTACCAACTTATAAAAAATGCCCACCTTAGTTCACTCCCAGTAGCATGCCTCCCCAACACCCTGCTGTTGAATTTCCTCATTCCACCCCCCCCCCCAAAAAAATGAAGTACCGGTACTCTTTTTTCACCTGTCCAATATCGCAGGTCATCTCCGATCGTCTCTTCGGGACACCCGGCCACACCACAGTCTCCACACCCAAGTCCAGCATTGACAGCCTTCCCAGCATGCATTCCTCCCTCAGGTCGCACACATCTGAGAGCTTCACTCCACCCCAGGGTGAGTTCAACTCAAGCCAGTGAAACCTTATCAGCCATGCTCAATTCAACAAGATTTTTCATAATCTGCACTGCCTGAAAGTCCAATTGTGACTTGTTAATTCTTTATATATGCTTTGAGTTTAGTCTCGCTTATTTCCTGTTCTTGTGTTTTTTTCCATTTCCCATCAGAAAGCCTCTTCCAAGTATATATTTTCTGTTCATTTGTACAGTGGTATGTGAGTGTGATTTCTTTTTTAAGGATTTTTTGGAGTTTTACTGATTTCTGAATAGAACATTTTGGGCTTTAAAAGCTTAATTGTTCAGATTTAGCAACTTTTATTAAAAAACCAAGCTCAAGATCTGCGACAGCCACTAGGGAGAGGGCCCATGCCTCGTTAATATTTATTGAAAAGCTGAAAAATCCCGGTGCTTTATTGTCACTGTTCCACCCGCTCTGCTTGATGTTTCATGGATGTCTCTTCATTCCAGCAATCTCACCCTTTATTGTAATTAATTGCCTCTTCTGATGAAACAGTCCTCAAACACTTTCGATCTAATTTGGGAAGTTATTCATTCCAATTGCATTCCCGGATTTCCCCCTCTTTCTCCATTTGAAAAATGAAAGTTGCGTCAGGAGTTTTCATATGTATACTTACACCACCAGTCTGATGTGAAGGTTTTGCTTTGCCAGTTTTAAAAAGAGAAATTGGAAAGTGATTGTAGTTCTCCGAAAGATCCGAGACACGAGTGTCAACTGTGAATTTGTATCTCAATTTACCGTTTGGCTGCTGCTTGAAATGTCAAGAAATTTTGAAGTTTTTGATGGGATTGTTGCACGAAAGAACGGATTATGACCCTGACAATACACTGACAAATTGTAGTGTCATGGCCAGATTTTCAGCACCACGCCCAGATTTTTAACGTCCCAACAAGATTTTCAGCGTCCCACCCAGAGTTTTAGCATCATGGCCAAAAATGTTGGCGTGACGGCCCCTGTGCTAAAATGTCCTGCCGAGAACACTGAGATGGTGAATGTTTGTAAGTTTTTCATCTGTAATCAGCGATGTAAAAGTTTCAATATTTTTTTCCTGTTTTCCCTACAAAAACCCAATTAACAAGTTATAAGCTACAGAACAGTTCTCAGATATTCTTGATTTATGTGATTTCAGTGACTGTTCCCAATCCCTGGAATAGGTTCCTACTCTTTAGTAAACAAAAACTATATAATGTAGCAAAACAGAAAAAAAATTAAACTAATCTCTACCCAAACTTTGCAGCACATGGATAAAGTCAACCTACTTTTATCACCTTGGCCAAAACAGTTTACCAAAGCTCTCAGAATTTGTTGCTTTAAGAAGATTATCAAAAGAACTTCAGTATTTGCCAAAAGAAGCAACTCTTCTCACAAACATAAATTGGTCATGGGGATTACCCCCCTGTGGGGGCAAAGCGTTGTTTGGGCACTTGCCACCGGTGATTGGAACGATCTGGTGGTCAGTCGGGCAATCTCAGTGAGAAGTAATAGTTTACATTGTGGGATATAGGTTACTAATCCTATGCCTGGGGCAGTCTGTAAGGGTTACCGGGGAAATGAAGCTTGAAGGTGGAAAGGATTAACACAAGACAATGACCCCCCCCCCAGCAAAGGGTTAGCAGATTGTGACAACCTGTGTTTGGACATGATAACACATGGATAACACTGCTTAAACTAAAGTAGCAGATTTGGAAATCAAATATTTTCTATGCTAAGAGGAGAACCCCATGTTGTGAGCCAAATTGCTGAAAACAAACAACATTTTGATCCTATAAAAATCTTTGTGAAAGAGTGAATAGTACAAGAAATAATCTATGGGTACTTCCAGAAATTAGGCGTCCATTTCTTGTGTCCCTGTCACATCTGACATGATTTTGTAAGTTCAGAACACATTTTATGATTTCCAAGAGTGATGAATTAATGCAAATTACTTGCCAAACGAACAGTAGTACATTGTAGTTTGAAATCAACTCCAGTGGTATTTCCATGTCAAACAACGAAGGTCAGATGTAACAGAGACACCAAAAGGTCACACTTTTGGACCCCTAATTTCTGGAATTACCCATAGACATGTAAGTTCAATTATAAACAGGAATGGTCAAAGACATTAGTCTTCATGCAGATGGTGGCAACAGGGCAAAGAAAGCAAGATGGAGAGGCACCGTGAAGGGAGGAAATATAAGGCACAAAGGTAGAATTTTTGCTAACAGCAAAGCAGGTCACTTGTCAGTGTATGGTATACATTGTTTGTTGTCAGCCTTTGGTTCTGCGGTTGGCAACCTAAAACCCTGTACGTGAATGATATGCAGTGCCAGTTACTGGTTGTCAGCTGCGGGGGTTGTGGTTTTTTTTCAGGATTTTTTCCTCAGGTTTCAGGGATTCCGACCCCAGTCTGTGGGATTTTGGGTTTGATCAATTAGTTTTCTCCCCTGTTTCCACCTAGTATGAAAAAAGTCCCAGATTGCCATCAATGTAGCCAGTTTGTGTGGAGAACTCATGCTTCTTGGCTACCCCCAAGCAAAGAATTCCAGATTGGATGTTTTGTGGATTGCTATTATACCCTTTATGGCCCAAACTTCAACCCTAAGACTCTTCTGCCACACAAGCTTGACCCTGTCCTCAGAAAGGGCAGCCCTTTTTAACAGATGTCACAGTCTGGTGGGCGTAACTTGATTAGTATCACTTCACCTTGACCGTTTTGAATGCGATCACCGCTCGTGACTTCCTGAATCTTGTCTACTATTAAACCTCTCTCATCCTTGCTGTCTTCCGCCCAGGTCGTCCTGACAGAGAAGAGGTCACATCCTCGGCGTCGTCATCGGACCGTGAGGAGTTTGCAGAGGATGAGCTGCTGCAGCTGCTGAGGCGCCGCCGGGCGCAGTACGAGAACCAGCTGCAGACTCTGGATAGGCTTATCGAGATGCAGAGTGCGGGGACGTGACTCTGGCTATGAGGACGTGATGTAGTGACTGAGGACATTATGTGGTGAGTGAGGACATGCTGCAGGCAGTGCGGGCATGATTGAGACAGTGAGGACATGATGGATGCACCGAGGACATGAAGCATGCATTGAGAACATGATGCAGGCAGGCAACATAAATGCAACACAGTGTCAATGACACTTGCCAAAGTTTGGGATAGTGGCGCAGGTGGCTGGATGTGACGAGGAGAGGCAACAGGAACAGCATTTTGTCGGCAGTGAGGACATGATTTAGGCAGTGAGGACACGATGTACTGGCACTTACCATAATGTTTAGCACTGAGAAGAGTACTTTCTTAGACACAGGGTAATGACACAAGCAGTCCACAGTGTAACAGCAAAGACATGTAGGCAGTGAGGCAGGAAAGATTCGAGGAAGAACAGTCGGCCGACAGATAAAAACCCTGTCAATCAAGGAGAGACTGATATTCACGTAATTTCATGAACTCAGAGGCAGGACGTGTTATTCTCCATCCACATAATTGCCCCTTCCAAAGTGACTGGAGGGTAATCTGTCTGTAGCTGGCATGGCGAAATTTACTTCTCGAATTAGAGTTCCATCTGGTGTCAAGGGAAGTTGGATGCAGGGGAAGGTGACATGGAAATATATTGCCACCCCACCCCCCCCAAAGAAAACAGGAAAACAGAGTATTAATAACTCTCAAAAAATATTCTTAACCCCAGAATCAACATGAGAACCCACAAACACAGACATGATGTACTGAATGACCTCTTAGCTGGTACGTCAAACTTCATTAATAAGAACAAGGTTAGTGTTGATACAACATACTTCAATAACAAGGAGATTTTTGGAACTGAATCCTTTGACCTTCATTGTTTTCATTCCTGATAATACAAGGTTCCTGTTATTTATAACAAGTGATCTGCAATGTCTTGGACTTCTTATTAACGAGGATCGACTGTTTTTGCATATCTGCATTGCATTCAGTGCTTCCACTTCCCTCGTTTATTGATTTTACTGATTGTTTTCCCTTTCTTATTTTGGAAGGAATTTCTATGGACATTTTGAGCCCATTCCCAAAGTCGAAAGACATTTGAAGGACGTTATTCAAACAAGCCAAAGTCTACGATATTCTCCGAATTAGTTTGTCTGAATGAACACCCCGTCTCTCGGTTGTGGAATGACTTGAATCAAGACTAATGTACGTATCATGAAATTTGCTACCCCTGATAAGCGGTTTGGTGTGTCAGCAGCGCTTGCTCCGCGTACATGTACATGTTACTTGATTCCTTCAAAAGACACCAGACATTTCGAGCTTGTACGTACTGATGTCTAAACAAGAAAAGTGGCAGATCAGGCTTTTTTGTGGCTAAAAAGGGGAAATAGGGAGAACTTAATGAAATTTGGCTTTCAAAATGAGGGCATTTCAATTTCGATCGTGCAACCACAGGCTGCAGTGCTAGTCTCCTCCTTGAGAAGTTGCAGTCGGTAGCTTGATCTTGTAAAGCAAGTGTCTTCAGTGCCAAATACATTACACCTTCGAGAAAATGGCCCGATCCAAAGCTATACGGGGTAGTAAATAACCCGCACAAGCCTCTTAGGTAAATAATATGTATATGATCAGACAGTTCTGTTGTATATGAAATCGCTATATTATTTCTATTTGGAATTACTCGATTATTTAATAAAAATGTCGGTTTTCAAATAAAGCCAAAACTATTTAGACATCGTGTCTGAGTTGAAGTTGTTTTCTGCCGAAATATACAGACAGCACATTCACGACACTAAACTATCTTCAGACGCTGTGATTGTCTTGTAAACAAAAGACACCTTAATTGACTCGAAAGGCAGCTGCGATCCCGTTGCACTCACAACCAGCCGACTTCATTCACACACAGTCTGACAAAACAGTCGGCTTTTTGCATAGATGAGGTCACGTCTGACACGTCAGTGGCCGACCAATTGCATGTTTCCCTGACGTCCCGTGCGAGTGAGATACTCCTTAAAAATGGGGGGGGAGGGTGGACGGCGGGCGCCCAGTCATTACTTTCAAACCAACTTCACCGAGACTATACCTGAGCATGGAATAGTTTGAGGGTGCGTGGCCGATTTATTGTGGAAAATTAATGGGGCTACATTATTTGGGCGGAAGCACGTTTTTGTTAAAGCTGGACAAGCAGTCAGTAGTCAATCTCTTGCCGTGTTTACCTTGGGCGGATGGATACCGAATGCCTTTATGCGGCGCAAGGTCTGTCTGTCCTTGAGAGTTCAGGTCGTCTGCTTTTTTAACGAAATCAAGTCGCTGGAACTATTTGATTCAGAGCACACCGAGGTCGTGTTTGTATTATGGCTACGTTAGCTCCTCGATCTAGTCACCAAGTTCGACTCAAACATTCCAGAAATCGGAGTGACATGGCCGGGTCGAAGTTGGCGTCTTTGAAGTAACGAGATGATACCGCAAGTGAGCTAATTTCTAAACAGCGCTAAGACTACCCACGTTTACGGCGTGACCTTCAATTCCCTTTTAAAGTTATCGTCGACAAGTTTTCTTTTATTCTTTGGAGAGTTTGTCACTGTCAACCACACAAGTTGATAGTTCAAACGGTGTTGTTGGGGTCAAGACTAGCGCACCGCCGCGTCAAAGGGGAGACGATGGTTTCTCCATCGCTGTACCTCGAAGTAGACAGGCTCGAGAGTTTAAAAGGCAGTCGGCGTCAGATCGCTTAAGTCACCGTTTTCTTGACACTTGAGGCTTGGAAAGTAACTTTGCCGATAGCTGGAGAGGTGTAAGACAGGTGATCAAGCTTGCAATGAACGACTTGTGTAGACAATTCGGAAATCGTTTTGTCAAGTTCAATCTCTGTTTTTGAAAATTTAAAATTTCGGGAATTTCGACCACTGTAGACAAGAAGCGTCTGCAAGTTTGCGAAAAGCTGCGAAAACCATGGAGTTCCTTCACGCTGCGGGACGCCCCGAATTCCCGTACTTTGCAGCGGGACCCCACGCCGGGAAATCGTTCACGGCCCCAGCGCCGCTGCAGCCAACGCACGGTGCAACTCCTTTCTCCATCGAGGACATTCTCAACCGCCGAACACCGGGCCCGTCGTCGGCCCAGCCACCGTCGGGTAAACCGGCGAAATCCCCCGCAAACGCGGCTCTGCAGTGTGCCACAGAGTGCGGGGAATTCGCAAGCCAGAACAGGGAGAAAGTGTCCCGATCCGAGACTTGTATTTCGTTCACCGCCGTGCCGTCCGTGCCGAAATGTTTGGGGTTCGCCACCTGCACGGCCGCCCTGTGTGTCTGCCGGGAGCGCAGGCTTGGAGCCGACGGAGACACGGACCAATGGCCGTTCCTTATCCGTACCTCTGGTAAGTAAGGATTAACGGGTTTTCTTCAGCTCTTTTCTTCATCTGAATTATCGGATGTTATCTCTGAGAGTAGGCCTACCGGTTCTTTTCAGAACCACACATACAAATTATAATTCCCACTTATTTCTCCAGAAACCTCTGATCTTCATGGGTGATATTTGTTAGAAGCTTTCCTGATTTAATGGGGATTGTTTTGTCAGGATTTTCCCTGACTTTAGGATATCTCAAACAATCTCTTTAAAGCCTGGAAATTGCTTAATTTACCATTAGGTAAATTTTAGGTATTAAAGCTGATATACGTAGCCTAGGACAGAAGAAACAGATTTTTGTACGGGGTACCTTTAGGCAAAGAAAATTTACACAACGGACTGTAAGTTGCCATGGGACCCTCCCCTTTGCTGGTTATGGATGTTTCAATTTCTTCTAATCTCGACCTTTGATTTTACATTTCCGAATTGGCTTTAACACAGAGAGTGAATGGTACATTTTTTAAATCTGTCGTGACCTCAGGGACACAATGTAGGAGCTTTTCAATCATAAATTACTGAACAAATTTCATCAAAAATAAATTATGACATTTATTCAATTGTGTGCCTTTAAAATTCGGTTCTTATGTTATCGCCTTGTCGCAAGCATTGGTTCGGAGATTATATGCCCCTTCAGACTTGCAATTGCCCCCTTAAGACGGCAGTCTGGGGGCAAAACGGATGGACAAACTACGTCGTCGTCGATAACTTAGTTGCGTTTATTCAACATTTCAGTGTCACCACTCCAATGTGCGAATGATCACATCATGTTGATTAGATAAAGATGGAGACACAATCATATCTAAAATAAACTTGAAGGTTTGGCTGCAAGACCGCGCAACTCCTAGATGGGCACACGATATATAGGTGACGTGGCTTATATGATGGGTATAACCGGTATACCATTTATTCATAGAGAACGTCTTGATTGTCTTATTTGGACTCCCCCCTAAAAAAATCATTTTAGAATTTCAAATTTCATATTAGAATTTCAAATTTCATATTAGAATTTCAAATTTCATATTAGAATTTTAAATTTCATATTAGAATTTCAAATTTCATATTAGAATTTCAAATTTCATATTAGAATTTTAAATTTCATATTAGAATTTCAAATTTTTAGGGACTAAACGCCACATTAATTTGCCAGGTGAGTTTTCAACCAGAAAAAGTACTTCCTATTCTCGAAATAATAAATCTTGTGCTTTGAATAGTATTTTGGTGATTACTGGGAAAAGGTTAGACAACAAGCCACGTGACAAATATTTCAATGTTATGTTAAACCCCAATACCTACATACCTGACGATAATGCATTTAGGTCGGCAAGGATCATTCGGGATCTCTTTAACTAAGTGAAGAGAGGATATGTCGGGCCACAGTGCTTCGTCATTTGAGTTGTTGTTAAAACATATGGCATCCAAAACGTAATGTTTTTTTCTACGAAGTCTGCCGTGCATTCATGTTTGAAAAAAGCCCAGAATCAGCCCACCTGCGATGTTCAATTGGGAGGTTGCAAGAAATTTGTTTTCGTCAGAAATTATTGAATAGAAATCTGCGCCCGCTGTATGAATACTTCTGTGTTTTAATACCTCAGCAAGTATTGATGTGGACCTTGAGAAAAAACAAACTTTGATTTTCGAACGAAAGAATCAAAGAAAATAAACCAAGTGTTTTGTTTATGGTGAATTTTGCCTAAAACTGCAGCCCACACAACGCTTGATTTGGGCGTGCTGTTTGGGCCCTAAATGCATGGTTTATTGACTAAAATAGAATGTCCCATAGGATGAGTCTTCGGTTGAAACTGAAGAAAATTGGGAAACCACTTTGGGCTTGTGTTTATTGTTACAAATCTGAGTGGTCGCAACATTTGTCTGGGAAAACACAAAAAGTGAGCGATTTGGGAAAGTTTCCAGGTCCAGAATTCGAGGAGGCGTGTGGCACGCGGGAGACCGCCTTGGCGGTTGTCACAAGTCGACCCATGCGATCCGTGTCGACCCCTGCTCCAGTCAAGAGTGCCGGGTTATTGGCTGTCAAAGAGGGTGGCCCCGCTTGAGACGAGAGAGTGCGTGCGATTTTTTGTCATGTAGACTGCGGACTTCAAGACTATACACATATTGTGTCATTGGTTAGTTTGTTTATTGTGCTTACCAATGGGTGACTTCTACTGACGAAGCCTTTTTGCGAGGAGAAATAAAATGCTTTAATGGACTTCAAATTTGACGTGTTTATGGACGACTCAAGTGCATAATGTGATTGTGTAAGGCAACGAGGCTAACCGGGCAACGTTCATGTTGTGATGTTCATAAAAGGCAAACGTCATTTGTCAAATATGCCATTCTGCTCAAATTGATGATTTTCTTGTTATTGTAACGGCATCTTAGTGGCGGTTTACATTGCAAAATTGTGCCGTTAAATTGGTGTTAATTTTACACCATAGGTTTTGCGCTGTGTATGTATAGGCCCCTATATTGCACTGAAGAATGGTTTTCAAATAGATTGTCCCTGCTTCTCTCAAGCTTTCGTTTAATTGCCTGATTTTTTAAGGTAAGTTAAGAATTTTTGCTATTGAAATGACAAAAAACCTACTTCACTTCAGTGAAATTAGATTCAGACAGGAGATAATAGTAACGATATAGGCTTCACAGTCTTGTCAATTAAGTTGCACATGCTGTGACTGTCATTGGCTTTAATCTTGAACTCCTTAAAGAACTCTATGTGACTGTGAGCTCTCCGTTAGTCTGATTTCCCTACAATGTCACATCAACTAGAGCACTTCAAATAATTTTGACCCATTACCGAAACCAACATTGAAACCCTGCATAACTTTCCACTGTCACACTTTACAGCTGGCTACTGTATCCCGTCCCTCTTCCCGTCAGAGACAACCAGCGGTACGCTCCGCAGCAGGAGACGCAAGGCGCGCACCGTCTTCGTCGACTCCCAGCTGCGGGGGCTGGAGGCGCGATTCCAGGCGCAGAAGTACCTATCCACGCCGGAGAGAATCGAGCTGGCCGTGGGCCTGGGACTGACGGAAACACAGGTATGCAACGTGAACAGAAGCAAGTGGATGGTGCGGAATGACTTTGCTGTGCAGTGGAAAATGCGCGTTTGTGAAATTCGTTAATTGGCGTGTATTATTTTTTTGTTTCGTTTGTGATTTGCTTCTTTTCTTGTCGATAATTGTTGCCCATAATGCTGCTAATCATTCTGATTGATCTAGTTTTAAACCCACATAAAAATGTCCGCCCACTATTGTAACTTGTAATTATAATTTGAATTGTAGTTTTTATATAACTGTTATGAATATGTAATCATTATTTTTATTATTTTGATATGTAAAGCGCTATTGAAAATTTTTAATAGAAATGGCGCTTAAGAAATGAAATAAATTTTAAATGTTTTTTTTCCCTGTTAAGTTGGAATTCAGTTTGCAAAGCAGAGCCTGAGAACTCTAATGTTCGAAGCATCGTATTCATTCAATTCCTCACTCAAATTGACACAAGCGCAGTTCAATCAACTTAACTTTAAAGTTCAATATCTGAACTGAAATACATGTAGTTCACATTATAAATAAGTTTTTGGATGAAGAGAGGGATATCATATCGGTTATCTTTCTTTTCTGAAGACCAGACCGGGCCACACGCTATAACTTTGCAATTACAGTGTCTGGCTCCTTGGCAACGAGGCGCTAATGAACTACTGACCCGTTACAATCAAGCCAAACACGGGCCCGTTATCTCGTCTGCCCCGGCCAGAGGTCTTTTACTTCACGGTCTTGCTGTTTCAGACGTCGGTCTCGGGTTGAGCACCATCCCAACTCACGTTGCAACCAAACATGATGAATTCTGAATGAATAGGACGTATGTCTCAGGCTCGATTTCTTACAAAATTGTCACTACTGACAAACCTCCGCCGACTGGTTTTAGTGGTTTAAGCATACGTAGCACCATTAGCGAATCTTGGCGAATTCCTCCATCATCTGCACGTTTGAAACTCACAGTTCCCTAATGACTGAATGTTATCCGTGATGTAATTCGCTCAACCTGTTCAACTCCATATCAAAGGTTTTTCACCTCGATACCCCGCAGGAAAAATCATTTTCGCTCTGTCTGCTCAGAACACATAAAGCGTAGATAAACTGACAAATTTGTCAACATAGAGAAAAGAGAGATGTGCTAGAATACTCATATTTTCCAGTGATTACGAACTGTAAGTTCTTAAGTCTTCCGATTTATTTTTGGTCGACTAGGACGTGCAAATTTCAGCTTGGTATCTCCCGGATATTATCTGTGTCGTTAGTTGTGGTCCTGATTGAATTATACTTTAAAGGATTCATCAATTTCTTCATTCCACCAGGTGAAAACCTGGTTCCAGAACCGTCGCATGAAGCAAAAGAAGGACACCGCGGGACCGAAGGATCAGCGCGACCACCACGTCAGGCCGGTTGGCACGCGGGTAGGACAGCCAGTCGGGACCTGCAAGCGGGACCAGGCAACGGCTGCTGAGACGATGGGGGAGGAGGAAGCTCTGAACCCGTAAGCCGTCGTCTAAAGATGGACATATGACTTAAATCAGAAACCCGTGAACGCGTATGGGTTGTGGCCACTTGCAGTCGATTTCTAACTGTCCTAATATGAAGCATTAGGGTGATGAACTACTGTGTATAGGCATATAGGCTACTGACACTTCACCACGACGGACTGCCTAAGTTCTTTTACCTGTGAGCTCGTTCTAATTCACTTCACACCCGATTTATGTAAATAAGAGATGTGTCTCACTTTGGACACATTTTACAGGTTACTGTTTGATGTTTTTTCAGTATGCCTTAAATTATGTACTTTATTGTAAATAAATTCTTAGTATAAATATTCTGCTTATGTTGCTTTTACGCATTACTTTCAGACGAAACTTATGCCCATAGATGCAATTAGGCTGAGGTTCTCTAAATAATAAGCAGTATTGTTGCTCGGCAGGTTACCATAAGCAAACTTTGATCAAATTGTTGCTTACACCCATGGACAGAATCTCTCGTTGTTATTGGTCCAGTGTTACTCTTAGCTAAAGCTAGGTTCACACTTTCTCGATTTGTAAGCCGGGTCACAGTTAATAGTAATTCTGGGGTAAATCGGAAAGTGGTTCTTGGCTGCCTCGGGGTGGTAGGTCGGTGAAAGATCGTCGAAGATCGGAAAGCACCCTGACAATTTGGGACATGTTCGAAGTGTCATTCTGGGACCAATTTCCAGTCTTGGTTTTGATCTCACATTCGGCGTTTGTTCTTATTAAATTTGTGGTGAAGTTGGCATAACTCTGGGTCGCTGCTTATTCGGTCTCAGTGTTGAAATAATTGGCAATGAAATCGTCATAATTCTGCGTCAGCCTGGAAGAATTTGTAGTCATACACATATTTTCCTTCACAGAATTACTACCAAACTATCTCCCACTAAATCCCAATCTTTTGGCTTGATTCTGTGTGATTCGACCTCCAATTCGTACCCCATCTAATTATTTTTGTTTCATTCTTGAGTTATTTTTACAAACAGTGAAACGGGGCAGATCATTTCTCCCGATGCCAGCAAGAATTTTCATTAGGAATAGATCGGGGGATTCGTAGTAATTGGAGAATGTATGAACCTAATTTAACTGGCAAATAAGATTGTTTTGTTTACAGTTGTCTAGTAGAATGGCGTTGCTCAAAAATGTGTTCGCTTTTTTCGTTATAAAGTGTACACGTGAGACATCGTGATAGGGCTAACTTGCCAGCATTGGTGTTCTATGAGGTCGCCCGTTCATTCGCCGATCTTAGAATTTGTGGCAAATACTGAGTTGACCTCTCGTCATCTCTCATGAAGTGAAACGAACAAAAACGTCAGCATTTGCTCTAATCCCAAATATTTGACCTCAGACACAACTGATTTTCACTTGTTTGTATTTGAGGGGAAACATTAAAAGAATGTGAATATTAGGCCTACTTTCTTCCCATCTTCCGACGACCCCATTCCCAGGCCGTTTTATTTTCAGCCGACTGCGTCTTACACTTGACAAGAACTGGTTCATAAATTTCCGAAAAGCAATCGTGGTTCCACAGGTGTGAGATCTCAAGATCTTGACCAATTAATCTCAAACTTCCGCGCCAGAGAGATTTCATCTTTGTCTTCATAACTGTTTCCCCTCTAGATTCCTGGAATGGAAGTGTGAGGTTTGGGTTAAGGTCAGAGTCGCGCATTGCAAGATGGTGCGAAATTCTCTCCAGTTTATTACGTTGACTGCTGCTCTGCCGTGTAGAATGAAATGATGTGCATTTTTAATAATCTTTAAATTGAGTCCATACGAAGTTAAGGGACGATTTATTAAATCGTGGGGTTTTTCTGGCGTTTAACTGGGCCTGTGGCTGCAATTAAAGATAGCTGACCATTTCGTATTGCTAACAAATTGCCCTCCTCAAATACTTTGTCCCACATAATTATGGCAATTGTAAACATCGTGCAAGTTTAATCAATACGGAGTAGTAAATCTTGTCAAATGTTGGCTTCGTCCACTTGAACAACTGAAATCTCGCCATCAATCAATAAGGTGTTTTGACCCGGTTTTTCTCAAACCACAAATTAGCACAACCAAACTTGAAATTTATTTCGGTAACCTTTCGTGGCCTATCTGAGGGGTGAAGCTGAATTTTAGGGGATCTTTGCACGGTTTGGAAAGGACGGGAAACGAAACAGCCCTCAAAATTGACTTACATAATTTCCCTCTTTTCTGAGGTACGGGCCCTTCCCATTCCTCCGATTGAAACGCGCTGGAGGAATCATACCAGGCCGAGCTGCCGCTTCGCATTTGGTGAAACAATTCATCTCCGGAACCTAGGAGTGAATCTTGGTCATGACTTAAAACGATTCAGACAAAGAGAAATGAGGCTCTTTTATTGGTCAATGGCATCCAAATGAATTGCAGACTCCTTTTCTTCGCCTTCAGTTTCCTGTCGTAAACCATTGGCCTTGAAGCTGTTGCAATAAAGGTTTCAGGTTTTTTTCCACCTGCTATTTCTTTTTCACTTGTAGTTCGTGCCGATTTCATGATTTTGTGGGTCAACCCCGAAATTCCGTGCCTAATCCCTTAATCCGTTGAACGGTGCCGAGTTGCGTAACGTGGTGCCGCAATGCACGAAACACATGTTGCTGAAGACCCCGGGGGCATTACTCGAAATCTCCCCAACGAGCTTGGGACACTTTCTCGCCATGATTGCCCGTTCTCCAAGTTCCAACATAATGGTCATAGTTTCTTTCTGAATCATTCGAAGCCACAACTTCATATCTGACCCCTCCCCCGCAATTGTTCATCTCCTCGTCAGCCGGCATGCATCATAGGGGTGCACCCA
>NW_019091396.1:33346-45980 GCF_001949145.1 Acanthaster planci
AAGGAAAATGAAAGGGGACATCTGTGAGAGTTGTGCGTATTTTTAAAATTATTGCAAAGTGTGGGGATTTATCATTGCAGTCTATGGGAATTTCTTTGTAGTGGTGCACCCACAGGAGTAAATTTGTGCCTGGAGCCAGGCAGATGGGTCTGGGGTTGTGGATGGGGTCAGGCCATGGAGGGGGGGACACCTTATGACACAAGGGGCAAGGGGGCGATGTTCATGATACAAATGTACATAGTTATGTGTATTACACGTAGACTCTTCCAGAACCTTACATCAAAGCGGCCTAGTTATGGCTTCTTTTTTTTTTAATTCCCCCTTTTGTGTGCTTTGAATACATTCTTGTTGTTGGGGAGTCCAGAATTCTTCACAAACCGTCTTCATTGTTTTCTAACCATAAACAAGCGAGGGAGATGCTTCATAAGATCATCCCCGGTCGACGGGTGAGGGGCATACCCCCGTCCCCCGGCAGTTTACGCCTGCATCATTTTTTTTTTTTACTGATTTCTGTCCAGATGACGTAGGCCTACTTGGTGAATGCGATTCACATAGTGGTGTGGAATTACTAAATTACTTTACCCTCTTAAACACTAAAAAACACAGCGCTCAGACCGTCAGCAGGATGGGGCTGTAATTGTTCCATCATCTATAAACAGCTGGAGTAAGGTTTATGAATCGATGATGCAATCAAGCAGTAGGCGCAGTAGGCATCGTGTCTAGAATCCACGAAAAACACTCTTTGTATTTTCGATCTCTGACATCTTTCAAACTAGTTACAGTACAAAGGTTTGGTATTATACTCACACTCATAGGATTATATAGACCTATAGTATTCATAAATACAGACAGTATCCCCATTCAACAACGTGCTACTTGACCGCCTATTAACATATGTTATAACACTTTCTGGTTCTTTATCCTGGTTGGCTAAAATAAGGTCACGTGTGGTTCACTAATATGGGCTATAGATGAATTTGGCGTCAGTGTGACTCACACGCGCCTAGACATTGCGTGCGCATCGATTCCAAAGACTAGTGCCCGGTCAGGTCACGGACGTGGGTCAGGTACTAGTCTTGAAAAAGTTTGATTAGTTATTGCGCCCTCTGGGGGTTGTCCTGAATTGAAACAGTTCAAACCCTGGAAGAATTCTTTTCCTTGTTGAGTATAGCAACTAAAAATTAAACAGCGTCTAGGGACACTAAAATAAACCTTCAGTTTTTTGCAACTTTTGAAGTGCTATTGAAAGTTGAATTAGACAGTTAAAACCCTGAAATAATGTTTTTCCAGATTGAGGTGTGTTATTAAACACATAAGGACTGGCCACGCTGGCACAAGGATACGAGACAATTTTATTGGGTCCGATTGGCTAGGAGTCTGTGTCCACGCGACGCGCCACGCGCGCGCCAAGTTCATTGAAGGGGATTCTGTTGGACAACTTTCAAAAGGAATATACCATAAAATGGACGGGGGTGTTTGGGAAATGGAAGTAAAATTTTCGAACAAAATCGTTGGAAACCCATCGTATGTTGGCTTCTGTTGACTCTCTGAATAAAAAAGTATTTATGCATGGGAATAAATATGTGCTTGGCTGGTCTTAAACTAACGTTTAAGACCTTGCTCAGTAGAACGAAAACTGATAATTCCCTCTCAGCTGGGGCATTAGTCGCGTCCATTCTCATTATCCAGTCTCAAGCACGTTTAAGACCTGCCAAGCACATGCATATTTATTCCCTAAGTAATAGCTCTGTGATATCGGTTCATCTCGATTTCAACATGAACTACGAGGCTTCAATGCTAGTATACCAACGTTCTGAAGTTAGCGCAAAGTTGCCAGGACAGTCAACGCTGGTTCCCGGGGCCTATGAAGCACTGTCATCTCAGCCCTGACTACACTTCCCTGCATGGTCTTGTAGCAATGTTGTTGCTTAATTTATTGTGATAAAAGCTGAAATAAATACCGTCACGTTTAATGATAATAACATTTATAAAGTGCATTTTTCCGAAGGGTACAATGCGCTGGGAAAAAAAGCAACTGTAGGAAAATAAACCGGATGTTAAGACAAAATTAGTGGCAGGAGATGACCAAAACCTAGAGTGGAAACAGATGAAATTTAAGTTTGCTAACACATGTATTCGTGTTTTTACGTCTGCCAAACGTTTGTTTTTCAAGAGATTGGGAAACGTTCCTCCAGAAAATTGTACAAAGTAGCAATAACCAAATGTTGTGAANGGAAGTCCTGAAGTTTCAAAGCACTGTGGGGTAACTTCGGCTGCGCGCATTCACAGCGCGCAACGAGCACACGTTACCGGCACGTCACACCAGGGGCCACTCGTGAACGTATTTGAAACCCCATTCCACAGAGTGACCAGTCTCGGTACAAGGGGTCCAGATATCCGATAAAGTGCGCTTTAAATTGGCCAACTGGGTAGTTCGTGTACTAGTGTAGCTGCAGGAGAGTACCAGTCGCAGGTTTGTGAAAATGTAAAAACGCCCTCTCGCAATGATTCGGAGTTGGTGTGTGTGTGGATGTTTGCCTTGTAGAGACACAGGAGAATTGGTTGAATAGGTTTCCACAAGGAATTTTTAAGGTGTATAGGTCTCCACAAGGATTTCACAAAACTGATATGTGGAAATCGCTCAAAAAAGGAGAAATTTTTAAAGTGTAAGTATTTGTCGCAAATTACTGTTTCATATAAGGGACATTCGCTCAAAATTCCAGTCTAAGAGAGTGATTCATGTTAACATGGGAGCATTTGGAAAACATCGTTTCACACGCGACCGAATTAGTATACAAGAACAAAGCCATAACTCCACAAGGATACAAACTTCGGAATGGGTGGCGGGAAGTGGCAGCAGCTAGCCTCTTCCAAAGATATATTTGGGTTTTATTTATGGTGCATTCAAATAATCTCCAGGAGTTGAATCGGGTTTAACTTCGTCCCCGTCGTTTTACGTGAGTGACACAGCGCACACGGCCATCTCCAGATCGCGGTTTACCCCGTGTGTACGCAAATGGAAAGCACTCATAACACAGCAGTAGATAAATCCACCGTCGATTCTCTGTAAGCGTTTTTCCGATAGAATGAGCATGCCGCAGGCACAGAGAAAGCAATTGCCAAATACAGCATGATTTCCTTTTTTTCCGCTGAGGGCGTGCTTATTCCCACGGTGTGGCATAGAGGGCGACATCAACAGAAGCCAATGTTATGGGTGGGTTCAATCATGCTCACATGGGGAAGCCCTGACCTGGTCTAACCAGTGAGACGTTGAGGACGAGGTTAAACCTGTTTACTCATGAAAGCTAATTTTACGAAAGCAGATGATATAAGCGTGCAGGCCAACACATTAGGCCTATTCCAATCAAAATTATGTCATTACTGGTGAGTCTCGAACTTGACCAAGAGATGGCGCAACTTTTCTACCCGAGAAAGCTCTCCTTTGGTCGGAACCACTGATCTCTATACACAGGAAAGGCAGCTATGCACTGCGAGTTGAAGCGACTGCCCAGCCATCTAAGGCTATCCAGTAAAATGGCATTTTCCAAGTCAGCGGCTTTAGCGCCTTGCATGAATACACACAGGCTGAGTTCGGGCGGCTTGTTCTCGTTTATTCACGAACAGCTTGATTTGTTGTTCGTGGGTTGGCCGCTCGAACGCCGGGAATGTACAACCAGTTAATAGCGCTAGTAGTTATTTGTGGCAAGCAACATGCAACATGACAGCATCCTTGTGCATTCTTCGAGAGTTAATGTTGGATAACTGGGCTAACTTCTTTTCCATTTAAAAAATTCATTTCTGTCATAGAAAAATATTAATGTTAATTTTGCAAAACTTTCCATTGTCTTCGGCTTTTTCGAGTTTTTCCGTGTGTTCGTGTAAAATCCTGACGAGGAGGTTATGTGTGCATCCCGTTCCGAGAACAGTGTTCTTGGGTCGTGTTCCCGCCGTTCGAGCGCGAGAACACGAAACCCGTGTCAAGAACGGACCGCCCGAACTCGACCTTAGTGAATGGACTGAAGCTGGTCATCGTATTGAGTATCGTAAGATGTCCGCGCGGTCACTTCAAGTCGCACTTAGGCGGTTACTGCTGAGCTACCTGTCTAGTGTATAGAGATCAGTGGTCGTCGCTGCACTTCACTGGTTCACAAACGACTTCGAAATGCACGCGTTAAGGGCGCTTTGCTACCAGCGAAATGAACACTCCCGACCGACATTTCTCTTTTCAACCGATGAGGGGGTGCGGTGGTCCGGCCGGTGTCAAACACTTGAGGCAGAGGTTTGCAAAACCAAAGGCTCCCGCACTCAGTATCGGCAGTACCTTGCATTGAGAGAAGTGGCCGTTTCCAAGACATTTACTCGGAACTGTATAATTAATAATACTTTATCTAGCACAGAAGTAGCGAGGTCTCTCATTTTTGTCCCTACAAAATATCGACTGCTGTCCAGGACGTCCATTTCCTATGGGAGGTTTTACCGAAAGGCTATTGGATATTGTAGAGAGCAGAAGATGTCAGACGATCTACGTCGTGGCAAAAACTGGAAAACTATATTACCTATATTAACTATTAATGTTCTTTTCTTTTTTTCTACCCAGGCGAAGGTATTTCGCATCCACAAGAGCCCATTTTCTGGTTTTCAACTGCGAGCAAAAGTATTAATTTTAGGCCTTAAGACATGTTAGAACGATTTTTATTTTTTTTCCTGTGATGGCAACATATTTTTCTTGTCCATGTAGTGTTTTTATCCTTACAAGAAGGCGCTTTCCACTCATAACAGTTCAACGATGGGGCGTTTTCGTGAATGTACGCTGTAGGCCTACTGAGGCTCAGTACATGAAGTCATTTTTTATGTGGGTAATTCCAGAAATCAGGGGGGCCCAACATGTGACATTTTTGTGTCCCTGTTACATCTGACCTTTGTTATTTGACATGGAAATATCACCGGAATTGATTTCAAACTTTTACTATTTGTAAGGCAAGTAATTTGCATTAATTCATCACTCTTGGGAATTAGAAAATGTGTTCTGAACTTTAAAAAAAATCATATGTCAGATGTGACAGGGACACGAAAAGTGGCCCCCTAAGGTATTACCCGTGTTTACGTGTGTTTCGGTTTTCAGTCACAACCTCTTGTTTGTTGGCTGGTTGAAATGTCAAATAATGCCAGATCAAAAATAAAGATCATTATTCCCCCCGTTCATACAAAAACAATGCCCTGGACGGTATTAAATATAAACTAGCGATATGCAGTTTCTCGGAAAGTTGTCCAAGCTGTATCCTGATTACGCACAGAGCTATCAGCCACGTAATCGCCTGACAGCTAGTCACAGTAAACACTGCAGCGCGAACAAGTCACCGGGGCGTGGGTGTTTTCACATTGATTGAGCAGTTTGAACGTAGGCCTTTCTGCCTGTATTATGAGCATTTCCTCGAAGTAATTGTTTACCCTGAAAGGATGTAATTGTCCGCAAGTCGCCTTTGCCGGGACAAAAGACCAAAAACGCTTTGGTGCTGCTCGAAGAGTTTCTATGTTAATAAGAATACCTCTGAGTCGGATGTTGCATCTTGTGCTTTGTTATTAAAGTTACGATCTTACCGGTATGTTGTTTCGCATTGTACGAAACAATCTGCAAGTCCGAGCTCAAAATAGATTTAGTGTTTAAAGAAAGATTGGAATAATTGGTTAAGAATAGAAAGACTTCAGGAAAATCAGATTTAAGAGTTGGTTAAAATCTTGCACTATTTTATCGTTATTCTTCCCTGACAAGTATTATATTATATAGACGCTTTGTGTTAATATACTGCGTACCTGCTAAATAAGATCTAGTCTGGTTCCATGACCAAACATTCCTTGACGACTCCTGATAAAATCTTAGGTTAAGGCTGTTTTCCAATACTCAACTTCGTCTCCGTCTCAGGCTTCGTTCCCAAAACCAATCACCGATTGTGGGCCTGAAGCGTTTCAATTACATTGGATGACTGTAATTTTTGGCTTTCTTGCATCTTGTTTTATGTTTCGTGGCACTGTCAGATTGATTACTGCGCTTACAGCTTCAAAGTCAGCGAGTAAAAAAAAACAGTTCAAGTCTGAGAACAGAGCCGAAGTTGAGTATTGGAAAACAGCCTATAGGTATCACCAACTGAAAAAAACAAAACAAAACAAAACAAAACAACAAAACCGTGACACAATGTGTCAAGGATCACAGGGAATGCACAGGGTGGATTCTATATCTAATTGTACATGCAGGCTGTTAATGTTGGTGGCCACTTTGAAAACATTCAAGAAACTAAAAGAACTGTGGATACAGGAAGGGCGCAGCATTCTATTGCTTTTGTGCAACAAGCAAAAGAACAATGTATCCATTACGTGACGGACACGACCGAAAATACCCGAACACCATCGATGCTATCCGAATGTGGACGGGACGAGTTCGGATTATTTCGGAAACTGGAGGAATTCCTCCGGTTTTTGTCACATGGACATTGGGTTATACCGGACCCTTGATTCAACGAGAAAAGTTGGAATCCTCGGGTCTGGTATCCAGACCAAATAAGCTCTACATGCTCCCTGAGGGCGTTGTTGTATTTTGGTGTTAACATCTGAAACAAGCATGCAAATGAGAACGTTGAAAAAAAAATTACCAAGGCAACGAGACACACAACATAACAAAATGCAGTTCCGTGACGTTTATGACATTATCCGCAAAAGGACACCATCATCACAAGCTAATGTATATAAATATCTTACCAGAATGCCATTTGGCAAAATTACGTTAAATTTCAGCCTTCGCTTATCGAACATAGGTACCGCTGTTGGGTAAAAATCCTCAGTAGTCGTGACCTAGCGACGGAACGCTCTTTTCAGGGCACGAAAGTACGGGAATTTTTGCCGAATCAACCCACGCCCGATTTGGAATACCCCCTCGATGAATCGCCAACAAAAGGTGTTTATACCTGGTTCCCATAGTGGATTTCAAAGCCGCCCTTCCAACCCCCCCCCCCCGCTTTCTGGAAAGCGACCCCCGCGGTTTCATGGTGCATCCTTTGAACCGTACGGAGTGGAGGCGAGGTCTCTCCATTTGGATGAATCGATTAGCCTCCATAGGGGTGTCGTGTTGGGCCAGTCACGGATCAGTGGCACCCACTTCACCAACACTTCGCTCACTTTTTCAAGGGTCATTTGGAGAGTCTTTCTTTGCAGCTACTTGTCTTATGTGTTGGACGTGGCTTTACATCGAACGCCGCCAACTGACAGAATAACACAAAAATACAAACCGCCGCTTAAAGTAGTCTGAGACAAAGACAACTGAAATCGAAACACGGGGTTCTCGAACTTATGAAGTTGATGTACTTGACGACCACAGTAAATCGGCCAAGGAAATAAGGGGGGTAGTTCACCCTTTGACAATATAAATGTATTTTGATTAACATACTCTGCATGTTTTGACCATGTGTTGACCTTGGCTTACGATTACATTAGTGTTTTTAATATATATAACAGCCGAACAAGAGATCTGTTCCTTTTTTGGCATCGTAAAGTAGAGTTCTGATGACCTTTTCCTTCTAATGCTAGGCTGTAACTGTTTCACCGAGTCCGCCATTAATTTTGGGATCTTAAAGGAGAATTTCGATCTATTATACTTCACTGTCTTCCCCAGAAATCTTAAAACAGATTCCTCCCACATGTTTGAGAGGATAAATAAAAAAATATGTGAGCATGCAACCTTTCGTAGTCCTTGCCCCGGGAACAAGGTTCTTTTTTTCACTGGGACAAATGACTAGGTATAATAACACGAACAGTTAACCGTGGCATTGTTCACGCCTGGCTGCACCTATTGACGGGAACGCACCGCTGCTCAATCCGCGTTGTCATCACACGACTCTCGGAATCCCCGCTGCCTGAAAGAGGGGAAAAGAAGCTCAATCATTTTCCGAAGAGGTATACGTGTAAACACAGGAAGTGGCACGGGGATGCCTGCACGCGGAGAAGTGGAGAGATTCGGTAGGGGACGCTTCAGGTGACCGAGGGAGATGTTTCGATGTTCTCTAGAGACACTGGCCAAAACAGCACGTTCTGGTAAACGAACGATGACCTGGGTTGCGGGATAATGCGGTTGGTGTTCATCATCAGCTGTTGAGGAAACCCTGGGTTGATGCTTGGAGGAATGAAAACACTTTCTTCTAAAACGGACAGTGGTACGTACCTGGGATATCTTTCTTGATCCTGCCTGGGGACTTTTGCTGGTTTATCGTCAACCCTTCGTTTTTTTCAAGTCCGGACGCCATTGACAGTTGACGCAACGCCATGCCAGCCAGCTCGACCGCCACCCTGAGCCCACCGTCTAACAATCCCGCCGCGACCGGACCCTGCTGGGACGGTCCTGGGCCGTCGTCACGGGACCCAGAGTCCCCAGCTTCCTCGGGGATGCCGGATCTGGATCGGATGAACATAGGTGAGAAGGCTTTTCCACACTCGAAAATCATACATCTTTACTTTTTTAGTTTCAGGAGAAAAACAACTTTGGAAGTATCATGACTGTTAATTGTTACCCATTCAGAGCTTGTTAATTTGCTGAAACTCAATACTCGTTTGTACTCTTGTTTCTAACATTTCGGTTGTTTTTTGTATTTTTGTTTATATATGATTTCATTCTCTGTAAATAAAAAAAAATTGCAGTTCTCGGTTCAGAAAGAGTTCCATACACGGACAACACCAATTTTCCCTTGAAATGTTACAACGAGCCGTCAGAAAGTTATAACGTCCTTAAAAAGTAAAAGTTGGCTAAGAAAATTCACAAGGATTTACTGAGAGAACACTGTTTTTGTCCAGACAAGTCTCCAAGGTTTGTGCACTGGGGCATCAAGTGTTGTCCGTATGTGGATCTCCTTCCCTTGGCTCTAACCTGTTTCACCATTGGGTATAACGCTTGGTACCAGACTTGAGAAGAATTATACAATCGTTTGAATTCTGAAAGTTGCAACATTTATGTGACTGATTTTCTTTGGGGGGGGTTGCTCCCTTGCTTCAAAAGAGGAATATTATCCTCACCATCAGAATATCTGGAAAAGTATATGCAACGGATGTGCTCTTGTTTGGATTGGCCACCATTTCATTCTATGCGAAACAATGTGCAAATATTTGCCTCATTTCTAATTTTGTGTCCAGCATTTTTATCCTAAAAGCGAAAGTAATTCTACTTCGAGTGCACACGGCTATATCCTGGACGTAGACATTTAAAAGTTCCCTGTTGTAGTTCAGAAAGTGGCTTTGGTACTCAAATGCTATGAACCCAAAATGTAAATAATTGGGTTTTTGTTGGGTAGTTTTGGAGTTGTAAAGACTGGCGGTATTACGGACCCAAACCCAACAACATGAGCAAGGAGATTCTACAATTTGAATTGTGGTTTGAGTTGACAATTCACACAAACAGCCATCCCGACCATCTCATACAGAAGGACACTTGTTCTCCCATCCTTTTCTTGGAATTGTGGTTATTGTCTTCCTTCATTGTGACAGCCAACCGTGCGCACGGGGCCTAGTTAACAACGCGCCATGTCTGATCAATGACGTCTGAGTAAAGTCTGAGAATACCAGAGGAGAGTTCCGTCTTATTGACTTACTATCGATCGTTGCAATGAGCTTGGAGAGTGGACACAATAATTTGACTGGGGCCGCGTAAGGGCATACCCAACCCTCGGAATAGGCCGGAGTGTCTGTCTGTGGCATCCCAGAAACGTCTGTTTATAGTCAGCGACAATCTGCGATGGCCTTTGGTTTTGTCTGATCTTCATAGGCGTTCTGGAACAGAATTTCTGGTTGGCTGCATTTTTAAATCCCAACTGTATTTTTTTCTAACGAGTAGATGAAAAGGTTCATCTAGCCACTCTGCAGCAAGACCCGATGGTTGGTGGTACTTGGTGCAGCTTTTACGGGCCAGTGGCGTAGCCGCGGGGGGGGGGGGGGCGTCCTGCCCCCCCCTCCCACAAATTCCAGGTGCCCCCTCCCGGTGCCCCCACTGAAAAAAACGGAGGAATGGATATTGAACAAGGCTAACAAAAACTTGCACCCAAAAAACACACCTCTGAAAGCTGGTGCCCCCTCCGTAAGATGCTGGTGCCCCTTTGTGCCGCCCACCAGTAAAATCCTAGCTAGGCCACTGTTCGGGCTGCTGCTAACTTCAGTCGTTACCGTTTCTACTCAACGTCTCAGTTCTTGACGCAGTTTTGGCAAACTTGTTTTGTGCAACACTAGGTCCTGAATCCTTAATTGACAAACATTCTTATTTCCCTGCGTGTCCAATGATCTTATTTTAGCCCATGCAGTAAAATCCTCGAGGTGACCCACTGCAATTCTCCAGAAACCAGCTTTTAACTTTGTTTGGAACTTTTGATAGTCTCCGGGACGTGTAGTGCTATTCAAGCGGTAATTGATTATGCCTTGTTTTCCTTTGAACAAGCTGCTTTTGTCGTACCCGTGAAAACTCGCTGTAGTTTGTTCTGAGCCCGCTCAGTGTTTCGGCAGGCACCCGATAAGTACTGGCATTAGCCAATGTACTGGTGCCCTGCTTGAGTGAAACTGGCCCACAGACAATAGGTCTGCATTTTTGTGTAGCCATTCAGGGATTATCACTTCTTAGCTCAACTCAAACGCCCGTCACTTTGGGGCGGAAGGGGGGGGGTTGAAAATCTTTCTCATCAACCAAGGCGACAGTTATCAAAACCTCGAAACAACAGCCGCGGCTCGAACAGCTGGGGGACAGCGGAAAACCGCTCCACCGGTCGGCCGTTTTAGCAGCTTAGGATTAAGGGCTTCGGTTGCACAATGGTGGGGGTTCAATATGCTGTAACATTGTCAACAAGCGCTTCTACAATTTGCAAAGCATCGCCTGACTCTGTGGAGTTTCTTGAAATATTGTTTGATCACTCAAAGCCACGTTTTCCTGTTAACGTAAGTTTGGGTGTTCGTCTGTTGTATATGATTGTAAACATGAGCAGCGATGCACGTTCAGATAGGGTAATGTCAAACTAACCGGCCTTCCTCTTTTGCCAGAAATCAAGATGTTATGATGCTCACACCTATCGATCGAGTTACAATTTGTTGAATCAACAAATTGTAACTCGTTCGACATATTGAAAATTTGAAAACTGAGCTTATTTCCCAAGCCCGTTCCAAAGTGGTGTTTGTAACGTGGGTTAAAGAGAAAGCAGGCCTCAGGCAGCGTGGCGGTTTTGTAACCTGCATGTACCGTCGAACCATAATAGCTGGGGGGGGGGGGCACAGCACCCCCTTACAATCCACAAAGTAACCCTCCCGCATCTCATTAGCACATTTTACGAAATGAGCGTCCAGTCGATGCCCGGGTCCTTTTGGCAAGTTGGGTTTAATGACCCCCTCCTGGATCCCCCTCACCTGATAAGAGATCTTAATAAGACACATTCTTTAACCTCTGAGTTCAAAGGTCTGACCTGACGATATGAACGGGGTCACTTCAAATGGGTTCACGGTTGGAGTTCTTTTGTATCGACGCTGCTGCACCGTCCCAAGTAGCGTTTCACTAGGTGGGGGGGGGTTCAATTGCCCAAGATGCGGTTTGGCCTCAGTCCTGTCTCTTTTGGTGTACCCCTCTTTAATTAATGAGCTGAGAAGATGTACACACGTATTCCTGGAAATGCTGGTGGTTGGCAAACCGACGACAGGTCTTTGTTGTTCTTATTTCCCCATCATTGATAATAAGGAGTAGCGGGAGAACATGATTACTGCTGTGGGGTTACACCACATCTTCCATTGAATACGCAGCTTTTCCTACATCCATCTGATGCTTTCTTCGAACAATTTCAGTTTGCATTATTCAAGTGGCAGAGAGAGTTTTACAGGAAACAAGCAACTTCACAGGAAGAGTTCTCAACTGAGAAGTGAATAAACTTTTTTCTTCTTTATTTCTGGCGATGACCGATTCTGTATAAGATTTATACATTTTATTTTGAAGAATAACGACTCTTGTCAGGATGACAAACGTTTGTCTTTATTAATTAAACTGTATTCATGCGTTGGCCTTCTTAAATTGAAAGTGAGGTAAACTTTTCATTTTGGGAACATGGGAGGTAAATTTTTTAAAAAGACGAGATAAAAAATCAATACAAATTCCTTTGGAATAATTAAGCATTTGTATATTCGTGATAAATACGATCTGAAGGTTTCAAGCGACCTCGAAAAGAATACAAGTGAGGTTTGAGAGCAAACATAGTCTGGAACCACTCCATTTAGCAGATTGCACTGCAAATGAGAGATTCAGGGAAGAAGATTAACATGGCTTCCCTGTGAATAAGGTCTATGGTGGGCCGCGACCGAACTACTTGGCTGTGGCTTGAAATTGCATACAACATTATGGAAACTGGCTCCGGCCACAACCATAGACTCGTGTGTGATTTCTAGCTGCAGCCAAGCAATTGGGACACGGCCGTTTGCTCCCTGTTACCAACCCCGTACAATGGGGGGGGGGGGAGGCTTGTTTGACCTGGAATGGTGTGCGGATAATGGTTCTCTATTTGATTGGTTCTTTTCGTATTGTTTTCGTAGCCCTTTTTGCCATTTGAAGCAAGATATGGGACGGAGAGAATCCCCCCGCCTTTGT
>NW_019091396.1:46166-63894 GCF_001949145.1 Acanthaster planci
GGTATACTTGTTGCGAAGTTACCGTCCTAGAACATGCCACTGTTTGCTTTTGGACGCCAAGTGAATACGTGAATGGAATTGAAATTCATTGGGTCTGTACGTGCATGGTACGTGTTGCACTTTTAATATGCTTCAAATGTTCACAGGCAACGCCACCCTTCTATCCTTCCAACACAACCGCACGTCTCCGCATCCTTATCTGTTCCAAGATCCAGTCAATTAGCACCTCTCCCGATATTCTGTGTAGACACAGCCGGGTGTATTTGAGGTCGTTTACCTTAAGCCCGGTTTACGGCCAGCTATATTGTAAAAATCCTGTGTTGTGTTCCCCGCGACCGGTTGTTTAGTTACGTAACAATTCCTGGTAGAGCGCCCGGCCACCGTTCTCCGTTCAGCTATTGTTACACAAATTCCGCCGAAGTGCAAATAAATGACCCAACAAGTGCAATCTTTGTCTCCTCCAAGCTGCGACACACTGCAGGCGACCTTCCTCCGTGGATGCGCTTTACGTGTGAGTCCTTTGCAATGGCACACGTACACGTCACTGATAGGAAGGACACAATTAAACCCCTTCTTTCCAAACTACGCCGAATAATTATTTTATGGAGAAAGATATACAGCATACGTATCTGAACAACGCCACTTGGACGAATTTCAGTACCCACAACTACCAAAGGTTTCTACAGCCATTTTCCAGGGGCGTAAATTTGTGCCTGAAAGTAGGGGTAGGGAGAGGATGGAGAATAGTGGGGGTTGACTTGCCGGGCTGTGGAAAATTGAACAGCGGGGTCGAAGGTAGTGGTGCTGACATCCATAGGACACTGTAATTTGGGGGATGATTTATGACACAGAGGTACATTTGTAATATGCATTACATCCGAATCTCACACCAGAACGGCATTTTTCTCTTTTGTGAGTGCTATTCAAGATATATTGATTATTGGGAAGTCCGAAAAATTCTTCACAGTCCGCCCTAAGTTTTGTCTCACCACGAAGGGGGGGGGGGAATCTATAAGCCCATCCGCCTGGTCAAAGTGTAGGGCGATATATACAATCTTAACCCAACGAGTTGAGTTGTGGAAGATTAGTGTAATGAAGATTAAAAGTTCAGTTTCTGATATCTATTCTTTTTTTTTACATGACGCTGTGTGTGTTTCTACCCATATGAAAACCTTCCGTAGCGAAAACCCATGGTCTCACAATCCTCAGTCGGCTTATGGGAACGAGACAAAATATTGACCAGTGTCTTTATTTTGAAACATCAGCAACACAATTATGAATCTGGTCATCTGGACTTACTTAAAATCTCCGTGACCAGCTTCAACTTTTCTGGTTTATACACATGCACCTATGTGAATTTGTCGCTAAATTGAGAGAACATAATGATCAATTAACGTGTGGCAAAAGTCCAGTTGTTTTCAAGACGAACTCTTCTGAAACGCCTTATAATTAGTGCTGATTACGGACGCATTAGTTAAAATTAGTTTTGACCACCAAACTCTATAAATCTCTGGCCGGCAGTTGTCGTAAAAATGCCCTGACTGCGATGTCAGTCTTTTACATAATGAAATTCATTGAAGATCTCTGTGATAATGGAGTTCTAGCTACCTTCGAGAAACCCTTTTTTCATTCTTCAGTATATTATGGATTGTGACCAGACAAAAAAACGGGATTCCAGCCTCGTCTGACCAGACCAACGGATTGCTTCATACAATACCAAACTCACTGCACCACAACAAAAGTTTCCCCTCTGCCAACAAAGCCCTCTTATTTGGCAACAGCCCTCGGCGGGCACGGGAGTTAGATTTGACGGGTATTAAATGCCATTTTGACATTTGGTAATATAACTGTCTACTTAGAACACGTCGCGGTCCGTCAACTTGCAGCGAAGTGGGTGGTAGTCGGGCAAAATCCTCTGCCTCGGGGGAACGGCACGGAACCAGATCACACAACAAAGCAGTCTCATTCAATGATATGGCCCCCTAATCTCATATATATTTGATATTTTTTATCATTTTTAAACATGATTTTTGTATATACGTACATGTATCTCTCTAGCTTAATAATTTTGTCTTTTTCAACAGTTTTTCTGTAGGTGGTATTGTTTATCTATAAATCAAATTACAATTCGGTCTTTTACCGCGAGAATTTGATGTTTTAAGAAACAATAATAATAAACAAATATACATGTACTGTCATTACTAATATCACATCAATCACTCATAAAATGACATTGACCCTTATACTATAGACGTGTAAAAAATGTGTGAGTGCTCGCCTTAAAAGTTAAAATGTTAGCGGCTGCAAACTGATATGCTTTCTAATGACTGGAGTGGGCTTTTATTGCGGCAGAGAACATTCCAAGTATTGTGATCTGAACTCTATGCCCTTTGTTTTCGTTGTGCGCTGTAGCAATTATGACGTTCAATACATGCAAGGCTTATGAATGAAATTGAAAAGACGACTGGCAGAGATCAGGTGATTCAAAGGGTATAACTCGGAAGAAATTCACAAAGTCAAAGCTATTATTTTAATTGCAAACTATGGATGAACTATCATCACATATTGTGCATTTACTCACACCTGATTAGCGTGTCAGAAGGCTGAGAGAAGCCACTGTCTTGTAGATAATGCTTAGAGATTTGGCAGATCTGAAAAAAATCCAAAAATTGACATACGTTTAGACTAATACACGTGTTGGCATTATGGACGTTGCTGCCAACATTTTAAATGTTCCGATCGGGAGAGCCTCGGAGATACACAGACTACACGGACACCGCTGAGAGATGCGTTGCGCACGCAAAAAGGATCCCCAAGAGGGGCCCCCACACGTAGACCTAGGTCCACGCCCCTCCATGCCCGTGAAGAGATCACGTCAGATGGAGCCATCTTAAAAAAGGCTTGGGCAAAACGCCAAACATAAGCAACAAAGAATTCGACCAACGTGGAACAGTCAGCCTGTAAATAATAATAAAAAAACAAACAAATTTGGGGGTATCTGTTTACCCGAAACAATTCTTACCCCTGTTCTGTCATTTCCACTCCCGACCGCTAAATTTCCCATATCGTTTGTTGGGAGTGCCGAGCGGGACCTGAATGGTGTCAAGTTTGGGGTTATTAACTGTAACGCGTAACAATGAGCACAGCCAGCCACGGGAGGTGGGAAAGTTATTGTTCCCCTGCGTTGAATCTTTTTTTCTTTTTTTCTTTCTTTTTTTTTTGTTTACGCCCAGCCCGATTTAACAGTGGGGGGAAACAGAAAAAGTATTTTGCTCCAGAGCAACTGATCGGTCCCCGCGGCGAGGTCGGGCAGCATTATGCTTTTTCCTGACTATTAAATGACTATACGACATTAATGTTGCTTGCAAAAATAAAGCGAAAGCTCCCATGGGGTCGAACGTGCGCAAAGGTGAAGTACTTTTCTCCCAACTGTCCACCTTGCATTCTCCATAACCCGAGTACCACACGGACTTAACACTTTGGTAAAATCCGATCGCTTATCATCATTTCAAGGAATCCTAGATAGTCATTTAATTGTCCATCTTGAATCTCAAAACATAGGGGAAAATCTCTATCGACTGTCAAGTTTCTACCGGGCTCTGTGCACAGTTAAATCATTGGTTTTTATTGTAAACTATTCTGGGAAAGTAAAAAAATTAAATAATAAATAAACGGAAAAGAAAAATAACTACACATATTAAACCTTTTTTTAAATATCTGTCTCAATATTCTCCTCCTTAAGCATTACATGTACATGCCATGTCCGATGCACGCGGTTTACGCTCATCCAGGCAACACAGTTAGTCTTTCTTTTGCCGCTTGTCAATAAATAAACTTGGTGGAGGTGACAAACATTCAACCATTTTCCCCCACAGTGTCTGCAAATAACCTCTTGCGGTTATTGTTTGGCAGTGGGAACGTGAGCAAACCCGGAAGAGGAACTTGTTTACTAGCGGCAAGGTCATCGCTGTTGAAGCGGGGTCAACTCTGACAATTTGGCTCGGAATGTTTCCATTTGTATGAAACACGTTTGGGCGCCTGGGCGCAACCTGGTAGAGGAGATTCCCCTCTCCTCTTGAAAGTTCGATATCCGACCTTTGGTTAACCACTAGTTGATGTTGATTTTGTGCAACGGTTACCAGGGAAAATAGGCAAGTTTGACACGGTCGCTGATCGAACCTCAGTTCATGCATGCAGTGTTATCAATTCAAATGCCGTGCAGGCAGGATGAACTTGAAAAAATTTTAAACGCTCATAACCCATGCTTTTTATATGTCGTTTCCGCAGTAAAAGGAATTCACAAGCACAACGAACGCCTAGACAGAGCACAGCACACCACACCCTCAAAGGGAGATCCACCTTGCCACCGTTTGCAGCCGTGCGGTGCGCCCTCCAGCGGTTTGGAGCTGCTCACGGGGGTGTCAGAGTGGTACCGACTGCACTGGCAAAATGGCGCGGGAAGCAGTCGTGGAGGCTTCAAGGGACGGGAAGGTAGACCAACGCCAAATTTACCGGGTCTAGAGTCGTTCTGCCGCCCTTGGATGCAAGACAGCCGTGGCGTTCAGGGTTCAATCTCTCCGCGGGAAAACGTCTCCGCTTTCCCGTTGCAGCCCGCTCCTTTGTCCCGGCAAGAAGCGCCAGATTTGACTGCCACACCACGAGTGTCAAGTCCTCCTGGCAACTGCCAAAGCAGCACATGGAATAAAGAAGATGTGTTGGGAGGGGTCGACTCTTCGTCAAGTGGACACTCAAAAGAAAATACCATCGCCGGTACCTACCCCCTGCATCCTGCAAGCGCCGACCATAGAGCGCCTCGAAGCCCCGAGAAAAGCCGACCCTGGAAATCCCATCAAATACAGAGCCGATTTGAGGTGACTGAGGGCGCCCCATCTCTCTGGCATGGCGACATTCAGCGTCAGGCCAGCTCGAGCGATGAAGACACCTTGGACACGAACACTGGCAAGAAATGTAAAAGAGATGTGACAAGAGGCGAAGTTGGCGGCCATTGCAGCCATGACACCGGTGTTCAAACGAGGAGACCTATCAGTCTCGTAGTCAAAATCAACAAGAAAGACCTTCGGATCACTAACAGCGACGATCGACCAACGTCCCTGAGTTCGTTCAATAGCGCCACCAAAAACACATGCGCCAGCAGCACTCTCGGTCAAAATGTTGAATCCTCAAATGGTGCGCTGAAGGGAAAGGCTTCTCCCACCAGTCATCTCAACAGCAGAGCTTTTATCAACAGTGCCCTCAGTAACATTGCATTCGTCAACAGCTCTCTCAGTGCTACAAATACCTCTGCACGAATGCAAGACTTATCCGGTAATGCTGAAACTTTTATGGAGGCTAGAAATGTCACGATCAGTAAAGACAGAGACATGCGCACAGGTGCTGCCAGGCGTTTGCCGACAGGTAACGACAAAACGGAAAATGACCAACCAAACAACGATCAGAAGCACCAACGTCAAAACGGGGCAGGCATTGCAAGACTGCCTACCGGCGGGAATTCGGGAGCACACGGCCTGGCCAGCATACCGACGGAACACCTCCCCCCACGCAAGCGCCACAAGAGGGCTTCCATCTCATTAAGTCTGGCCACAAACGGGAATCCCTCGTGCGGAGAACACCCAGCAAATTCAGAGTCAGCCAGCGAAGGGAGCCGTGCCATTCCGATTCGGGGTGGCCGTAACGTGAGTGAAAAGCTCGTGCAGCCCAGTCCGGAGGCTAGCCCCCGTCCAGTCGAGAAACCCTGTAAAAATGACGAATCACAACGGTCGCAATCGGGAGAAAGTGACAGCAGCGTGGTCAGATCTGGCCGGGAGTTCGCAGGTAATGGCGCCGGCGGTGGCGATAGTCCGCAAGTTTGCAGAGAGGGTGAAAAGTGTGCAGAGATGGCGCCTGAGACGACAGCACAATCGGGGAGAGTGCCTTCTACAGATCTGAGCGAGGAGACCAGTGAACTCTCTCCTTTCACGCCCACGCCAAGCAGCTCATCACGTGCGACCCCAGACGTCGCAGCTAGTCTCTCAAACCAACCACAGTCTACGCAATGCGAACAATACACGCACCTCTTCATGCACGGAGGAATGGTGGACACTAGGCCCTTCGACCAAGAGTTACCGCAACCACCGCCAATCTACGGCCACCTGCCTGCTCCAAGCTACACCGCGAAGGGCCCGATCAACGATACCCCACCTCCCATTGGTCCCCTTGCCCCACCCCTCGACCTGTATCAACACCCCCAGCCATTCCCGCTGCCGCCCTATCCCCATCACCGATTCGTCTACGACCCGAGGCTGACCATGATGCCGCCTCCAACATACACCACCAACTCGTTGATGACACCTTACCCTTGCCACGGTGACGTCAGTTCGCAACATGGCGGCGCACACACTCATCCATCCCGAGGGGGTGCCTACTCACCCCTGCCGTACCAACACACCCACCCAGTTGGGCACCCACTTGAGGCTTATCCCATGAGCAGGGTACATCCTCCTCAGTGCTATGCTTTCTCACCGTACACCAGTCCGCCCTTGCCGCCGTCGAATCCTTCACAGTCTGGCGATGGTCTTCTCCAACCCTTGACAACTGTGCCATGCCCTGCTCTCCATCACTCAACATACACTGCTCCTGTGCATCACCCGTCTCCATACACACTCCCCGTCAACTCAGCAGTTGCAGCTTCCCAACCAACTCCGACAACCGCCGACACAACTCTGACAACTGACAGTGCAATGAACCAGCCGCAACCACCGCAGCCCCGAAACAGGGCAATGAATCCGCCCAGCACGCAAGCTCCGGTGCCCTCTCGCCCGGGCCAACCCGAAACCCATTTCGCTCCCTTGAAGCGTGCTCCCGGAAGATCAAGAAACAGCAACCACCTGTCGAGTGGGGTCACTCTTGGCGAGACCTCGTTTCTCTGCGAAGTCTGCAACAAAGTGTTTCCCTTGCAGCGTCTCTTGAATCGACACATGAAGTGCCACAGCGCCACCAAGCGATACAACTGCGCCTTCTGCAGCAAAGGTTTCAACGACACCTTTGATCTCAAGCGACACGTCCGAACACACACAGGTAAGTCTGGTTTTCTCGACTGTGTAGAGTTTCATTGAAACCACTGATACGTGGATTATCACAACAACTGAATGTTCCACTTACGCATACTCAAAAAGATCGCTGCTCTACATATGAATCTAGCCACTTTTAAATGACCCCTTTATTTGGCGGAAAGGTTTGTGCGGTCGGGAGCAAATGTCATGGAACATAGTGTTACCACGATCGACCGATCCGGCTTTTGCTCGTGGGGATAAAGTACTGCGGTAGTACAAGCACGGTGTAACGCACCATGGGCTAACCCTCCACAAGGACACTGTTTTTTAGACTGTTTTAAATTAGCGGACACAGGAGGGCACTATTTCAAGCGTGTGAATTGGAGTAAGCAGAGAATATTCTACCAAACCCAAATAGCGCCCTCCTGTTGTTTCCGTCGTATTTGAAATAGGATAATTATACTTAAATAATTTAATACTGACTGAAGATCCAAATCCAGCTGTACTTTTTTCTTGCAAATCCGACTCAGACACGGGTCAATCTTGGATACCAAGGTTTGTCCAGATTTTCGAAAGCGATTATCCACACCACATAAGTGTACGGGTAAACCTGGGCAGCCATTTTTCAGTGCGAATCTTGTATCTTGAAATGGCTTAGTTAAAGGGAATAGTTAGTACACATTTCACACATGCTCGTGGTTTCCATGAAAATATTTTGATGTGATCGTCCCTGCCCTTAACCACCCATGCGTGCGCAATTCATCCCTGCAGTTGTGTTGTGTCTGGCTCTTTGACCGAATAGGATTTCGCTAATCATTTTTATAAGCTTCAGCGACAGATGGGCTTTCTAGACAGAGGTCAGTCGTTACGTCTGGCTTCCTCTGTAATAATGGGGAAAATAGTTCCACAACGGTTTGGGTTGAGTTCTTGTTGCTCTCCTCAGGGCAAGAATTATGCATGCATCCTGTTCTATTTGTAGCGCAATTGCGCCATGAGACAGTTATGGAGAGTGATTTCCATTGTCCTTTTTCCCATCAAAAGAATCACTTGTTTTCCTATCAAAAGAATCGAGTGATGCATGTACTTGGTGGAGCCCCTAGCCTTTAGTCAAGGCAGCCTCGGCGACAACATGCATCCACGAGAACAGTAGCCCTTGACATTAGACTTACGGGTGCTAGTCTTATCCTGCTTTGGCCACCTGTCGTGAATGGAATCGTGCGGTAGTCTTTTCTCAAGCAGTATATGCCCAGGTGGACCTAAACGCAATGATCGTGGCGATTGTCTTGGCCTCAGGCTATGGTCCTCCCTATACAGAACCCAACTTGTTGGGATTAAAGCGTTGAAGTCCGCATATACACGATATACGCTGAATTGCGGTGTTTGCATTATGGCCTAATTCGTCTGGAGATCTGCTGCAGTAGACGTTTGACTTTGTGGCAGCCAGTCATATTTTGAATAAATGAATGATAGACAAACAATTTATATAGTTCCAAAGTGACCAGACCCATCAGTTATTTTTGTCTGTTCAACTTACTTGGTGATACATGATTATGCATGAATCACCAAGTAATCAACATGAACTGAAGTCATACGCTTACCACGGCATGTGTCGCACCAATGCTGTGATTCTGGGAATGTGAATTTCAAAGCTCGAATTTCCGCTTGTATTTACACAAATAGTCGTTGAGCTTGGCTCATGAAAAGGAATAGCGTATTAAACCGAGCCTTTCACAGTTGTTCCGAGCGACTGCAACAGTCGATCCTTCGACGTCCTGCGCGGGTAGTTGCTTCTAATTACACGCATTTCATGGAAAGAATTTAAATCCTGGGATTATCAGTTCGGTGCGAGTCTGGTCCGACGGTCTGAATCGGGTGCCAAAGGGACGATTCTTGTCCATTGCTCAGTGTTAGGGATGGAAGGGAAACTCTATCATCGTGTTTAGCAAATTCCATTGAAGTACGAAACGACCCTACAAACCAAATGTCGGCTAAGGTGGCAGTCTAACCAGAGTAACAGGCAAAGTGAGGTAAGGCGAGCAAAGTGGAGAATCCTCAAGACGGCAAGTGTTATCTTGTCTATTTTTCGTCTGCAGGCGTCCGTCCTTACAAGTGCGAGCACTGTAGCAAGGCCTTCACCCAGCGCTGCTCGCTGGAGTCCCACCTGTCCAAGGTACACCGCCTCCTCCACGACTACAACTTCAAGCAGCGGCGCTCCAAGGTCTTCGTCTGCGAGGAGTGCGGGGCCACCACAGAGCAGGCGGAGGAGCACTACGCCCACATCCGCGACGCCCACCCGAACAGCGCCGAACTGCTCAAGTTCCAGGACAAGCTGCAGTTCCAGAAGCTCCTGCGCCGGGGCGAGGGGGCGACGTCGCCCGATGACGTCGGTCAGCCCGACCGCGTCAGCTTGGCCGAACCGCCGACGACATGCGGCTCGTCGGCGCCTCCGGGACCGACGACGTCCTCCGTCGTCGCCGAAAACGGGATGCCGGACACTACTCCGGTGAAGTCACAGTGACGGCGGTGGTGTGTATTTGTGTGTGGGGGGAGGGGATGATGCGTGATTCTTTCGAAAGTGGCTCCGACGACTAATGACTCATTTTGTTAGGCTGGGTAGAGGTTCCCCAACCCCGCGTGAAGCTTGTAATTTTCTTTCACTTGTCATCAAGATTACGTGCATGAGTCGTTTGGAAATCAATTTTAAATGTAAAATGTAAAACCGTCCAAGCATTAAGATTTTAATATTTGTATAAAAGGAAAAGAAAAATCACTTAAAATAATTCTCGCAAGTCTGAAATACGCTTCGCTCTCTCAGGGAAATATGACCCGTGTAAATATTGTCTTTGCCAAAAGGAATAAGGGCCAACCAAACCGAACTCGAAAGACGTACCATACTGCCACCATTTTGAGCACCAAACTTAGCAAATGCCTTTGTTTAGAAGGTGCATCTCTGTGTTTGCAGTGCAGTCCAACTATAACGCAATAGGACAGATTGATCTGAAATTCGTTCTTTTTTGCCAAATGTTCACTGATGGAGTTGTATTTTTGTATGGTTGTATTTTTATACTCAACCTGTGTGTGTGTGAATGAACATGTACGTAGCTGTATCGTGCGATTGCTCGCCGGGCTAAACGTGACGGCTTGCACAAAATGTGACCGTTCTTTGTCGACAAGGATCGAACATCGCTGAAAAGAGCATGCTTCTCTGCAGATGGGTATGAAAGAGTTCTTTTTATCAGACTCTTGATAGTCTCACACTATCCAAAACATCGCCCAGTACGGTTTCTGGCGATTGCACGCCGGTGAAATGTTTTTTTACGCCAGGTTGCACTTGCGAAAACAAGTCACCACCATAGGATATGTATGCTGAATAGGGAAAGTGTAAGTAAGTAAGCTGGAGTCCGGCGGCTTGAAATTAAACGCTACCAATATGGGCAGCTGCCATATGGCCGGTAACATTGACTCATGCGTAATTCCAAGCTGCAGACAAGTACTTCGAACGTGTCCTAACTTACCTGGGTGTAAACTTGTTTCTTTTTTCCGGGGTAATAGCTTATGCCTTGTTATTCTAGAAAGCTTACACCTTGAAGTGGGTAACAAAGTATTTGGAAAGATTAGAAAGGTAAAAATGGGTCTTTGTCGGACTTAACCTTACCGACATACTTTTATACCTGTTTACTGCATGTACATATATGTTCATGGTTGGACAGTCAAAATGCGTGTGAACACAATTGTTAGTGCAATCAAGTGTAATGTGTCTCTCCCGTGCATGCGTTGGCGTAAAATGTAGCTGTGTACTGTTTTTCTTTATTTTGCGTAAGCTGTAAAACCCAGGGCGGGGGGCAATGTCATAGAGCTACTAAGCACAAAATTTGCTTAAGCATGAAAAAATCCTGCTTGACAAATCAGGTTACCAGCTAAAACTTTATGTGATGTACATACGGTTTTGGAATGGTATTCATCTGTCTTTTGTACAGCATGGCAATCACAAAGATTTTGCAAGGTTTTCTGCGCTTAAGCAAATCTTGTGCGTATGAAATTGGCTCCTGCAGGTTCTTGCGAAAACATTGACTAGGGCTCTTAGGTTCCTTATTTTACGTTGTAGATTAATGTCCATGCACTGAAATTGAACAACTGCAGATTTGCCGTTGGACCCCTTTTACAAACGAACTGAATTTCTTTTATAATTCACACTGGAAATACGTACGTATTCTCAGTTTTCCTTAGTGGTAGATAAAATGATATAGCTATGTTAGTTCCGAATTATCTCTTTTCTTTAACCTCGTATGCCATATATTTGGAGAGGGATTCTTCACATTTAGAGCTGTAGAAAGTAGACGGTTATATGTAGACGGTGCATTTATAGTTTGTGTAGGAATTTTGCCTTCTTTTACTGGAGTGGTGGTTGTTTGGTAGGGGGCCTAAGGTGCTGATCTCTCACGTTTGTAATGCGTCGTGTTTTATCGAAGGTTTTTCGTGCATTTCTCTCGTGCGCAGTAATGTGACATGGAAGGAATCTTTGAGGCTCCCGTGGTGCGCAAAGGGGAAAACTGAGGGTAGATAAACTTTTGCTTCTCCATGTCTAGACCGTGAAGGGCGACACCCCCTCCCGTGCAAACAGGTCCAGAGTTTTACTCGAGGTTCCATCGAAAGCCGACGTCAATGGCATGGCATCTGGGGCGACGTCAAGTGGTTTTACCAAACCAAAAAAAAAGCATACTTCTCTGTCCCATGCACCAGTCTGATAGTTTTCAAGGCCTCTTATGCTTCTATTTTTTGCAGATCATGGGTCTGTTTTCAACTGATGCCATGTTGTTTCTAGCCAATGTATATTAACTGCTTATTCCCCGTCCTCTTCGTCGCATGAAATAACCTTTTACTTTTTGAGTTTTCGCGGAACTGTACAAGAGTTTGTATGTGAGAGAAGTCTTATTATAATTGTGCAATTCGCTTGATTTGTGTTACATGTAACAAACAGAGTTCTTAAAAAAGTAAAATATTGTGCTTTTTAATTGGGGCTAATTTTATGTAATATTGTTTGTGGACTTAAGAATAAAGAACCGTCCAGTACAAAACACAAAAATACCTGTTTACCTTAATATGTAATTGAATTACCTTTAGCCAACAACACCAATTTTGTTTTTTAGTAAATACTGGAACGAACTGTATAGGAAAGAGTGTCAGATGGATTTTACTTTTCTTCATGCTCGCTTAAGCCATTGTGGGAATTCGACTCGTAAAACGAAAAGGAAGTACCCGTGTTCATGTGTTATTGAACTGAAGCCAAACTGTTAGACCCAGGCGCTGGGTGTAGAGGTGTCCCGCTCATGGTAGATCTGAATCCAGGTCGACGACTGACAAAGCGAAAAGTAACACGCTCGGTTGGTCAAGGTGACTTTCCGTTGAAGGGTGCACACGTGTAGGCTATTTACGAAGATATCTTACTCTGAAAAACAGCCGCGAAAATGCATATTAGCCAGCCCGTGACAAATATGAACTGACGACATGGATGAGTTGTAACGGTTTCTATACACACTCGTGGCGCGCATTGGGACCGGTCCGTTCCGCATCGTGGAGTTGCTTGTCTGGCAATGCTTTCTTTTGTGATCAATTTTTTTTCGATCCCCGGTAAGGGGGCAATCTTTTGAAATGTGTTGGCATGGCCGTGAATTGTCTGATCGTGAACCAGACCCGTAAAAGGGGGAAAGAGATAAATTCCGCCACATTTGACATCAAACCAGATCGGGGCAGGGGAGGGTCTGGAGGCCTTCAACAACGGCGTACAGGAGGCTAGCTGTCGGTGACCGGTAAGTATTTCCATGTTTCTGCTTACTCACGTAGAGCCTACCCACAGTAAATTGTTGATTCAGCAGGACCTGTGACAGTGTTTAATGGGAGGATCAATGTTATAGACTACCTCAATACAGCTAATACAATTGTACACACTCAAAAAACTCCCAGGTCAGATTGACCCAGGATTGGGTCTCATTCGGAGTGACCCTTTTCTGGGTCAAAACTGACCCCTTTCGGGTCGTATTTGTCCCTGTCTGGGTCTTAATTTGACCCGGAAAGGGTCACACCGAATGGGACTCAATTCTGGGTCTATCTGACCCGGGACCTTTCTGAGTGCAGTACGTGCAACCGCTCCACTGTGAAATTTGTGCAATTTTGGATCAGTGTTGTAACAAGTATTATTCCCGTGAGTTGTTCTGTTTGACCACGCATGCTCACGTACGCGAAAGAGGCATCTGTCACGGAGAAAGATAATAGCGGTGCATAACACGAATAACGGTATTATTGTACGCATTGAGGATACATGTACATGTCTAACTATAACTGAAGCTGGTACATGTAGTCACGTACGTGCTATACAGACACTGTGTCCCACAACAAGAGACGTTCATCCTGTTGTGTTCTGGGTCATAGTTGAATAGGGGAGATTCGAAACACTGCAAAGTAGCTTGCTCATGGACGAAGAATGGAAGATTTTAGGGGGATTCAGTAAGGGTATTCTCAATGCCCCCCCATGACAAAAAAACAAACAAGCATGCATTGTGTTGGGTTTTGTCCGGAGCGACTGTCACGGAACAGTGGCTCTGCACAATACGAATCTTAATCCATGCTTAGCGCCCTTGGTGGGGGTAACGGCAATGGCTAACGATGGCGTAATTACCACGGTCGTCCGGGTTGTCTGTTGCTTACGGTAATAGATATGGACTGCGTACATTGGATGTACATGCATTGTACGCGCTTGGTGATATGAATGATCGGACTGCATCATTGCGCAAGTGCTGTGACATGTGTTACAGGGTTCCAAGGCCGTTTTCCAATACTCAACTTCGTCTCCGTCTCAGGCTTCGTCCCCGAAACGAATCCCCGATTGTAGGCCTGAAGCGTTGAAATCAAATTGGATTACTGTACGTTTTTGCTCTTTTGCACCTTATTTAATGTTTTGTGGCACTGTTAGACTAATTAGTGCGCTTACAGCTTCAAAGCAAGGTCTTAAACCCCCCCAAAACAAAAGCAAAAAACAGTTGAAGCCTGAGATGGAGCCGAAGTTGAGTATTGGAAAATGGCCCACGGCCAGCCAAAGATGAACCGAAATAGGCGAGTGCAAATCATGTATCCTGTTGAACGTTACAGTGAGAATTTGTATGAAGTTTATCGTAGAAATTAATTTTCCATTTTTGGTGAAAAGTCGAATGGTGGCGCTTCTCATGGTAGAAACTTGGACCAGTGTCGGTTAGTGTTGTCTTCGACACCTCGACGTTCGAAACCTAGACCACGACATTGGCCGTGTTTGTTTCGCACGGATCTGGATCGCGACCAGTGATCTGTCGCTGGTTTTTGGACACCAAGACTCGCTTAATGGATGGTGCGAACCAGCGTCAGGATCACTGGCCGAGGTCCAGATCCGCGTGAAATAAAACGGGCTACTAACAAAGTCCGATACCGGGGAGCCAGTTTCCTAGAGCTGCTTAAAAAATGGACCCCTAATGTCTGAAATTGCCTTTATCCCATGTACATGTACACCAACAGTGCGCAAAGGCACGTAGCCGTGGGGAGGGGGGCAAACTTCAAAACATGCTAAGGTTCATCAGAGGGGCAGTCCAGACTTTATGGGCCAAACTCACCCACAGCCCAAGCTTTGTCTGGTGATACCCTGACGGGCTCATACTCGTGTTTCCTAGCTTCGCCCAGCTGGTAGAGACGAGCCGTGGGGTTAAGGTTCTTGCTATGACGGTGTCTCACAGTGTGAATAGTGCCTGTCTGTTTCCTATGCCCCAGTCATAGCTTTACCTACCAGTGGCTAGTGAGCCATGGCTAGCACGTCAGGCAACAGTAGAATATAATTCGCTTAGCAAAACACAAAATAATAAACACTCCACTGCTAAGTGCTTAATGAAGGAGACCTATTAACCTTAAAAGAGCCGGGTCATTTTGGTTCCTCTCACAGCCGGTTGGGGCGGGTTCCGTCCTCCTAGGAACTCGACCGTGCCGCGCTCGATTTTTTTTGAAAATTAGCAGGCATGTGAAAACACTCATAACATGTATTACAAAATTTAGTACGATGTTTGCAGTCAATCTCACGAATGGTTTTGTTGCGGTGATTTGTAGTTCAAGGCTAAATGCGTGCCAGCCCATACGCATTGGGCGTCGCAGTTAGAAATAGCATAGAGTTCTCGTTGACCCGTCTAGGAAAAAAAATTGGTGCTACGCAAGAATGGTAGATGCAACTTTCGCAAAACTGATGTCAAAATGAGAGCAACGAGTTTCTGTAAAACCTCGTAAAGGCTCAGCTTCTGAACAAAATGCACTGCGGAGGTATATCGGAAAAAGTCGGGAGGGGGCGGATTCCGCCCCGGCTCTTTTAGGGTTTAAAGTAATAGGGCAAGTGTACATCCGGTAAAATCTGTCAAAAGCAAAAGATTGTATTTCTACAAGCTTCGATCGCCCACGCGAAAATTATACAGGCAGTATTGTGGTATTATGCGTGTTAATTGTCACGATTTTGTGTCTTAAGTTGCACAGATAAATTGTGCTACGAATTCCAGTTTCATCTGGTCAAAGTTATGAGCTGCCCCAGGAACCAAATTATATCTAACTACACTCCCGTCATTAAGGGCGTCGAGGAGGGCTGGGGGTTAATCTCAAGGGTGGGGGCTGGGGCTTTGCCTCGGTTTGGATAAAAATGAAAAATAAACAAGGGGAAAAGGAAACAACACCTAAGAAAGTTGAAAGGGGGGAACTTGGGTGCAAATCCCCAACTTGCAAGAAACCTCCTTGGAAATGGCCCCATTGCACCACTGAAAGATAGGCCTATCTGACGATGAATCTGAAATATTATTACGGTGGTTTCGAATGCAGCCTGGAATTAAGACCCAGTGGAACAGGCATTTGTTGATCTGAATTAATGCACACGACAGTTCAGGCTCATGCATGATAGCTTAAACGCACGTGAAGAGCTTATAGCTTAGGCTACACAAATATCTTGCATTCTTTGCCTATGCAGTAGAGATTGGTCAAAGTAAATAGACTTCATATTCACCCAAGTATTTGTGGTCAAACTATATGTACGCCCGACCTGTCTTGTCCAAAATAATTATCAAAATGAATTCTAAAAAGTGTCAAAGACGTTTAAAGCCTCGATAAAACAAAATGAACACTACCGTTTAAACTGTTACATTACAGTCATGTTTGAAATAACAAGGTCTAAAAAAGACTTCCATTAAAGAAATCTGAAAGTGAAAATTATAAGTATGAACAATATTTTAAAAGCCTTTTTCTTTGTGTTACTTGACAGCGATGCCTAAATCTTTCCTGATCAAGAAACGAGGAAACCCATCGGGGGCAGAAGGAAGAAAGCACACTCCAGCCTCAAATGAAAGAGGTAAGCCCGGTCAGGTAATCAGGCAAACAGGCAGGAAAACAGGCGGGTAAAACAGGCAGGGAAACGGGCATGCAGGCAAGCGGTAAACAGGCAGGCAAAACGGACAGGCAGGCAGGCAAACGGACAGGCGGGCAGAAAAATTGTAGCAGGTAGGCAGGCAAAGAGGCAGGAAAAACAGGCAAACGGGCAGGTGGGCAGGTAGGCAGGCAGGGAAACGGACAGGCAGGCAGGCAAACGGGCAGGCAGGCAGAAATTTGTAGCAGGAAGGCAAGCAATATTCTCTTATTATTGTTAACAGCCACTTTTCCCTTCATTTGACGAACGTGAGATTTAACGACATTTAGTGCCTGCCCTGTCGTAGCTACAAACAGGGACCATTGGAAGTCGTGCAGGTGAGAGATACATACGCGGCTCAGGAAAAAAAGCTACGTTTGTACATACGGGCATACGGAGGTGAATCGGACTTCGCTCACAGTATGTGGGATGAAGTAACTACACGAAGCCGTGATTTAAAACTACCCAGTGTTTAATGAGCCGCGAACATAATCAGGTACACGTGCCGTTTCTGTATAACGCGCTTGCCTATACGGAAGCCGTAGGCGGTTTCGTACATTTGCCGTAGACATGATCAAGCCGTAGTAAAGTACGTTCGGGCGCGGCCCTATAAACTTTGTAAATTTTTCTTGTTCTACAAAAGTGTTCACTATATCCTTTAACTATGCACCAGAAATCTCTTTTTAAGAAGGTGCTGTGGTTTTACAGCCACGCTTGGCCATCACATGAACGATTCCAATAATTAGCTATGTAAAGAAGCAATGTTCTCTGTGTCCTTGGTGTGGACCTGAATCGTTTAGATCCGCGACTGGTTGCAGCGCAGTTTCCAAACAAGACAATCTCTGCTGATATATATACCAGGCAAGATATGGGACGGAGGGGTACCCCCCTTACCTGTCCAACCCTTGTACACACTCTAGACTATTGTTACCTAACACATCCCCCCTCGAAGTCTGTAAAGGATTCATGAGATTCTGATCAAAAAATGACCAACCCAAAGGCGGGGGGGGTTCTCTCCGTCCCATATCTTGCTTCAAATGCTGATATACAGCAAAGTTGGCAAACAGCACATTCCACCGACTTTCCCCGTGTCTGAGCTTTGTCTCTGTAATGAAATTGGCACAGCATCCCATGTGAAGTAACAGAAAAGATTTGAAAGAGGTGATATCCCTTCAGAGTGATGAGAGCATGGATATACCCAGCAAGAAATGATACCGAGGGGTACCCCCCCAAC
>NW_019091396.1:63924-76094 GCF_001949145.1 Acanthaster planci
TTCTCTCTGTCTCGTACCTTGCTGCATATGAGCATGGAGGAAGGACACAGGAGTTTAAACTGTCTGGCTACAACATCTGGCGAATTACCGCTTTCTGGCATGCTTGGTATGTCCATAGCCAGAGCGCACCACCTGTTTCACAACCATGAGCCCCCCATCCCATGATCATCGCCCCAGGCTCTCGCTGGTAATCAAAATAAAATTACAAACATTGCAAATCAAAATTACAAACATTGCATGGATGATGGAAAAATAAGTCAAAATCATTAAAAAAAATTATTCCCGACGGCAAAAGTAGATCTGATGTCAGATATGTTTTCTTTCTATTTCCTGGTCACTGCAATAGGCCTAAGTTGTAGTTAATTGCAAAGAAAACACCACGATATTGCTGGCCCCACTTGTCCGGCTAAGCAGCAGGCAGTAATCGGGTAATTTTGGAATGTTTACTAGTGTTCGTCTGACCGGGCGGCGATGATCATCGAACACTTTGATGTGCCAAAGTTGTAACTCCTTCTGTGCCCTTCCTCCATGATGAGAGGTGGGATGTCATGATGGATCGCTTCAGTTGAACCTTGTGGGGGGGGGTAAGCGTTTTCATAGCTTTCATTCCCCCATCAGCTATGAACCATACCATTGCAATGTAGACTCGGTATCAAGTCGTCAAACGGTTGTGTCAAACCTCTAACCCGTATTTACCGACTCAAGGGGGGAGGGGGTGCTGCGCTTTTGTTTTAGTTTAGAGGGTAGGGTATAGAGGAAGACAAACTATCCCAAATCATTCCTGCTCTACTCGTGGTCAGCGATGGGCGGTACTGTCTCCGTAGAAGAGGCACCGCATCGCCGGCTGGTAAAATTAATGTTAGTAGAATCACATCCAGTAAAATTACAGACTTGAAATTTATAGTCCCATATCTTCGAAGACAAGGGGTGGACCTAAGGTCCCTTCGGCCGCCAGTGAGCTGTTTTTGTTAGCCTACCAACGGCTGCAGCAGTTTTCTCTTCGCTGTAACGTGTGGGGCGCATGCCTACTGGGCAGCCAGCCTGCAGACTGCCGCTTACGTGGCTCACCCGTGTGCGCAGGAAACGAAGTGTGCACTTTCATTCTCCGTGGGCACAAACCTGTGGCGAGGCCGCTTGGCACGCTCTACGGCAATTATACGCCGAAGTGCAGGGAAAAGTCCGAATAGGATGGGCCACATTTCCTAACAAGGACTTTATTTCCAAAAACCAAACCTTAAAGAAAGGACATAAGTGTGAACCACCACTCACAATTCCATTATATTTCTAATCTTTGTGGTAAAGTTATGACTAGGCCTAATTATTCCAAATTCAACATGTCACGTTTCGCCCTACGTGCTTAGGGCCAGATGGGACACCGATTTCAAACTGATTTCCCCATTGCTTTATGTACAGATTATTACCATCTTTTTTATTTGCAAGGCAAGGGATACATTGCTGTTGCATATTAATTATAAGTGGTCTGTTCTGGGGTTTGGAGACGAGTTAATCGTTTTCCTCAATTCTTAAGACCCTTAGGTAATGGGACTTACTAACGGAAGGCATATTTCTGTAGCAACATCACACCATGAAATTTCCTAAGGGATATGATATGAACAAAAGATGTTCGACAAATGTAGGCCTAATGGTAACTGCATGAAATTATGAAGGGACACTGTCTCATCTTGCCCCAGACGACGTGTCCCATCCTGCCCCATGTGTTTGCAGTTTATTGAAGAAGCCACTGTGAAATACATGCGCAGAGTTACATACTTCTTGCTTTTCTGTGACACAACAGACTAGTAACCTGGCCAAACTACGCAGTTATGACCACTCTGCACCTTACTGTAATTTCTTAGGGATTGCATCTTATATCCGTAAAATTTGAAGTCCCCTAATATCAATTTTTTTATACTTCCGAGACGACCCAAGACCAATTCCACGTGTTTGTGATTATGGCTGTTTTTTGTCGGTTTGTTCAGAGCACTAAATTACAGCGCCCTCTGTTGCTTGCTGATAAAGATGATCATCAAGCTGTCGATGTTCCATCTTGCCTCGTGTCCCATCATGCTCCATCTTCCCCTGTGTCATATCGCAATTGATTTCCTTGAGATGTCATTCATCGTTTAATTTTCTTCCTTTAATTAAGGGGGCTCGTCCAATGATGAACGTCAGCTTCATACCGCCCTCAGCGACGGGAGTGAAGTAAATGAACCACTGCAGCTGACCGTAAGGTTTTAAACGGCTTGCTAGTCACTGATAATGTACACCACCTAATGACTCCTTTCACTGATACTGTTTTCCTATATACTCGAATACAGATGTGCCAAATTTGTTATTTGGAAATGTAATTCTTTGTTTTAAATGCTTATTTGCGAGTAAAGTTTTAAATAACCTAGACTCGATTCAAGTCGAAAACTCCGCTTGACTGGTCCCCTGAAAAACACTGCTTATGTTTTATCCGCACGTGCTCGCCTTGATTCACGTCCAACCGATAAAAAAAGAACAAAAGTAAACCAAATTGAAAGCTATGATAATAATGTCGGTAAGGATGTAGAATTACTATGGTTACGATAAATTTAGCAGTTTTTAACAGAATTATCTTTGGCCATATTCTTAGAAACAAAACCTGAGCGGTGTTGTTTAATAAGTAATGAAATGTGTTTTATCATTCGAAAAGTAGTTGTACTTTTTAACGCAAAAATTAAATGTCCTCAACTTGGCAGGTTGAGGCTGATAAGTTCGATGATAAGTTACCAAGCTCGAACGGGGGAGACACCAGCGCATTTTCAGTTGGGGATCGTGTGAGACTAGAAAGGAGTACCAGCGACCCAACTGGAGGCCTTCCTTGTCATAACTCAGGTGAAAAGGAGTGAAAAGAAAAAAATCTCCAAAAGTGGGACTTCAGTTGAATCACTCGCACTTGAAAGGTCCTTTCAAGCCTTCGAGTGGTTGAAGCCACAATCTTAAATCTTCTTTGTTTTCCCCACAAACTCCTCGGGAATGCAATTCATGTTTCTCTTCTTGGAGTTTCTTAAATGCAGACTTCGTGTACACAAAACCGGTGTCCTAAAGGCATGCTTAAACCCGAAGAGTAACACTGAAGGAGACTACGCGTTTGATTCATCATTTGCGGAAAGCACCTGCCAAAAAAAAAATCCTCTGAAGAACATTTATTTCCGTACTCAAAGACACTCGTTCATTCAGACATTGTTCCTCATGACATTTTGACTCGTACATTTGCCCGACAGACATTCCCGCGTCCGAGCTCCCGACTCATCTCCCGTTGGCCCCCCACGGGGACCTGCCCCATATTTACTTCAACGGCTGCCAGCAACCTCAGCCGGCATTCCCTGTTCAACCTGTCCTGGGCTACTTCAGCCGGCGCCTGCTGGCCTGCAAGCTAAGGGGAGGCAGGGCTAGTGGCCAGGTGGGCCTCAAGCGCCACACCTGCCCGTTCTGCTCCAAGGGCTTCAACGACAAGTTCGACCTCAAGCGGCACATCCGGACGCACACCGGTGAGTGCTTGCCACGTTCGGTCGGCCAGCTGGTTTTGTCCGGTGAAAGGATATACATGTATAGTTTACTTGGGGAAATCTACAGACATAATGGCCACTGATTGAAATTTAACATTTTTCAATGTCCAAGTGCAAGTTGCCGCTCCTATGAGGGGCGTGTAAAGTATTTTTGCCTGTGGGATCGGGATATTTTTCTTCGTACAAAGAGATGAAGCCATTTAATCTTTTTGATATAATTATGTAAAACAAGACCCCCAATTTATGCTATCTAGAGGGTCTTCCAACCTTTTATTGACTTAGAGCTTGAAAAGGTAATAAGTAGGCGGGGTTGACCTCTGGCCAACCCCCATTCTAGATGTTGGCTTATGCTTTACCAACAGAATCTCCAGTTGGCAGTTAAGTCAAAGCAATTACCTTTCCCCGCTTGAATATGATCCGAGGACCAGTAAGAGCTCATGGGATCATTTTGGTCCCATCTTTGTCTGAAACCTTGACGTCTCATTCCTTCCCCTCGCAGGGGTACGCCCATTCAAGTGCAACCGATGCGTCCGCGCCTTCACCCAGCGCTGCTCCCTGGAGGTCCACCAGCGCAAGGTGCACAACATGCAGCTTAACTTTGCCTTCAAGCAGCGCCGGGGCAAGGTGTACGTGTGTGAGGACTGCGGCCACTCCACCGAGGACATCAACCTGCACTACGCCCACTCGGTGCGAGCCCATCGGGGCGGCGGTTCGCCCGGTTGGAGTGGACCAGGCAAGCCCTCCCAGCTGGCTCAGCTCTTAGCTGGGGTCGACGGAGTTCCGCCAAATCCCTGTCCGGGCGCGGCTGAGCCAACCTTGCCGGTAAGGTGTGCACAAGACTTCAACCAGCCGACCCCGGTGCTGCCAAGATTTGGGCCCGAGTGGAATCACAGAGGAGGTATGGATTTGATGTAAAAAATGTGATTTTAAAGAAGAAACAGAGGGCAGCTATCTGTAATCTTTTTCATCGACTTTTCTCAAATTGGTAAAAATTATATTGTAATAGGCCTAATGTTCTTCTCTCCGATGTTTAGGTCTTCAGTAGATAAAGTTTAAGCTGTGCTGTGGGCATAAATCAAGGCTATGGGTAACATTTCGCATGAAGAAGGTATCAGATTAATATTCGTGCCGATAAAAACTCCTGAAATATCTTTGAATACTTTAATTATGTAAATTATTCTTGCAAGTGTTAATACACTAATCCGGCTAGACGTCATAATGTGCGGTGGCAACACGCTCACACGCACATTCTTCAGCTGGACATGCGCGTGCATTTGGCAAATCACAGCATCCTATTGGTCAAAGACGCATATAACGTGCGCGTTCCACGTGTTGACGACGGTTGTGCTACCGCAGTAATGGCTTCTAATTCTGCGCGACCAAGTGTTTCATTGGACTGGAAGGTCTAGTATTATACAAATACAAAGCGTCCGGAGGTAGTCAAATTGACCTAGACCTCAGGACCAGTGATTCCCACTATTTTCTCGAAATAAACCTTGCTGTATTTGTTTTACTACACTTCATATATATTCAAACAGCAATCTCATGTTACTTGTACTCAGACGCCATTGTTGTTTCTCAGCTGCTATATTTACATGTAATGATAGTGGAGTGCAGATATGCATAGAAACAGGGCTTCAGTAGTCTGGTGCTGACACACGTTTTTGGTCTTTACTGTAATAGTTCTTAGGATACAACTCCAGACTGGTTCCGTAAAGATTACATGACACAGACGACATATTTACGCGACAGGTTCCAGAGGTATTTTTGATGCTACCAGAAAAAAGCTACAGCACGAGAGCGAGGTGGATACTAGCCCCCATGACGTCACCTGGTCGCGTATCATTTCTACTTCCCTCACGCAAAGTGGAATTGGCCAATGACGCGCTCCAATTTGCTCATGAAATATTTATGAGGTGTAGTAATCGTATCTTCCTGCTGCTTCGTCAAAGCAAAGCGCTACGTTGAGGAAGCACTGCGCGCTACCTCTTTCCCCTTTCTCTCGTTAACCACCATCGTTCCTGGACCTGATTATTTCACACGGGTCTGACCCCAACGTCGGCTCCCTGACACCAGAACCCGCACAGATCTGGATCTCGATCGATGATCCCAAAGCTGGTTCCCTTTGTCGGTTAGGTGGGTTCGGGTGTCAGTGAACTTTAGACGGAGTCCTAATCGAGATTCAGTTCCGTGTGAAACAAACAGGCACGTATATACAGCACTGATCTATGTGAGTGAAGAGCGCCCTCTCCTTTGGAACCTAGGTAATTTAGAGCGTTTTCGAAACGAGTGTATTCGGCGGAGACTCGTTTCCGCTGGTTCCGGTCAGAGCTTGAACATGTAATTTCAGACGCTCCTTCAAAATGGCTGGAACCATCCACACCAAAGTCACCAAAGCCGAATCCGCTCGTTTCAAAAACGCTCAAGGGCTGTCTACATTACAGTGCACCACCAAGAGGCTGCTGCAGAAAGGCCATTTTCAAGTTTACGATTGACGAAAGCGTGGCCGACCTGCACTGATTTCCAGTTAAGTGGATGCCAGTGGAACCTTGACGAATAGATCCACAGATCACTTTTAAATATTTATCTGGAAAAACAGACATCATGAGTAATTCAAGTTCTCCGCGTGCAGAATTTGTTGACCACTTCCCACAATGCACTGAGCAAAGCCTTTCCCTAGCAACCTTTTGGTGGCACACCATGTATTGTCAATAGCTCGTATAACTCTGACTGAATAATCGGACGACTACCTCTGAATTTATAAAAAAATACCTCAAGCCGGAATAGATATTTTTAGTATATTTATTACAGGAATATGTGTATATTAGTTCTTTTCAACTTCTGTTTTTGAAGTGTATTTTTCAAGTTTCTGTCCTCTTTTTTGATTGGTAGTGTAAGGTTTAAGCCATGTCACCTGAAATTTGTTTTACCTCCCTGCAAATTACGATTATGTGCAGTAAAATACAGAGGATTTTCAAGTTACGTGATTTTTGACGACCAGCGTTGACTTTACACAGATGTGCGCACATGTCTCTCAACATTCATGAAATTACCAATAAAAATACCCCGATTCAAAAATGGACGCACCTCCACGGACATGGTACGCTTCCTGAAATGCGTTTGCCCGTCATGTTACGCCACGTGAAAACCCTCTATGCCCAGGATGTTGTATTTTTAAAAAGTGAGGGTTATTTTTTTTAATTTAAAAGTGATATAAAAAGTTGATATGCTTATTAAAAAGCTTACTGTGCATTACTGGTATCTATATGCCTTCAATTTTTTCGATGTATCAAAGAATGAATCCTGAAATTGACAGTAAACAAATAATTTTCAACTTCAAAATTTGGAAACTGTTGGGCGAGAAAGGTACAAAGCTTATTGTGGAAAAGGGAATCGAGTAATTGATATAAAATTGCCATCAGCTGAATTGAGCTTTTATAGGAGTTCCATTTTTTTTTAACGAAGTACGAGAAAACATTTCAATTTGGCAAATATATATTTGATTCTTTGTTTTGTGATGGTGTGATTTTTATCTGAAAGGACTTTCTTGTGGAGTTAAGACTGAAATAAAATAACTAAATTATTTTGATCTGTATGCTAGTGACAATCTACCCACCTTAGAGAGAATTTTAATTATACGGAAAAGGGTTATATGTTAATGGTAATTTTCTTTTTTAATAAAGATTCAGGGATGGTGCTTTTTCAGGGAAATAAATCAACTGTGTTGATACAGTAATTAATTTATTTTGCATTTTCGGAGTATGATTAAGCAAGAAGCATAAGGTGTACTCAAGCTAATGGTAGGTCTAATGTCAATAGAGGGCTGAAAACTGCCAAGGCTGAACGGGTATTTCTGGTCGTTCTTGATACACGCGAACTGGGACGAATTCGGAAACACATTTTCAGTGCCGCACGGGGGAGCTTTAAACAAATTAAATTTTATGGCCTTCTGAGGAGTGAGGCTAAATCTTGGGGGTTTTAAGACCTTTATTGTGAAGAAAGGAAAACAAATCGGTCTCCCAATTCGCCTTTATCGCGCTTTTTTTCATCACCTTCCTCAACAAAAACAACAACAATTATCAACAACAACCAGTGTAGAACCCATCACAATTCCCTCTAAGTCCATGTTACAATCCCATTACAAGTCATGCAGTCTTTTGCCAAAAGTCACAAGCTATTCAAAGGGCCTATATTGTTACCAATGTATTCCGTTGTCAGAGTTCAACACGTTACTTATGGCTAGTCCTATGAAAGGACTTATGAGTGGACTTATGAAGGGACTTATTATGGACTCAACTCCTATAATATACAAACTAAAGAGCGCACTCACTACCCCCTCCGAGTGGAACCAAGAGAGGGCTCAATTTTTCTAGTTACGGAGGTTGGAGGTTTGGTAGGAACTGCAGTTTGCTGATTCCCAAACAACTATGAAATACTAGACTGGTTTCCGTCTCCTACGTAGTCTCCAGACGTCTTACAGACGTCCTCCGAACGTAGGGACTCGCAGCGGGTAATGATTTCGGAGGAATCCTGTGGGTTTATGTTAATGAGGAAATTAGCACATAACAATTCCCACAATGCAACACTCTCACGTGACAAAACTTTGGAAGACTTTTTAGATGCATGGACGCTCGATGGATGTGTATCCCGAAACGGAGTTTTTGATTACTTCAAAGCCCTTGGCGAAAATGACTGCCAGGCGAAACACTTAGTATTGTTATTTAAAACCAAAGCAACTATTCTTTCAGAGGCGATACTGTGTTCGGCTGTCACGTGCACGATAGGTCGTATATTAATATAATATCTATAATTAGAAAAAGCATTTGCGCATGCTGAACCAACCACGGACCCCAGGGGTGCACTGAACCATTTCAAGCTCCATTGAAAGCGTGTAAAATCAACCAAGTTTGGAGCCCCATGGCAGGCAACTGACGTCCCTGAGGTCTCTCAAACAAAAAACAATGTGTTGTTTGGTCCTTCAGATTTCATTTAATTTTCAATTTTTAGTAGGTTAACCAATGAATTTTTTAATTGTCCGCCCAAAACAAACTCACCCCCAAGAAGTCAATGTTCCCAAATCTTCTCAGCGGCCATTTTTCAAATGACATCCCTCACCTTCCTCGGGCTCATCTGACAAATTTGCAATCACATTTTTGTCTGCTTTGCCCCCAGATGGGTGCCCCTGAATCTACAGAGATGATCCCGGGCCATACTGACACAATCCCTCCTTTTCTTGGCCCAAACAGACCCCTCTTTTCGAAAGAATCTGTGGAGGGTACTCTTTGTGCGCCTCCGCCTGGCGGAGAATTTTCCTTGAATTGGGACACTGCACCTCCAGAAGCCAGCCAGCTACCGGTCCGTATAAAATAGGGACGGGGACCAGTCCACTGACATACACACAATATGGTCGCATGGCTACCAAAGAAACGAATACATGTACTCCCCACCAACATGGCTCTTTTCAATAGCTGAGGGTCTGCTTCTGCTCAAGGCGGATACTATGCGTGCCACACAGACTTCCCTCCCCGTAACCACGGATGTCATACAGCAAGACCTGGACCCTCAATGCCTTTGTACCGAGTGAAGCCACTGGCAGCCATTTTACATTGCCGAATACAGAGGCGATGATTGTCCCGCTAAATTTCCACAGTAAGTATTGATGCCATGAACGAATGTGGGTAACAATGGTGAGCAAGCCCTTGTATCAATTTTGTATTTTGCACAGTTGGATGGCCGCCGGTGGCTTCAGTGACCTCTGTGTGCTGATGAAGGGAATTAATGGTACATCATTTTTTTTTTTTTATATGAGGTCGGTTCCAGTAACAGCAGTGTTACATTTTGTGTGTATGTCAAGCCTTGCACTAGACAGGAGCTTGAAGGGTCGTTCAACAAGGATATCCTTGAGACATACCTGTTCAGGCGTAAGGAAGGAATTTGTTCTTAGTACGCAGACACTGACTTTTGGCGGGCTGAAAACTTGCAATGGCTATCCGCTCCGAGCGGAACAAAAGAGGGCGGGCTTATTTGGTGTTCACCGCACAGGCTTGCCACGAGGCGCGCAAGTATATGTGCGTTTGACGCGGAGCACGCTGAGTACGTGTAGCTAACTTATTCCGGCTTTTATGGTCTTTGAGTACATGCAGAACGCGTGCAAAAAGCCACTTGTTATCACCTGTCTTTCTTTCGCCGATTGGGGGTGCACTTTAGCTCGGGGTGGATAGGTTTGTAAATAAGCCCGAAATCTTAGTAGGCTTTTGGTAAATTTCTTAAAGCATCTATTGCTGTGATCAATTCCTGCTGCAAAGCGGCGTTTCAGGAGCAGTTTAGCCTTCTCCCCAATCCTCCGTACATTCCTGACTTGTCCGCAGGTATCGGCAACGCCTCAGCTCCTGCATTAGCTGTCTCATCCGCACGTCCTCCTCTTTGTCGCCGTCCATCGCCGCCGCCGCCGCCTCTCCGGTGGTCTTGCCCGGAAATGACAGTGCCCTCTGCAGCGGCGGTTTCCGGCGATCCTCGCCCCGGATGAGGGCGTCCTGCTCTTGCCGGTTCAGGCCCCTGAGCTGCGCGATCGACCGCGGCCCGCGCAGCTGCGGCGGTGCCGCCGCCGCAGCGCACGGCCTGGGCCCGCTGTGTGGTTCAAGGGCGGCCGTGGTCTGTGGCAGGGCTTGTTGCGCCTGCCCGCTGCTCGGGGCTGGCTGGGAGGTGTGCCTGGTGAATGGTGTACGGAAGGTGGAACCAGACGTCACGGTGGCTGATATTGGTCTCTTGGTGGCGTGCTTTCCTTCCATGCTGGCACTATCAAACGCATGAATTACCGATGCACAGAAATGTTTAACGGCAGTTGTTTCTGTTCACTCGTCAAGGCAACTGATAGCACAGCAGGTTACATGTACACTTAAATACATATACATTTAAATGGTAACTGTCCCCGGTGTTGATACGCAGATACTTATAGAAAATTGGAAAGATTGTAAAAGTGTGGAAATATATATTTCCCGCGGTAAAGACACTTTGTCGGACAAAGATCCTGATTTTTGTCAAATCCTCTTGCTTTGCGGAGGAATAAAGATGTTTCTGTCACGTTGGAGTTGATCCTGGTGGTAAAATTCGTTGTTGCAATTCCTAAAGCGTGTCTTTTTACAGCGTGGACGTGATTCCGTGCGCTAGACGAATCTTCACCTGCCTGCAAATTGGAGTGTTGTGGAGTGATTTCCGACAGCGATTAGTTCTTCTCTTGCTCCAATTACGCCGATTGCTGACGGCTGTCTCATATCATTTTACATGCGTGGTTTTGGAGCCCTCTGGCGACACTCTGTTTACCCAAACAAGAGGCCAGCAGCAACGCCGATCCATACGCGAGATCGTGTTTCCTGTCGTTGTTTGTCTTCCCAAAGCGAGTCACCATATTATCGAAGATACCACAAAATCTACGATCGCCTCACAGCCAATATCGCCGCTATTGATGGCTTTCTGGACTGCGCACTGATAACATCATCCCCTTGGAGCTTCGCACCTTTCTTTTGCTGGCTCTGTGGATGACCGTGATTGATAAATCAACACTCCGTCCCGAAAAGCGAGAGCAGCTTTCCTATCTGCTTGGTCAACAAATCCTTCATCGGAGTGGCCAACCAGTCGAAGATGATGCGTAGCACGCTCAAGCTCGAAGTCCGGCGTGTAAAACCGAAAGCAACTGGAAGGCGATTTCCCAAACTTAATATTATTAATTACCAGCCGAATCCTGCCGTGGCTTTTGTCAGCGGACGGACTGACCCTTTCGGAACAAATATGAAGAAAGGGTAATAAATACCATGTTGGCTCTTGCACCTCGTTATTGTAGGACGACGGACTGTCATATATTGCTCGCTCGCGGTTGCTGCTATATACAGTACATAAAAAGGCGAGTGCAGATGATCGCATCAGATTTATGGCGGGAAAAGTTTACACTGCAGTGCCTTCAGCGCGTTGTGCTGTTTTTGTTCTGATTGTCTCCTTTATCTCCTCTGTGTTGTATGTACACTGTGTCGATAAGAGGTGTCATGTGGTGACGAAAATGTGCTTGCGAGCATCTGTCCGAGTTGTCCCGGCAACACGGAAAGCGTAAACCCTTCAACGTGACAGCAACAATTTCCTGATGAGCGACAATCCCCGCTGATTGTCGACGGCTGTTTGCCTCGCCGTTGTGAAGCGTCCATCAATGAATTGCTCGTCGCTGTCACATCGCGACGTGTAAAATTTAATCTACCTCAAATTTAAAAATGGATGAACCTCAACCGAGGTTTCGATGGACCTGAACTGCAGCCAACAAGGACTTGTTAGGAAGAGCAAGATTTGCATCGTCAGAGCAAAATGAGAATTGCACACTCCACGAGCGTCAATACGGCATCCCAATTTCAGTGATATTCCCCAATATTCCCCAACGTGGTGTATTTATTTATAAACGTTAAATTCAAAGAACCAGACTATATTCTACGATTTCATTCTGACCCCCAAAGTTACCTGGTACCATCCCATTACGGGTTTAAAATTTATACCGCACGTTCAGGAATACGACTGAAATTGGGGACGCCGCGAATACGGTCTATTGTTGATAAGTCTTGAAGGTTTGCATGGTGAATAGGTACAATCATCTCCTGATGA
>NW_019091396.1:76318-106160 GCF_001949145.1 Acanthaster planci
TATTGTGCGGTCTATTGTTGGTAAGGTGTACGAATGATTGAATATTACTAATGGCCTGTTCTGTGGTTTAAGTTCGGGGGATTAACGAAGGTGGCTAGCCGATGTAGATCATCATTCCGTTGAACAATGCAGAAAGGCTTCGTGATGTTTGACTTCAGGTCACTCACGAATAGGGGGTGGAGCAGGGTGTAGGAATATGCCACTGAACCCGAAAACGGTACAGAGGTGTGTGCAGACGCCTCTCTGTCGTCAGCTGTAACTCCAATAGTGATAATGTACACATTGGATTCCCTTATCCTTTCGCTGCAATCAGGTATATAAGGACAACTCAGGGCACTTAACAGTCGTCGGGTTTTTATACACGTCGAATATTTTTTGTGTGTGTCTGAGAGAGCAGACGAGGGGGAAATTGGATTGGCGTAGTAAAATTCGATTTTCAGGCGGGCTGTTGATCCGTTTTTTTTCTTTTGCATCTAGCGTGTTCCTTCTTGAGCTGTCTGTATTGTTTGCCCACGTGCTCACCATTTCCGTTGTGTAAGTGCCGCCGGGGGCCTGTTGCCTTGACTTGCGATGCGAAATCTGAATTGTCTCACTTAGTGGCGCCAGATTGAGGCGTGGAGTGCGTCGTGCCTAGTGATGGAACCGTTTCCAGTAATATCACACTGACGTGTACGTGTAGATGGTGGATTCAGCGATCAGAGTTTTGATATCCGCGGCAAGTTCGAGCCACGACTCCCTGGCAACCACTGGTCGATTTTGCCTGGTACGCAGGAAATTTATTATGTAAAGAATACACGACCAAATCGACCTATGGTCGATAAAATGGTCACAGCTCAAACTTGCCCAGCAGTGACCCCTTGAGACAGTGGTATGCCAATTGAACCATTTATTAACAGCCTGTGGGTAATGATACATCATCCAGTGGGCAGCGATAAGGCCCGAGCCGGACCAAGAGAGGGCGCAGTTTTTCCAGCAACTGAGGCTTCTTTGGTAGGAACTGCACTTCGTCGCCAGTTCACAAAACGACTTTGAAATGGACGCGCCACGTTCGCGTCACTACCAACAAAATGATCACGCCCCACAAACATGGCTCTTTTCAACCGTCGAGGGGGTGCAAGTTGCAAGCGCTCCCCAGTTGAAACAATATTATAATTATACCCAAGGGCCAAATGGAAACATTCGAAGTGTTATGCTATCCTTCAAAGTGATGTCTGGGTGGTTTTGTATAATGATCAACATCCTCATATTGGAAAGATGTTACCCGTGAAGTAGTGTAACCAAAGACAGGTAAAGACCAATATTATTAGGCTAACAATTAAAGGACTCAGTCAATATAATCTTTCAGTGCAGTATTTGTATATGTCCCACGGTGTCCAATTTACTCTCACTGTCGATTTCGGGCTATTAAATTATCATAATTAGGCTATTTGGGTGCATCTGTAATTCGAATGTAGATACAAATTTGCATATTTATGAGCAAATGTGGAAATCTCTGTGTCAGATCTATTTCTGAACTAAACTTTGTCTCCGGTTGTAATTGGTTTGGGGTTCATTTTGTGACAGTAGGTCAAGGAAGCAGTTGTTCTTTCAAATATTTTCAATGAGCTTACACTGTGTCAACAATTTGAACATAACCGCTGATACGCACCTTCTTCTTGTAACGGCATCATAGCAAGAGCGCCCTCATTTGTCACACAAGCATTAAAATTGTTTGATATTTTGGAGCCCACAACAAGAGGTATTATATATATATTTTTCTAATTTCAGAGGAGTATACAAAATGTTGGAAGAGACATGTCACTAAGTAGAATTCACGCCACAAATAACCTTAATTAAAGGGGAAATTTCAATACACAATTATTTTTTACCTCCATTTCATGTCTTGGTTGTTTTTTTTCTTCAGAAAAATGGGCTTAAGGTAAATAAAAATACGTAAGACGGAGACTATTCTTATTGTTAACACTGGATTGAAATGCTTGATGACACTCAATCAGCAAAGGGCGTCCTACAGTAAAGTCAAGTGAAAAACTGACAAACAAAGACAATCCCACAAGGACAAAAGAGTCGTCATCGTAAATCGTTGTTTATTTGAAAGCATTGTTGATGTTATAATCGTATTACAAACGCAAGATTGATTGGAATGTTCACTCATTCACTATTTTTTGTTTCTTTCTGGCATTCGTAGAGCCGCTGAACGTACCAGGTCTCAAAATAAACGTAGACCGCACCTAGTTTCGTTTACCGCCTTGGCCTCCAACTTGATGAATAAGCTCTCTATATCCTTTCCACTTTCTCGACTAAATCAAACCTCCGGGACCACGAAGGCAATGTTTGGAAAGTAATTAATTTTTAATAACTGGGTTTACCCCTACACCGAAGTATATTCATAACACTGTGTGCTCGGTGATTATCTGAGAGCTTACAAATTACAAGCTCGCTCATGAATATAGGTCGGTGTAAGGGGCCAAAGACTGTTATTAAATGTTTACATCTCCCCGACGCAAAGCACATCTTGAAATGTTGGGAGAGGTTATTATTTTTGTCTAATTGTCTGGAGGTTTAGAGACGAAGTCAAAGCTGGAAACGACGCAGAGGTAAAGTACTCCACAAACAAGGGATGGAAGGGAACTACAATATATAAAGTCCACGCTGTATACAGCGCCACCAACGACGAGGGTACATCCACCATTCAAGATGGGTGTTTAAGCTGACCGAGTTCAAAAAAACGAGTTCATTCTGATTGCAGAACCTCGATCCAATTTAAAATTAGTTTGATCCAGAACACTGAACTTGGGAGAACCTAAGGCGTACATTATTGACCATTTTGGGTCCAAGATTATGGCCCTCCTCTGCCGCCCCGGGTCTGTGAGTTGCAACATGTCGACAAGATATTCCAGGCGTGAATACTCAGTTACAGGCAAGAAGTCACATCTGAAAAGGAAACCGTTCAGCCTACCATGTTCGGTGGCAAGTTTTCAGATGTATGCTTTATTGAAAGTATGAGAATCAGTTGCAACCGTATTTGATAAAGTTTGATATTAAATACACTCTCCTCCAATTCATTTCGGCCTGGAGTACCAATGGCAATGCAACTGTCGCCTCAACAGGCACATTAAAGTAATTGTAGATTTCACATATTGTATATCACTACTGACAGACCTTGAAGAGAGTAGAAAAATATATTACTGCATAATTCGTTTTGGTTTTTATTTACAAAATCAAATGTAAAAAAAGTTGAAGAAAAAAATAGCAATTAGAATCTTTGATCTTCACGTTGAATAGCACAAAAGAAAATAAAAAGTCCCACGCATCTGTCGCAAATTCTGACGATAGAGGGCTCCTCTTATGGCGTGCCTGGGCCGTGCATTCAAGGCGGTTTTTCAAAGACTCAGCTTGACTTCTGTCTGAAGCCTCGTCTCAAAAATCGATCCCAGAACCGGGGTATACAGTATTAAAAGTGAAACTTTGGCTCTGTTGCCTGTAGTTCGATGTTTTTTGGCACAATCTGACTTATTATTGAGCTAATAAGCTTAAAGTCAGGGGTAAACATTCAGACGAAACCTGAGACAGAGGCCAAACAGAGTGATGGAAGACCCCTTGAGTCATATATATATATCAAAGTCTTGTAGTCGCGGTGCTGGACTCCAGTGGCACGCTGCCGTTTCGGAGAGGGCGGCCTTTCCGACCGCACACCGCGCAGCGGCAGCAGCAGCGGCACTCGGCCCGCAAGGACGGCGTGTACCCCGCGCTGCTCCTCCGCCACGTGGGCGCTACCCTCTCCGAGGCTGACCGGTGCAGCGGCCGGCCTGGCCGGCGCAGTGAGCCGTCGGAGATGGTGGCTATCTCCATGTGCACCTTGGCGTCCCTCTTGCTGTTGGCTGTGTTTCGGCTGCTGTTGCTGCTGTTGGTGCTCTCCGTTTTGTTGACCTTCCGGAGAGTCCGGTCCATCTGCCGTTCGAGGTAGGAGCGTCTGTGAAAAAGGAAAGGATTTTAATTGTTTCATACAAAAAAAACGGTTAAGAACCGAGGCTAATGCGTCGGATAAAAACCTGTAAAATAGGTCCCATTTACACCAGCTGGTCACAAAGTCGGCAAAGAGGCTGCCACAGTCAAATCGAGTTTAAGAAGGGGCTACATGTAAAGCAAGAAGGTAGACATTCTTCTTTGGGATACTGAGTCTATTTGGTGGCACTTCATTGAGGAACACTTCAAGGGACCCTATCAGCCGTCTCGGTGTTCCAACAACTCGACTCAAACCGGTATCTCTCGCGAAGTGCGTTTTTCTTTCTTTGTACATATTGTTTACTCAAGAGAGGACTTGTATGGAGAAAGAAATAGGATTCAATTTGATGAAGAGATTGAAATCTGACCATGTGAAGCAATCCCTTTTAATCCATCATGAAACGATCATTAAAAAAACAGAACACTACCAGACTGGTTGTTGGGGATTCATTATCAAAATATCGACCAATATTTTTCGTTTATCATTAGTGCTAGGAATTAACATCACGACATGGGTCGTAAATCGTCTCTCTAGTTTTTGTTTTTCTTTTTAATTCTGGCAGATAACCCTTTTCCATAAAACAAAAATAATCACGCTTGTGAAAGGGGAGAACGGTCATGGGCAACAGATCCCACAATGCCTTAGTAAATTACTTGGGTGTCCCGTGTCTGTAGACTGTGTATGTTCAATGTTGTGCGTGTTCGTTGTATACACTGGGACAAATTTCATAGAACTGCTTTATAATTAAGCACCAAATTTGCTTTAGCGGGAAAAACGTTGCTTAATAAACAAAGGTTAACAGCTCAAAACGTACTAGGCACATAAACAAAAAATAATCAGCAAAGAAAAACAAACTGAGTCCAGCAAAATCTACAAAAATGCAAGACTTTTTTGAGGCTTTCTTCCTGAGATAGCATTACAGTTTTGCTCATGAATGTGGAAATCTCATTAACATAAAACCAAAAAGGACGTAAAATATACCCTTTAAAACAGTGAAACAAAAGTTGAAAGTAAGGCTAACTAAGACAAAAGGTGCATTTTGAATTTCTGTGTGTAAACAAATTGATTACAGCTATCTTTAGACATTCATACCCCGAAGCTGAAAAAATAACCGTATGGTTTCCCTTTTCTGTCTCTTTTCCCTATATAGCTGTCCTCAGTACACTTGTAGAAAAACACGGACTTAATAGAATTATGAAAAAAAAGCAGAAATTCGTCGCCTCTTGACTTGAGAATCCTGGCTACGCGGTTACTTCGAAGCCGTGATCAAGCACAAAGCCAGATCGTTAAACTCTTTTCCTTCTCAATCTCACGTGCGGCGCCCGGGTCACACGCGTGTCTTCTTGTCCCATTTTTTTTTAAAAAGGCCGATGCCAGGCTCCGATAACCACAGCCAACTTTATCAAGCTTTTAGGGAAAACGTTCCGCTTATTCGTGTCTCGTGCCTCGAGGTCACGACCGGAAGGCGTGCAGAAGACCGCGTTTTCTCCATTTTTATTTCAATTGCCAACTCACAATTTGACGATAAAATCGAAAATTGTGGCAGTGACGGACCCAGCAATGCTTGATCTGGGGACCTAATTGGATTGCGCTCTTTCCCTCGCTGAACTGTAGTCATTACTATCAGGAAAAAGTACTTGCTCCCTTCAAATGGGCACCAGTCATCGGGTACCGTGCACGATATGGGGCCGATGGGTACCCCCACACGTCCAATCCCTATACACACTCTAGACTATTGTTACCTAACACATCCCCCCAGAAGTCTGTAAAACAATCTCCCGAGATTCCGATCAAACAATGACCAACACTGAGGCGGGGGTTCTCTTCGCCTCATATTTTGCATCATATGGGTCATCGTGCCAAAGAGCTCGGACAATAGGTGATCATGAAACAGAGTAGAATATGGAGGCAACGTTGTTGGGTGGGCAAAATCTACGGCACCAGCAAGCCACCCGCGAGGAACTCAAATCAGCTTGTCGGCACACTAAACTATCTAACCTTTATACAATCTCCCGTCTAACGCTTTCGTTTTGAATTCATTCAAGAAACCTTGATTGAAATGAGGTGCCAACGGGTGATGAAATATCCTGCAATTTCCATTGGAAATTACTAGTGACCAGGAAAGACCCTTTGGACCCCAAACAGTGGCCAGCTTTCAAGGGTTCAAAGAACAGAAAGTTCGAAGGTGAGCCACAAGCATACTCTGTTCAAAATCATGGATGTCTTGTCTTTCATTTTGGCCCATTCTTCGCATCAGTTTGGATGGTTTGTTTCAATAGACCTTTTGCGTTGAAGGACAGAGACATCCCATGACATGAAAATAACAGGAAGTGCAACCAACCGGCAAAATCATGGCAAGTGGAGATAGGATTTCGAAGAAATCGTACAATGAGGGGCTTTCGAGTGTGACGTCATTACGTGTGCACATTGGTAAGAAGCCTTGACCAGTGCTCTGTGAGTGTTAGCGCTCAAACAAATACACGGCAGATCTTGGAGGGATAGACATTTCAATGTAGATCGCTTTTTACTTGGGAGGGGGTTCCCCTGGTTCTGCAAAAAAGGAGGAAAATGAACCCTGTAGCCTATATATATATATATCCTAAGAAACAGGTGCACTTGCAGGACGCAATTTCATTTATTCTGGTTTGGTGGCTGTTTGGTTAAAAACTCAGTTTTAAATCATGCATTCAGAATTTGCTGCTCAAACAAATAGCATTGTGTATTTTTCAAACCTGTGCAACGCCCCTCTGAACCGAAAAAAAATAGCAACGATGCAAAACAGAGTATAAGCAACCCCCCTGCATAACATTCCTCTTACGACTGACCTGGTTTTAACCATGGGATTCTCTATGGTGTACCCCTTATCTTGCTTCAACTTTTCCGGGTCCACTAGCTCCACCATGTGGGCCAGCCGTCGATGGAGGACGCAACGCTTGATGCCCGCCGCCACGAGGCCGAGCAGCGCCAGTCCCACGAGGCACGGCATGATGATCAGAATTGACGGCTGGGTTTTGATCCGAGTCACGATCGTGTAAACTCTCTCGTTGCTCTGCTTGTTCTTTGGGCCCTCAGCACCGCCTGTTAAAATGGAAAACGAAAAAAACAGTACTGTCTTACCGCTGGAGGTTTGAGGAATGTGCGTGTAGTTCTTTTTTTCTTTTTGGAGGTTAACATACCACTGCACTGCACATAGTTCATGGGATTTTTTTGTTGGGGGAATGGGTGAACATACTTCAACGGCGAATATGAGTGGGTATAGGCTATTTAAACCAGGAATATTTAAAATGTGAAGCCAAAACTGCAGAGGCACCACGCTCGAACAAAAAGTGCGCAAAGGTTACGCGCCTCTGTGACCTATAGGCATTCTGTGAATTGCAAGTCTGCGCGCGCACCTCAAGTGTAAGAATATACAAGTTTGTTTGATGCCATCATAGCGATGGCGTCTCCTCAGAGCTGTTTGTTTGTTTGTTTGTCTGGTTGGTTAGTTTATTTGTCACACTGATCACGAACGCCAGTTGGCTCATACGCGAACTCTGCACTGTGTCTAGTTCCAATGGCCAGTGTAAACGGATGTGGTTTAAATTGCAACGTCGTCGCATATAGGCCTACCAACGTACCGAATCGATGGCAAATTCCATCAGTTTTGTGCTGCGAGGTTTGAAATGTCGAAATACACTTCAACTGGGGCAAGTCTTGCTGCGAAAGTTTTCTGACGTCAAAATCACCGTCGTTTTCGTGTAGACCAAGTAAAGGCGTTAAGTATCTCCAAAAGTTGGATATTTCGCAGGGTGAGCATGTTTCAGATTTGTATTCAGTTGGTGTTAACGGGTCCAGGCGATGAAGTTTCCCCCAATGCACCTTTTGCAAATTTAAATTTCCTTCAATATAGCAAAGCTTTTTGAAATCCTCTTGGGAGGATAAGTGTACTGAATTGCGCACATTTAAAAAAACTCAAAACTGTTCATGCTTTGCTTTCCCCAACAACAGAGGGCGTTGTTGTTATCATGTCATCTAAGGAGGACACTGACTCCTCGGTTTCTCTGCTTCCCTGCTTAGTTCGTGAACCCAAAATTTACTCATTGAAAACATTTCTGAGAAAGGTTTGCTCTCTTTGCTTAATCACTGTCGCTTACCGAGGAAACTCGGAAATTTCAGACAGCAAATTAAAATTTCCAGCAATTCTGCGTTTCTCCCTGGAGAGAGGTTACATTTTTCGTTTAATAGTATGTGAAATTGTTAAGATTTAATGGGGAAACAATTTTCGTATGTTGCGGTCATATTGGTAAATATGGTTTAGGTATTAAATTGTGCCTCGGCCCTTTTAGCATTAAAGGGAAAAAACGGCTTAATAAGCGAAATGGGTATAGTCAAGCATCCACGCAATAGCATCCTTTAGTGCTTGGCTCGGCTTGCCTTTCACAGCCTGCCAATCAAGTATCGACCAACATCACCGTCCACGCTCCTGCGCGCTCCATTAAACACTGTACGTATCACGATACCAATCGGCAAACGCGAACGTGCCAACGGCGGCATCTCACCCGTGAAGAAACGTGTCTGCCCCTGCAGAACACGGCCACTGGAGACGCTGTCAGATTGCCATCTCTGCTCACTCATCTCCCGGGAGTCTTTTTTTTTTAAATACATGTCGTCTCTTAAAATAATGCGTTCTGTCTTTGTTTTGCCTCGGTGGAGTGTGTTCATCACGGTTGTCAGGTTCACCACGAGCAAAGGTTTGATCTATTGGTATATGTATCACATCCAAAATTCACGTTTGAGGACTTTTTGGAGTAGCAACTATGCAAATTGCAATGGACTCTATATTGGCATCCTCAAACGATGATGTGACTGTCACACTGTTGCCCGTAAATATATTTAAAAAGTTCGCGCTTTACACTGTCCAAATTTTAACCTAAATTATGAAAAACACCTTGCGGAAGTAAAGATAGACTTACGATGTATTTTTCATGTTTAGGTGTAGTTAGGCCGACAATCCGGCCAGTCCCATTTCTACATTCTCAACTGTTTGGGCCTCGTTGAGTACGGTAAAGTTACGTACAAATGAAATGGTACATTTGTGGCTCCTTTACATTCGACGATATAAAGACAATAGACCGATTGCCCCGCTAAGTTAGGCGACCTTATAAAATATCAACAAACATGGCGTCCTCTCGTAGCAATGTGTGCTTTAAGTGTTGTTCATATTTTTTTTGGGGGGGAGGGGGTAAACTGATGACACGCTTTGCCCACGGGGGACACCCGTACTTGTTGATGTTTGATACCCACTATAGGTCACGTGACTTACGAGGTGCAATCGGTGTATTGCGTGTCGTACAGACGGAATGGGATCCGCCAATGAAATGTAACAGTAGTGTGGATAATTTCACCGTTCCCACATGCCCACTTCTGCAAATCACGGGCTTACAATTACACTCTCCCATAGAAACATAACCAGTGTTAAATGCCACAGCGCCATGAGATGGCATACATGTGTTGCCAAATAGGGCGGGGATATCTCTTCTGATAAAGCGTACGCGTGCTTTACGGTGGGGGCCATAACCTTGGACCCGCACACGCATTTCTTTTACTGTATCACCATATTTTCACACACAAATCCGAAGTTAAAAATGAATTGTCTTGGTTTACCACTGATGGACTTAGGGAGCCCTGTACATAACAGTACCGTGTGCTTAGCTGAAACATGAAATGTAGCCCTTCTTTTCCATAAGCAAGTGCGGAGATATTTAGACTCATTTCGAGTGGACGAAGTGATACCCCACGCCCACGCGCGAGAGCCCGTATAGCTCTGGCAACCGTGGACTTTGTCATGTCTCGTCTCTCCTCTTTTTTTTTTTTTACCGAAGAAGGTACAAACCAAACAAGCCGTGACGACGTCGGTACACACGGAGAGGCAGGGCAAATTTCCGAAGCGGAGATCCGTCTTTAAACATTACCCGCGATATGGCGCGCTCGCCCAGACTTGCAGGTGTGCACGGCGATTAGTTCTGTAGGCCGCTTGGAAGGAGAATTGCGCACCTACATGCATACGAGTGTTGGTGATTTTGCCAGCGATTGTAACTGTGGGGTATGACAAGAGAGACTCCCTAGGTAGATGGAAATATGCCTTGTAAAGTCAATCGCAAGTAACGTTTAATTGTGAATAACCACACAGTATCATCGACTGCTCCAGACCGTCCTTGTGTTGCAGACAATTACCGCAAACAGGAGTGATTCGTAATGACGCGTGACGTTGCCTCAGCGGTTGCTGAGTTCTTATTGAAGGAACACCGATTGGCCAAGGGTGTTTTATCTTCAGCTTTTGGTGGCGCTTCCCTTGTGATACCTCCAGGGCTTTTTGGAGCAAGAGTTGTGACTTGAGCGCCTCGTTGCAGGAATCAAAATGGTGGATTATGCGTCAGTGCACTTGGACAATTAATTCAAAGCACAACAGCTACATGCTGCATCACATGCACACGCAATCAACGATCATTTTGGTTCCAAAGTCTGAAGTTGGCTCAACTCTCCCTATAGACTTTTTTCACCCATGAGACTGGATTGCACTAAATGTAAACAATACCACCACGTGTGGACCGCCTTGGCCACGTTGATCGTATATATTCCTACGGGCAGGTTCAACCAGGTACAGGCGCACGTGCGAACCCTGCATTCTTGACTAGTTTATCATAAATGAGTTGATTACCATCACAACACTATGCACTCATTACCATCACAACCCATCATAGGTCCGGCACGATCGTGACATCACATAAAAAGGTCTGGCCCCTTTTCCCCATCTCTAAAGACAAAAGAGTGAAAACCCACACCGAAACCTTACTTTCAAAATCAGTGGGTCTCTTATAAATCTACTCCCTAAGAGCAAAAACCTCACTCTCATGGACAGTGGGTCTCTTATAAATCTACTCCCAACGTGAACTTTAGGTGACTTTGCTTCTTTCTTTCTTCTTTGACTAATTCACTTATAACCGTGCTTTTAAAATTCCAAGAAAGAAGTTTAACGCCAAAACGGTTATTGGGTCTGTTGTTACATCAATCATTCAATGTGCATGAACATAATGTACAATGCCTATACTTTTCCCAAACGCTCAAATAACATACAAAGATGGTTTCAGATACAGAGCGCTGCGACGTATGAGGACTTTACATAGTTCCAAGTCCAGAAAGAAAATTGCACAGAGCAATAAACATTGCAGTTCTTTTTTTCCCTCGTTTTTTAAAGTTTGTTTAGTGATCCACGGCCTCACTGTCGAGTCAAAGAGCTCGAGGCGAAACCAGACTATTTCTTCCTCTTCGCCATCCTGGCAAACATTTACGCAGAACGCCTACACTTTGGATTTCAAGTGCCGCTCGGTCTCACTCCTTCAACGAGCTTGGATATTATTGCACCAGCCACAGCCTTCTTTTTATGACCGACCCGTTATTAGATGCTCCAGCACCCATGGAAAAGGATCACTTTCTCAAAAGGCGAATATCCATGATATGCGATATAACCTGTTGTCACTGTGTAACAGAGCCTATCCCGGTGCGAGAGCTGTTAACACGTCTTTGCTGCCGTCGCAAATTGGCCCTAACAATAATTGAGTTCCACGGCAGAAATGGTGCTGTATTATTTACGAATTGCATTGCGCCTCGTCACGCGTCTACGGCCCTTTCCCCTAATTTCACAGTTGCATTTCACAAAGCCTCGGGCTTTAAGATTTTTCTCAGCTTCGTTTGGGCAAGCTGGTTGAAGTCGTTAGTGTACACAGTATACATAACGAGTTCATATAGGCCTATCCAAGAAAAAAAAATGGGATGTGGTGAGTCTGAAGTGAAACGCTTATGATTTAGAAGAAGCTCTCGTCGGTAATTTAAATTTCTGTGTGCTTTGGTCGTAAAGATTCACAACACATCATGCAACCGCCATTCTACTCTCGTAATACCACCAGTGGTTTCAAAAATTCCAAAAACAACAGCGTTTGTTTAAATGCATGCCCGTGGTACTCGAGCGTGTAAAAACAGACACGAAAACGATTATTGTACAGTTGCGGATTGAAGCGTGTACTTGATGTCCTTATAAAGGAGAGTTGGCAAATTACACGCGCGTGCGATCTTCGCGCGCATCTGAGCGACACCTCCGAGATGGCTGCAGCTTAATCGCCGATTCTGTGTATACGTGTTACGGTCTAGGGTATGTTAGTGTAAGGAGAATAGAAGCCTTTTCATTCAGGGATCTTTACGGCCAGATCCCCTTAGATTCTCTGTTAATTGCCTGATTACCTTCGGGTCTTAATTAAGGACTCGATCTGGGCAGAGGAAAGTGCAAAAATGTGCTGGGGCTATTTTTGAAAAAAAAAGAGAGACAAAGAAGATGCAAATCGAGATCACTGTGTATCATCTCTCCAACCCGAGGCAATTAACAAAAAGAGACTCTTGAGATAAGACGAAGACGTAAAGATCTGTGCATTTCTGGGGAGATTTTCCTCCAGTGGGCTCTACCGTTAACCCACGGAATTTAACAGAAACGTCTTTCAGAATATGCTAATTACATCAGCGCTATTCATCACGAGATCATTAATTACCTTACAGGTTGAAATAACGCTTCTTTTGTGTTCCATGATCCATTTTTCGATACCGCGGGAACAATCCTGGCAATGCTGAGAGGATTGACCAAAGGCCAAGGCAGCTACAGGAAGTACCGGAACGTCTTCTATGGGTACTTATGGAATGGCTGATATTGGGGAGCATCAAGTACCGAAAAAATTCATATTCCAAGACAACTAACATCTACTGATGGCAAATGGCGATATTCGCTGTGGCACAATGAATGATTCTGTCCACGAGTCCAATTTGCACTCATGAACCTGCACTGTTAAGCCACGCCCACTGCACAAGTCGGCAGAGCCTTATGCAGCCAGTTCTACACACAGCTGTATAGATGGATCCCAATACGACGCTTTTAGCGTCGATCTGCGCACTTCCGCGTTTGAAAACGAGGCTGTATGTTTCAGCTTCAATTCTTAATACGATCAGACGATTGAAAGTAAGGAGTTAAGACACAAAATCCATAAAGGTATGTTAAATTCAGACTTTTCAGGCCGCAAATTTTTGTAGAAGAGTCTCTCAGGATGACTCGACACGTAAAATCAAAAGAAAAAATAACGGCAGTTTACCGTGAACTATTAAACGTAGGCCTACTGCGATAGTTGTGTATCTGCATGTGCAGTGGGCGTGGTTTAAACTGAAGTGGCGTCACACTTACAAACCGGATACTGCATATACTGTGTCGACTCCGCGGGTGCGCACGAGCAAGTTCAACACAGAGAGCCTCGGTTTCGATGCAGATATGCGCAGACGGCGCTAATGTGAAATCCATCTATTAGAAAGGCATCAGGCAAACACGTGATTGGTCTAACCACAATCGGGCTGGGTACGTGGAAAGGGAGGGGCAAGGCTCTTTCCGTGGCCGGGGAACCGATCAACCATCAACAGTAAAAAGGGCCATTTCTGTGGTATTACACAAATTAGTGATTTTCAGCCCATCGTGCCCGATCTGTTTTCGTTTTTCCCTTCTTTTCTTTTTTTTTTCATGTTAAGTTTTTCATTTTCTCAAGAGGGTCAAACCTCTTTGCTGCTCGCCCCCCCCGATACCCGATGAGCGGGGCCTAATTAACGGCGGGGCCAACTGCAGGATGTACTGCGACGGTTTGAGTATAGCTGGAAGTTATGGGTCCTCGGTACACCTGTCATTTTACCCGAAGGCAGGTGTTGTACTCCCACAAATAGTCCAATCAAGTATTGCAATCCAGAGCGTTTTTACACATGAACCGGGCACTTTAACTAACGACTCGCCTTTGCCCCCTCCCCAAAAAACCTGTGCATGCTGCTCTGTGCTGCTCCAATCAGACTTGTTGAGGGCGGATCCAGGATTTTTTCCGGGGGGTTGGGAAATTTCTGTTCACACATGTATTTGTTGTCGTTGTCGTCTTTGTTTTGTTCTTAACCGTTTACTCAACATAAGGCTCCCATAGTTTAAACTTCTATGTTGTCGTCTAGCTTGTAAACGCAGGCCCCTAAAAATGCCACTCTGGATCCGGCTACAACCGGTAGAACATTTCTGGCCGACGTTCGACCGGCTGACCCACGAACAACATATCGCAATTTACGAACATACGAGAACGAACCGCTCGAACTCGGCCGTTGTGTTATTTAGGGTGAGTTATCCTTAAACATATTAACACCCTCGTTCACGGCTATGTAAAATGACGAAGGGAGCATATGTAAAGCCTACAGTGTACACACGTTTGTACTCGTAAGAGCCACTAGAGGAACACCCTGTGTGTGAAGCAGAATGCGTGTAGCCAATTTTAAACAAAATGCGTTATCAAGCCACCCACAGAAGAGGGCTAAGGCAGGAAATGGAGTTAGCGTAGGCCTATGGACATTATTAAGTGACTAAGTAAAGTGGGTGTAGGGTTCTGACAATCAGATTATACACATGAGTGTAGATACCAATCAGCCCATATTACGAGGAACTTCGGTTGCTGCCAAATGAAACATGGCCGTTATATTTCCTTTGAGCTCCAGAAGCATGTGGTCATGCATACGTTACGAAGCTCGGAATCAGTGAAATCAGCTAGCACGCGATTTTTTTCCTTGAAGCTTTTTAAAGCCATGTGACCTTAGCAACGCTAGTAATGACGCACGCAACCTTGGTACGCTGCTTGCTTGCTCAAGCTGGCCGCACCGACAGAAAGCTCCAAAATGAATCCCTCAAAATAATTGCGTTCAGTTGCAAGAGGAGGGGTTAATATTAAACAACATCAAACCGTGTCCCACGGCCTGAGTGACGTGCGGATGTTCCCCTTTAGGGCAAGCCGTTCCTCACAGCAAAGACCATGACAACCGTAAATGACCTACAATGGCTTTTTCATGTTTGGCCAGGCTCCACGCGCCGCAGGCGACGGACTGTGCGCCGTGAACTCTGGTTGCAACGACGGGGAGTGAGGCGGAAGAAAGTTCCCGCGCTTACCGAACACAGAGCCCGCCTCTTATTCCATGCAAATGACGGCGCAGAATAAAGTGTACCGGTTCAACGAGTTTACTCAACGAAGGCCTGGGTAAATATCGGCATTGAAATGTTTCTACGCAACCATTCTACTTTACTCCTCTGCGCTCCATAAACTTTTCACCTCCAGCTTGGAATCCACGGACAGATTTCGCTTTGTGTTTTACGGGGTTGAGTTCTTCAAGGCTGTTAATGTTTGGTTCTTTTTTTATCGGGGGGGGGGGGTGGAAGCCATCAGCTAATTCTTTCTTACGTATTAGAATTACTTCGTGAACAAACAAAACAGGCAGCTAGAGAACGTCATCCGTCAGACCGGTTCTTGTAGCTGACACAGCAAAACCGTCATGTGATGATAACACGCATCAAGGCAGATTCATAGGCCAGTTCATACGACTGGCGCGTGTGAAATCACGGCCCGTTCACCCAGGGATGTGCAACTTAAGCTCAGAGCTGGTTCAATGTGTGTTACGGCCGGCACAATGTCAAAGCAGAAATCAAATTGGATTATCTCTAATAATCAAACATATATTCCTGTCTACCACTTCAGGGTGCACCCTTTCTAAAAATATGTTGCTCAAGATATTTCATCCCATACATTCTGAGAAAAGTGTACCACAAAATTGGGGAATTTTGCCTCATTAAAACTTCGTTTCTCCTTGAAATCGATAAATGAAGATTTATTCGTCAAAACGAATAGATTTAAGCACCGCGTCGGCGCATCGTCTCGGCATAACCACGGCTGCACTGTACATGCTGCATACTGCAACGCGTGTCATGTGGTCACGAGTTTTCTCGAGAAAAGTCGAGAGCGCCCGTGGGGGTAATAACAATCCGTAACACGCTTGGAACCAAGGTCGCACATGTGTTTGCACTGGGGCCACTCGCGGTTGCACATCCCTGGGTGAATGGTCCGTAGTGAAATCGAAGCGAATGTGACCCCACCAAAGATTTGCAGTGAAATGTCGCTCTAGCTGAAGATTTGTCCAAGTTTTGCGAATTTGCAGCACGAATATTTCATCTGCCAGCCACATATTTGAACTTGCCTTTGCTTTCGAGCAAAGTATGAACCAGGCGGCCGTAAGCGCCACATCGGGAACATTGGGATCGGGAACAAAGAAAAAACAGATACGAATTCCCTGCAAGGCAACTCAACGGACTTCCCTTTTCTCTCAGTTTGTCTCCACGACATTACTGAACGCTGTCTGAAGCCGTTAAGTAATTCTGATGCATAATTATTACAAGCACACTTGTAACCTGCCATTGAAATGAGAAACCTGCAGCTTATCTAGGGTGTGAGTCGGATCTCATGCATCTTCCGACTACACTCGGCATTGGGTTCATTCCCTGTCCTGAGTCTCTGTTGACTGAACCCTTTATCCGTGTCAAATGACCGACACACGCTCGTGACCTGGCATTTTGCCGCGAAAGTTGCCTTTCTCACCAACGGTGAGTAGTCGGATCGAGTACACCGTCCGACTACGGTCGGCGTTAAGTTTTGTCCCCGACCTTTTTTTTTCTGATAACTGAACCCACGTCCCTCTGTCGAGAGCAAATTCACTCTGTGGACTCATTCATTAAAACCGCCGCTAAAAGTGTGTACACAAGGTGGAGTGTCAACACCGGGACAGACAAATAACTGACACCCTAGGAAAAATGCTTTCTAAGATAATTAGGGGCTAAATTTAAGATGAAAAGTGCACTCCAAATAAGCACGAACCTCAGTTTTCGCGAGGGAATATCTAAGTTCCAAGTCTGCTGTTGATTTGCATTTCGCCAATGCTGCCTTTAAGCGATAGCTGTTTGTGGGGGCGACATACAATGTCTGGAGTTATGTTCCGTGAATGGAGAGTCGTGCAGAGTAGGCCTGGCAAACGACAATTTCTGTGTGCTGCGTAAAGTACCTTGGGAGACATTTAAGATGCTTGGTGAAGAAAACGCAGCAGGATATGTTTTTTCTCTCTCTCTTGACGCTTGCGTCATGTTCGAGCTGCTGTGTGCAGGTTCAAAATGACGTAAAAAGTAGAAAAGAATCCTCGTCGGCGCTTAAATGCAACTAAGCACCCCAGACGTCTCTAACCGCAGGCCGTTTCGGGGGGGGGTTAACGAGTTGGAAAAATTATCATGTCATGGTCCTTCATGTTCAGAAATTAAATATACGCATCGCCGTATTATGATTGCCGGTTTATTAATTAACCCTAACCCCCTAGGGTGTATGTAAAATCAAACTGCCACTTTGATTTGGGATAGTTAGGGTTAAAAAAACTGGCAATAACAGCCCAAGGGCTGAATTATAGCACAGTTTAACAATGAATATTAAATAAAGCAAGAGTGAGATAAAACAAAACAAGACAATATGTAAGCAAACGTATCCATATACACAAACATGAAACGATATAAATTAAATACAAGATATCGATTGAGACATGAAATGGAAATTGTGTTATGGCTTGGTACCGGTTCATGTTGTTAGGAGAAAGAAACCAATATGCAGGGTGTCCAAACCATGAGATATGATTATAATTTATAAGGATCTCCGAAAAGTAAAAGCAGTATTCTTTCTAATGATACCTTGATGGTATCCCTCCTGTCATGCATGACTGAACACCATTCTCTTGAAAATGGGGAATCCGAACTCAGTTGTAACGCTTTGGATAAACCAGTGAATGAGGTTACCCTCTGTCATGCGTGCCCTGGATAAGACATCAGTGGCACACCGATTATTTACGCATTACTTTATTATGTTCTATTTTTCGGAGATCCTCATTATAATCATATCTCATGGTCTGGGCATATTAACCCCTTTCCTCAGGGTTGGGTTTTTTCTGGGACACCCTGTGCAGGGACCCGGAACACTTGAAGTACAAATACTGGGGTGTTAAATTTAACACCGTTGGTGTTATCGGAGAACTACACCAACACTTTTCACTGGTGTTAAAAAGTTAGGTGTTTCTTTTAACACCCTCCAGTGCATTGTAACACTTATCAGTGTGCAAAGTAACACCAGCGGTGTTAAAGTAACATCCTATGGTGTGGTCATCTGATAACACCAACAGTGTTGATTTAACACCAGAGTTTTTACTGTGTGCCCTCCCAAAGAACCGCCCGTAGCCGTGCGTGAAACCTAACATCGCTCTGGCAAGGAGTACATTACTCTTTGCTCCTTGGAGACTTCCGTCTCTGGCAGGTAATCAATCAGGGGAACAAGTGCTGATGATTCCTCGGTCAAGATTCAGTGTTATACCAGGTCTGATTGTCTCATTCATGTACTTTTGTGCGGAGTGACAGCGTCCAGAATTGAGCGACAATGTTGGCATAATGCCGGGCTGAGGAATTTCGACTTATTCTCGTTAAGCCGGATTGGATACTCGGTTAGGTCTATCTTTATCGACTAATATGATTGTTTTTAATTAAAAAGGGCGTGGATTCCCCTCAGGCCTCGAACTTGACAACAAGAGACATAGGAACATCTCGACGACTTAATTTCTCAACCTGCCAATGTGTACCAGAAGCGAAGAGGTGATCGTATTAAATCTTCAGTTCTAAGGCTCTGAGTTATCTGAGACTTGCTCTAACAACGAATAATTATGAAGTCGTGCTCTCCACTATTACAACATTTGACAGCAGCATGCTGTTCTTGCACATTATTACATGACCTTCGCTGGCTATGGTGACTGACGCTTCAGAAACAGCAACACTTTTAACGGTCCAACGGCATCAGATGTTGATTTTGAGTAAGATTAGTTCATTCCAGAAATTAGGAGAAAAAAAAGTTGAAACGCAATTTTAAACAATTGCCGCGCGTATTCTTGCGCATTTTTCATTAGCCATGAACTCACATGTGTAATTTGCACTACAAAACAGAGCGGTTCATTTTATAACTGAGCGTAACTAGTTACACTGCGCAGGACTTGTTTCTGATGATTACCACATATCAATGCTAAATCAGTTCTACGGTTCCACGGGCCACGGTGACCTTCACTAAGGGGTGATGCATCCCCCCTACGCATGGCCAAGAATATGATCTGCTGATAATCAGTTGGGAAAATAGGGGGAAAAAATCTCACTCTGAGTAAATTTCACCGCTGCGCGATAATTCTTGCTGATAACTTCTTTCGTCTTTTTTTGCCATCAGTCAATTGGCGCAGCCTTCATTAAGGTTAAGTCAAACCAATGATAATAAAAAAAGCCAGCGCTCACACTCAACGATACCGGCGTTTCATTAGTGCATCAAATACACCAGACGGCGGATTCCTGCATTAACACGCGGACCAACGTTCCCGTTTCAGGTGTCCACAGTCATGAACAAACCGGCCAACTGCAAACGACGACTAAAGAAAGATCGCCACTGTTTGCCCTTCTCCTCTTCATCGTCACTGTTGCCGTTGTCCTCACACTGACGGCAGGCCAGAGTTATTGTAAACGGCAGAGAGTCTCGAGTGAGACTAAGCCTCGCATACATACACAAAGACGATGATGCTTCAGGGTCACCTTTCTGAAACGCATGGATAGAACAACAGAACAGCCGTTGGTATCTTCTTAATATCAACCATTCGGTCCCTGAAATTCTGAGTCGCTGGAAACTGAGCGATGCGTGACTAAATTTGCCCGGAATCGTGCTCGGCGCCAGCAACTGGATCTGCCGACGATATGTAATTTTTTTTTTTTGGGGGGGGTGTTTCTAGCTCTTTTCATCAAATATTCATATTACTGAGGCGGCAGTTTGGATTCAGGCGCGCGTTGAAGTTGGTTGACCGAGAGACTGGGGGAGAAATTTAACTTGAGTGTATTTTCATAAAACAAATTTGGTCAATGAATAATTACTTTAGTCGAGTGCGCTTCCAACATTAGACTCTCTGCTTGTGTGTTTAGGTTCGGTTTGTTTTCTCTCCTAAATAAAAGATGACGTGCCTTTTGTTTGGAAAAGTAAAATGAAAAAATTAATAGAGCTTTGTTGTTACTGACGTCTTTGACGAGGATGCAAAACCTTAGTTTGGGACACATAATAATAGAGACAAAGAGGAGCCGACTTTGCCTTTTTCAGACGGCCACTGTTAAACCCGAGTAACATGAGTAAGATGGATTATCCTTTTCTATATTCAAACCTTCATGTTCACCTATCAGCCCCGGGGGCTGGGACGCACCTTGCTTTACCTGCAGTCGGGTATAATCACCACCAACACCACACAATATCAATCACATTAATCCTCCTCAAATTGGCGTCCTCCAGTAATCATCGTAGCACAAATTGTCATCCCTGATGAGCTTGTTTGTAAAAAAAACATCTACGTTACTAGCAGTTTATGAACTTCTGCGGCGCCTTCGCCCAGTAACTTTCTAATAGACAGTCCTTGGCTACATTTTTTTTTATTGGGAAGTATCAAATTATTTGGGAAGGCTGTCAACTCCCTTACGGCGTTCACAAACAGCAACGACAACAAAAAGACAATGACGACGATGACAACAATTACAGTATACAGCAAATAAACAAAGAAACAAAGAAGCAAACACCCCAACAAACGCCCCAAAAACAAACAAACAAACAAACAAACAACAAACAAACACCCCCAACAACCCCAACAAACAAACAAACACCCCCAACACCCCAACAAACAAACAAACAACAAACGACAACGATACCGTTAAAGAACAAAAAAAATTGAAAACCCTCAAAACAAATAATGTCAACGATTAGGGCGAAAAAGACAATATCAACAGCAACAACAATGAAAAGCCGACTTCTTATGATCTGTTAGTTGTCATTTTAAAAGGGTAACGGTGTTCGTGGAATCTTTCTTTTCATATATATAAATTATAGTGGTAAGTCCGGACTGCTACACCATTTCTGACCACCTGAAATTCCTCACGTTTGGATTCTGTTCTTACGGTATACTGGCCAATCGACGTGGGACATAGGGAATTTTGAATACACCCTAAACGGTTAATTAATTGATAAAACGTTTTTGAAACAAAAAGGCTGTATTCCAGAAATCATTTCAGTTCGACGCGATGTGTGATTTACAAGCAAGTTCTAGTGCAAAGTAACTTTACTCAAAAGAAAGAAAATCGACTTTTTGGCGATTCCTTTCCTTCAAAATTCAGTTGTGCAAACGTTTATACACTCCAACTGAACAATGAAGTGGTGACATACGCATTATGAGCAATCAAGGATGGATGCAGAACGAATTCTTTTCTGGGACAAATTTTCGAGGAGGGAGGGGCAAAAAATGGAAAGTTTTAAGTAACATTTTTAATGGCCTTTCTGAGCGGTGAGGCTGCATTGTGAGGCTTTTTGAACGCCTTTGAAAAGAAATAGCAAACATCGCCTTACTCTTATTATTTTTCAACAACTAAAACAACATTTTGCCCCCTCTTTGGCAGGGGGGGGGGGCATGCCAGTGTGTGCAATGCTCGAAGTGATGTCAGGTGAGTGAAATACCAAACATTAGTTGCCCAAATTTCTGCGTCTTTGCCAGCTTTCCAAACGATTACGTTCATTTTTTTTCCCCACTGACTAGACACAGAATTGCAGTTTTCATATTTGAAGGGGGCAGCAGTTGCTCTTATGGCGCATTTTTCTTTCCGTTTGCTATGCCTTCAAAAGGTCGACCCTCGCATCTCCTTTCTCGTTAGACATAGCAACTGTGGCGTAGCCACAGGGGGGCCTGGGGGCACGTGCCCTCCCACAAATTTCCGGTGCCCCCAAGGTGCCCCCCCCCCTTGAAAAAAAACGGAGGAATGCATATCGAACAAGGCAAACAAAAACTTGCCCCAAAAACACACCACTGGAAGCTGGTGCCCCCCCCGTAAGATGCTGGTGCCCCTTCGTGCCCCTCCCGCCGTAAAATCCTAGCTACGCCACTGCATGGCAAAACCACTTCCACACTTCGCCCAAGATATCTTTATGACCATCTCAACAAATCGTATGAGAGAGATTACATGTTATAGTAACAGCAACCCATAACGCATACATTAACAGTAACCTATATTTTTCGAATGCTTGCGCATATGGAAAACAAAAGGATAAACGGAACGTGTAGTTTAGGCACACGTCGCGGTAGACAGTAGAAAAAGGGTCTCTTCCTAAAACGTGTATTTCATGCCACAGAGTACTTTTCGCTCCATACTGTTTTGCACGGACCCACACACTCAAGTGTGTATTTGCCTGCAACTGAGGACCACCTATTGTTCCTCGTTTGTTTGTACCTTTAGAAGACCACCCATATGTTTTGTACACAGTTGTCAATCGGGGACACCTGTGTCAATCGGGGACCTTATTGTCCTCTATTCTTCAGGGTCCCCAATTGAATGCAGAAACAAACTCACCCTTACATATGTATACTTGTGGGGTATTTTCTTTGTTCTCGTGTACAAAACTCCCGCACAACAAGGAAAAAAATTCAAATCACTGCCATTTCAACCAAATTCAGTTTCCTGGGCTGAAATTTCGACCCTATGTCCCTTGCATAAAACACTTCAATTTGCGACGAATGAATGGCACTTGAAAACTCCTCCTTTTTGGGTAAATTTGAAATATCTATTTCGTGAAATTCTTCTGGGGTACCACTTAAGCACTCCACAAGGATCAAAACCGGACTTGTGGGGTACCTTCCATTGTTCCGGTACCCCATCTAAGCACCATGTACAAGCGCGCACAATGTTGCGGTTAATAAGGCCTCATGGTTTATCTCCATACTCGACAAATGAAGCATCTGCAGATCTGGCCACGTCGTTGCAAGGGCAAAGACAACGAAGACGCAGCTCACCGCCGATCCTCACAGGGAGACCTCGCCGGCCAGGCAGAATCGATTCTGGGAATCCTAATCACGACGGTGCAAATACTATGAGAAAATCGATAATCGTGGCCTGCAAAAACTCGAGACCCATTTCATTTTGTTATATATATCAAATGGGGCAGAAATGAAACGATGAGATGCGGGTGTTTCCATTTAATTATCCTCTGGCATCGCAGACGTCTGCACTGGCATGCTACCATTCAATACAGCTTGCTCCGGATATTGCCAACCTTGACTCGACTAAAGCTGTCTCTTTATCTCTCGTCGCCAACTACTGATTTTGCCCCTTTTCAGCGCCTGCTGTGAAAACACCAACGCGAGCTGCGAATCCACTCGCGGTAGTGACGTGCAATCCATCCATGAAAGTCCCGACGGATGGAAGCACCATTTCGCATTTGGTGACCAAATCAGCTATAGACCGATTGCGCCCACTAATTAGCCATGTGACCTACATGTATTGTGGGCATCAAATATCAACAAACATGGTGTAATCCCATAGCAACAAGCGCCATATGTGTAATTTACCAAAAGTAAAGCCAACGGTCGGTATGATACTCAGACTACTGATGTGCTGAGTATCATACCGAAAACCGGGCTTCATTGTTGGTGAAGAAAATTCAAAACACACTTTGCGATGGAAGGACGTCATGTTTCCTGGTGTCTGATACCCACTATAAGTCAAAAGCCTGTGATTCGGCTTGTGTCTACTTTTCAGTACGGATACCGAGTGCTATATGTCACATTCAATCCCAACCCCATTTCACATCGACCTTTTAAAAGTTAGTTCAATATCCTACTACTTTTCTCGAAAGCATTTACCCCAAGGGTCAAGCGTGAAATGTTTTTCATCTTTTCACGAGGAGACAGGCATGCCCCGTTCAGCAAGAAGAATGTTTGAACCTCCCCGTCCACCTCGTCGAAAACAGAAGAGACAAGAAATCGGGCTGCTGAGCAATATTATGCCACTGACATGTCCCAATAGTGTATCGAATATCTCATGAATTAACCAACGACTCTCAGTAAATAAACATTGGTTTCCTGTGGTAACGGTGCAGTCCACAACGTGGTACCTTAATTGTCTCGCTAACAGCGCGATGTACATTGTACGCACTCGGTAGTCCTTTCTGTATTCGTAGCAAGGTCATCTACACTCCGAACCGCTCTAATTGGAATGACTCAAAATGGTGAATATAATTGTTGTCCAGATTCAGCATTTGATTGAGGTATTTTTATAGCTATCTATTGCGGACGTGGTAACATTGAAAAGGAAAATAAAATCCCGCGGTACATGTATTTTGTTTTCATTTCTATATTTTGAGACAGAGATATCCCAATTTGGGATCAATTATGTGTGTTATAATGGAGCCTTGCTGGATTCAAAACATCTCTTTTGTGGGGTTGAACTCACTTTGAAGGGACGAGCTGCTTCACAGATAAGTCAGCCGAGATAATGGAAATATGATTTCAACTCTGCTTTGCATTTTGATCGTGGAAGGTCTGTACTGTAACATACTGCATTGTGCATCCTGTCCCGCAATTTCTTGATTATAAAATACATCAACGAATTCAAGAAAATAGCGCCATTAAAGTAACTACCATTGATCAGGAAAAGTAGCAAGTTGAAAGCAGCCTTTGGTAATTGTTGGACGTTCGATAAAGAGAGCGTCACGACATAATATAGTGGAGGGGAGACAGGATAAGCCCTGTGATTATGGCTGTGAAGTTAAACTTGAGATCGAGGTTTCGATGTTTGGAGTCAGGCATACTATGTTTGACAGCTTCATAATGCTATGAACAATACAGAAGAGAGTTTGGATGCATCTGCTGCCACCAAGTGTCGCAATCAAAGATAACAGGTCATGTTCGACACTGACATTTTGAATGAGTTTGTGGTGGATAAATTCAGGCTAGTTTCATTTATCTTCACCGGTAACCCCCCCAAAATGCTACGTTTTGTTTAATAGATTGGCCTGTGTCGTTCTGACGTTTTGCGTCGGTAAGAACAGACAATAACGTCAACCTGCAAATGGTCCACCAATCGCGCCTATGTGTAACCATGGAGGGTGTGTGTTTTATTCCTCCGTGATATGACCCCGTTGGTACAGTGCCGCCAGAGAATGTAACGTCACTGGATGGTTTGACTGGCTGAAACCGCAAACCCAACGGGACAGAATTCATCTATCTCCCGGGGGAAATTAAGCGCGATCGAGCCCGTGCACCCCTGGGAATGCGCCCGTTAACGACCCGCCCCGCGACGAGGTCTGCGGCCGGGGCATTTTTTTTCTTGTGGGAATATTGTGAGAAAGGGCGACTGCATTTGGAAGTCATGTTTGATCAAGACCAATCACAGTGGACACTTAAGATATCGCCTGCGATGAAGTCATCCTGAAAATGAGATTGCAAGTAGCGACTTGAGTGGTTGGAAAAATCCGTGACGGGGCTAGTGACGCAACTTCACGGCAGACTATGCGACGCCGCGCGGTCCTGCGCGTACAGCAGACTAGTCACAGGCCATTGGTTTTCTGCCCTCATATGTTTAGGGGCGTCTTACCACAATAGCAAAGACATTTATGCGTATTGTGTAACGTGTTTTCCCAGTGCTTTTTAAAGCAGAACTCTGCTGTTTCCTCGTTTTCGCAACACTACTTTGGCATTCCTAGGTTGTGCTGGTTATAGGACACACCTAGACAGGAGTGCTGGTTGAAAGAACTGCTTTAAGCCTTCAGTTGTTGTCTGACGACCGAATGAACACCAAAGCATCAAGAGTTTGGAAAAAAACTAAACACCACCCAAAGGAGACTTCGATGCCGGTCGGTGCGTATTGTGGCGTACTCACTAGGAGTCTCCTTATCAATTTCAGAAATGAAGTTGTTGACCACTTCATTAATTCCCAAAGACTTATAAAGTGCTCTGCTAAATCACTCTTTCGTTAATTAATTGACCGGCTTTATATAACAAAACCCGAGATCACGCTCATTGGAAGTCCACGTTATAGTTCCTTGTCTTTGCATAGCTAGTGGGAATACGATTTCCACGGGAGCAATTGTCTCGTGTCTCCCGCCCGGCATTACTGGCGTAGTAGAAAACCGAGTGTCTTGTTGTCGGCATTCGCCCCTTAATCCTCGCTTCTGACGTTACCGGTAGATTGTGCCTTTGTTGTACTAGCACTGGAGTGTGCTGGCATGCTTGGCTATTGGACGATGGTTGTGGGTATAATATTTATATGCAGTAACCACGGGTAGGTCGCGCTGCATACGATGCATAATTATAATCTGAAGATGTTGTTATGATAACAGAGCTTTTCTTGTGTTGCATTCTCTGGATGGATGACGTCATGAACCTGCGCAAAGTTTATACCAATGTACTATTTTCGTCCAACAACGGCTACGTTACTCTCGACCACTTCAGCCATACATATTTCCACTACCCCTTTGTAAGATTCCAAAAACCAATGAAATGCAATTAAGTATTCAGCAAAATACACACACAAGTGAATTCTCACAGGGTTCGTGGATACATAATTTTTCCTGCTGTGCAATTGAAGATGATTGATGGCCACTGTAGAGAAATATGATACCGTGACAAAAAATGCAAAGCCACCTGCGCTTTTCAAGCTCTGAGCTTCGCCCGCCAAGTATGGAAACTGTTGGAGTGTATCTTCCTTGTCCGACCCCGTGCCACAGACGGGGTCGTTCAGCCGGAACTCATGTAATTAACGGCGTCTGCCGAGCATTTTGTACAGCAACGCAGCAGCTGTGAAAATGGGTTTGTTTCGAGAGTGAAGGGTTTAACGTCGATGAATAAAAAGCGGCCTCACCTTCGTTCAGTGTAATCTTATTATAACGACAAAAAAGGTCTCCTGGCTGCTGATAAGTGTACGAAATTTGATTAAGTTTTATGAGTGCAGTGTGAGAATTACACTGCAAAACTGTGGTGATAAGTTGGTGTTAATTTAACATCCTGGGTGTTCAAAGGGAACTACACCTAGCCCGAAAATTGATACTAGCCCGTATCAATTTCAATAAAACAATAAAGTCCCCTTTTACTTTTGTAGTCCAGAAAAACAAAATTGACCCAACGTTTCCATGCTCCAAAAAAACGAGGGCCCACGAAAATACCACCACAAATCGCTACAAAACTGTCACACCCATCATGCTCACAACCACGAGCTCTCTTGAGTTTTCGACTTTGGGGAAGCCTCAGGCTAGTTACTAATCATGTAGTCCTGTTGCGCCGCATCTTCGCATCAGCGTGAAATGCAGGGCCCTAGTATGTTAACACCTCCGCGAAATTGGTGCGATCATGGAGCTCAGTGGTGCGATTAAGCGCCGTAGGCGGGGACGGCCGGGCCTACACTAGGTACTGGTCCATGTGGTCTACACGGATGATTTAATGCGGGCCAGCAAGAAGGAAGATCGCACTCATTGTAGGCGTAAATCCCAGCGGATGGGAATATATATCCCCCACTTTTTGACGGAGGTGGGCTATCTAATCATCAGTCCTGAGTAATGCTCTATTTGGACAAGCTATACGTCCCGCAATCCGACCAATTACAAGGTCTGTTCCAACAGCCCACAAAGGATTGTAGGAGTTTCTATGACCCAAAGTGCCTTTCTCAAACGTTGGAGTATATCGATCTAAGATCACCCACCGAAAATGTCCACTGCAGTTGCAACATGACATTGTGATTGGCTGTGCACACAAAGGACCACTACAAACATCATCTCTATGTTCTAAAATACGTTTGTACTGATGCAATAAGAAATTCCTCGTTGCCAGCTTTAGATATATAACGTTGAAATTAAAATAATTACTGTAGTTTGGCAATGACCACATATTCAGTAAGGGCACGGTGAAAGGTCATTCTGCCCATACGTGATATCACTCCTTACTGATCATCCTCTAGTTTTTCCTTTTGAGAAAAAAAATCAACTTAAGGTGGACTGTGAAGAATTTTACCCTCGGGTATTAAAAAACACTCAAAAAGGGAGAACAATGAAACAAAACCATGAAAACACCGATTTGATATATGTAAGGTTCCCAAGTAATGCCATTAGCATTACAGATGTACTTCTGTATCATGCACATAGCCTCCTAGTGTTACATGGTGTAAGCGTCCCCCACCCACCACTTTTCAAATGTCTTTGGCCAGGCAAGTCATCGTACCCCCCCCCACACACACACAATTCCCCTCTCCCAGCTCCTGGACCTAATATAAGCCACTGGGACTGAAGGCAACGAAACACCTTTGTGCTACTTGTCACTACAAAACCAGTTATACATATACCTACGACGTACCCCTACGTTAATCGACAATAGTGTGGCCTGCTACCAAACATCACACACCTCAAATCTCTCATTACCGATATACCGGAGGTCTTCTTCCAGTGCGATTGGTTACTGAGGTCTTTCAGTTTTGGTGGAAAGGCAGAGATCTTATTCCAATTTCACGGTTTAATAAACAATGAAACTGGTAAACCTTAACTGGAGAGATTTCGTAACAGTCGTCGCATTCCCGGAGTAGACTGATCCTCATAAGGCAAGCACTCTAGTCTAGATATGCATTACTTTTAGTGTGGGCATTGCACAAATGATGAATATTTATAAAAAAAAAGTCGTGGAATTGAAGAAGTCATCTGTCAGCCAATGAAATTATTCTTACAAATGTAGTGCACGAATGTGAACATTAAATGTGTTTTATACAATACCTGCAAAAACCCTCTTCTGTTCGGAGCACGTACGTATTAACATCTGTTTGCAACAGATTTGTGTCTGCAGTGTCACTCACTGTTAGTATGATGTGACTGGTTCCTTTCCGTACATTATTTTCCCCTTTCTCAATGGGAATGAAATGGGGGCTAGAACCCTGCAGTCAGGCGAAATGGAGTTCCATTCAACGGGTGCTGCGGAACAGAAAGAATAAATTCCCTAACAAGTGATCATCAATCCACCAATCAGATGACGAGGACTTATGTAGGTATTGTATAGAGACCTATATTTTAAGGCCCTAGCTCAAATCAGAATTCCCCCCCTCCCCCTTAAAAATAGCCACGCTCCCACCCCCCCCCGAAGAGTCTGGCTACACCGCTACGTATATATAGGCTTTGTACTGCAGTCATTAGTCAAGAGATTAAACACCATTAATCGAATCCCACGAGTCACAAAATTGCATTGGAGACCTATTTTTTCATTGTTAAAGTGAAGCAGGCTCTATTCTACAGGTTTACCATGACCTCTTTCATTAATTAGTGCTGGTTCTGATTGCACGATCTCACTGTTGACATTGAAAACCTACATATATTGCATCACTGCACTTGGTAACGGGCAAATTTAGGAAATGCGAACTGAGTGGGAGGCTGGCCCAGGGACAACCATTCTTCGGCGAAATGGGAAGGACGCAAACACTACAGACTAGAGGCAACTGAGACACACAGAAATCCAGACAACACTGCGAATGAACGGCAAAGCATTTTGCAACCTGTAGGTCACCTTGACATTTAAAAAGCAACAATGACAAGACGGTTACCTGGTTAGGTTTTTTTGTATCTACTCCAAAACTGGGCGGCTTCATTTCTGCTGAATGGAAACACAGGACGACATCGGACTGGAGTTGTTCAACATAAACACTGCGGGTGTTATATAGCTACACACCGCAGTTTCTGAAGCGTAATCCAGACGAACGGATAGACAATCGAGTCATGTCATCCACAGCAACACCCAGATATCTTCCTTCATCCACAGTAACACCAAGCAACTTTTTTTTTATCCACAGCAACACCAAGCAATCTTCCAACATTGAAAGGAACACCAAGTAACCTTCCTTTAACCACAGCAACACCAAGACAACCTTCCTTCATCCAAAGCAAAAACAAGCAACCTTCTTTCATCCACAACAAGACTAAGCAACCTTTTTTCATCCACAGCAAAACCAAGCAACCTTCCTTCCACCACAGCAACACCAAGACAACCTTCTTTCATCCACAT
>NW_019091396.1:106489-116950 GCF_001949145.1 Acanthaster planci
TTTCTTCATCCACAGCAACACCAAGCAATATTCTTTCATCAAGCAACACTGAGCATTCTTCCTTCATCCACAGCAACACCAAGTAACCTTCCTTTATCCACTGCAACACCAAGCAAGCTCCCGACAGTTATGCAATCAACAATGCAAACAGGTTAGCAATTATTCGCCAGGTGTCACCAGAAGGGCATGTTTTTGTGTAAATGAATATTCATTAACACCAGTGTCCACATTTCCGATCATGTTTAGCGCAATCAGGTAAATATGTTAATTGTTGATTTTTCGGATGTGGTAATCCTAATATGGCCGTACGAGAAGTTGTGGGCTTCATTTTACATGACACATAAAGGGCTTTTGGGGCAGTTCCTGATGCAGGGGGCTGGTTTAAAATTTTTGGTCATGCCCGAGACTGAAGGAGCTCAGATTGGTAGAGCAAACACAGACATATATATTTAACATTGGCGATAGCTGAAAGAATTCTGTTCAGCGAGAGCAGTTAAGAAACTTTAGTTTTAACAACCTAGCCGATCCGCCAGGACTTGCTTTCAGTCATATTCAGCCACTGGGGTCGGGCTTTTGAGACAGCTCATGTCTTGAAATCGCTCCGATCCTTTGTCTCCAAAAATGTTTCTTTCAGGCGATCGGTAACCATTATCCGACGCTATACAGGCACGATCGGAAGATTGTGGACATCCGGCGATAGAAATTAATGCAAATGAACAAACGGAAGAAATATTTGAAGGACTGCCTAATACCAGGGCGAGACAAGATACGGGAGTTAGACAAATCTGTATAGAAATCGTGGACAATTGGCCTAGGTTCGATTTGGGAGTTGTGCGTGACTGCTGAGCAATGGCGCCGAGTGATGTCGACCTTTTTAATTCCCACAGTGCTGTGCGCGCATCCTTTCATTGGAGCCGTCCAGCGACCGCTTGCGGTACTGCCAGATGCCCTTTTTTCTGTATGCCGATGACTTTCGAGTACTTCGTGACTTTCACAACGGTTAAGGCAAACGTCAGTGAAGTAATCACTTCCAAAATACAGTCCATAGAGTAAGCAAGCATCACGCCAATATACTGAAGTATTTCCTCACATCACTACGACACCTGCACACTGGATGAAAAGATCTAGTTTGCCTACCGCATTGTGCTTTGCTTCACACTCTGTGTCTAATCGACCCTATGACACTGTACATTCGCTGATGCTGTTAATTTGATAGTTACACCTTGCGTCACTGAGATTAGGTCATATCGATATGTATGCAGTGTGCCAACGAACTCTCTTCAGGTTCACATCATCCAGCAGGCTTCGGAGGGAACGGACCACGTGCGGCACGATGCCGGCCGTATGTCAGCCCCTCATGTGCGGAGGCCTGTGGGGTGCACGAGGCAAACACAACGGTATCTCGAGAAGATTGATGGCCGCAGCACGCCTTTTGAAACATCCAATAAGCCAGCGCATGTCGTGCAGCGTTATCGTCATGTGAGTTATGACCGACCCTCAGCAATTAGCCACGCGGTGAGGCTTTTTCACGACAATTCCATCTGTTATCCCGAGGTGAAGCTTTCGTTATGAGACAAGCCACTGCAACCATTAATCCCATCTATCCACCTCAGTTTGGGTCTTTCCTTCCCACGCTTTCTCTTCGAAGTGCCCTGAATGATACAACTTCAACGTTGTCCCCTCCATTTTGCAGGCAGAGCTCTGGAAGTCTGTAGTTTGGAGTTTATTTTCTATACGTCACGACTAAAGGACCATCCAATTTGATATTAAGGGTGATGATGACAACATTCATTTACCACTGGAGTTAATTTACCACAGAATGACGACACTTTTTTTCAGGATGCCGTCACCCCATGATCCCCAGGATGATGGTGACGTGTTGTCCTGAGATATGTGTCTGACTCAAGATCTCAACAAGGCGATAAACACTTCCAGAGCTCTACAACTTGACGGAAGATTTGAGCCTCATGGTATAAGATCCTATTTGTCAGAACAGGTTGCTCTTGAGTCAGGTATTCATTGTAGTAATAATAATAATAATAATGACCGAAAATGGCTCACTTGGGAGACGTTCCTATAGGAACGTGTACATTTTTTTTCAAACTTTACCGTCCCATAATTCAACATTCCCTCATCCTAACCAAATTTTGCATGTTTTCCTTTCAGACCTAGTCTATCATCTCTCAAAATGTGGACGGTAATAATTTTCCTCCTTTTGGTAGTTGGATCATTGAAATGTCTCCCTAACGACCGATGTCTCCCTAATGTTGAAAAAATGACCACAGCATGTCTCCCAAGTGACCTATTTGTAAATATAATTCATAGCCCATTGCATTTAATTATAAAAGCAACGTCTCAATGCACTTTACAGATTAAAACAGCAGGAAACGATTCCATAAAATATCATACAATTAAAAAATTAAAAATACAAAATACATCACAAATTCATAAGGTATAGAGGTTTCCTGTGGCACCATGCAAAGATATATCTTCCTGAGCATGTGCAGGTCCCTTGCTCAGGAAGAGATATCCTTGCATTTTGCTACCGCACTCCGTTATAACTAATTTGCTACCTTCACCACGAAAGTTTTCAGAGTTCAATGCACACAAGGAGTAAAAACTATATCAAAACATAACAGAGCACAACAAACCAAGAATGGTAAAACATAAATTTGTTACACTTAACATAAATGATTAGAGAACGATCACTTCCGAGCCTGTCGACAAAAAATATGTTTTCAGGGCTGCCTTAAAAGTGGAAAGAAGTGAGAATGAATTGTAAACATGATGGTAGTCAATTCCAAAGGCAAGGTGTTGATACAGAGAAGGCACACCTGCCGTGATGATTCGGATTGATCTAACATATCGATGCTCGACTGGGCGTTTGGACTGACGAGCGTGTGACTATGGTATTTTGTGAAACCACCAACAGATCTGGTGAAAAGACAGCTGCTTCATCGTGTAATATATTGTAAACAAAAGTAAAATCTTAAACTCAAAATGCTGAGCGACAGGAATCCCTTGAAGACGACGTAGAACTGGAGTAATGTGCTCATGTTTTCTCGTTTAAGTAACAAGGCGAGCAACCGATTTTTGTAACAATTCTAAACTGTGAATCAAGTTATCAGGAAGACCGCAAAGACGACTACTGCAGTAATCTAACCGTGATGTAATCAAAGCATGAACAAGTCGTTCGGTAGTGCTGGGATCCAAACATATTTCGAATTTTGCTTATGCGATGTAAAGCAAAGAATTCCAATTGACATATCCTTGAAACATGGGTAGCCATGTTACGACTGTGTAGAGGCCTTTCCAAGATAGACTGCACAGCCAATACAGCAAACCTCTTTCATTTCTTCAACACATATTAACAAGCGGCATTATTAAAACAAAACAAAACGAAACAAAATACAGACAAGGACTCCCTTACCAGCTGCACGGCAAAAGATGAAAATAACGAGACTTTCGTTTCAATACCAAAAGCGAAACTGGTTTTAATTGAATGGGTGTATTTGGCAAAGAGCACACAACGTAAAACAAATATGGAAATTATGGCACGAGAGGAAAATGTGCAGTTTGGCTTTGTAATAATATGCAGTTGTGTGTGAATCATTAATCGAAATACACCTATAGGAAGAGTGGCTGCTTGTAAGCTTGACATTGAGGACATTGAAGAAAGACCTGCGAATTGCCAGACAGCAAAAAGTCCAGACGTCAAACATAGTGCGCCGTGTCCACAGTCTGGTCGTTTTGCACGTATAAATAATTCTTCACGAGGTTCGACTGAATCGCAGACAAGTAACTGCTTTCCACGGCCGCATCCACCCGAGCATTAATAACGTTCATTCATTAGGGACTCGCAATTTACGGCAGTGTCCGCGGTACTGGACCATACGTAACAGCGTACTTTTTTTCAATCAGACAGGAACAATTGACTGCAATTAATATTATGCTGACCTTAAACAGTAAGACTTCGCTGCCGTATGAGCGGCACCCACTGCAATGCCAGCTCCATCAGACCCATTATGTTTCAACATGAGAGAGGAGAGAACGAAAAGAAAACAATGCTCTCGACTTGTGAAGGAACAATGTTGACATACCACACGGCGCGACGGCGTCCATTCGTGGCCAGAACATATGGGACGAGGGGACGTGTGAACGAGAACAAACGCCCTTATCTTTAATAGCGGGTGCGACAGCGTGGCGCTAGCTGGCCTCCGTGAAAATGAATGCGGTGGACGTTGAGAACTTTCCGTGAACTTGTATATTAATTAGTCGAGTCTGTTCTAGCCATTCTGGCAATTGAAAAGCCCGTAATTGAAGGCTTCACATTCGACGCCACGCCCATTTAACCATAAAACCCTGGACTGGTTGTCATCGAGCTGCACGAGCTAGGTAAAAGCGCCAGAATGTTAGAAACGGGGAGACCATCCATCTCGGCCATGGGGTGGGTACAGGAGTGAGAATTCTTCTGAGAGTATAAACATCTGGACTGTCATTTGTAGAAATAATTTCCATTCTGGCAAAGGCGGATTTGAATTTCCTAACGTTACGCCGATATTGATCTTTCACAGGGGACCTCGATCCATTTTGGGGCAAGATATGGGACGGAGAGAACCCCCCCCACCTTTGTGTTGGTCATTGTTTGNAGGTAACAATAGTCTAGAGTGTGTATAGGGATTGGATAGGCAAGGGGGTACCCCACCGTCCTATATCTTGCTTGGTATACCTCGATCTGTACTGGTGACGCCACACTTAGAAAATAGGTAGGCCCGTTACGGTTGTACCTACGTACTTACAGCTTTCTCTTGTTGTATCAATTAAGGAATGTGTAGCTATTTTTCTGCACTCTAAATGATATTTGTTGAAGCGAGCCAAAGTCCAAAGACAAGCTTATAAAGGATTAACAAGAACAGGTAAAAAGAATAATAACTCAGAACTTTGTTTCGGCCCTCAAAAGGGTCAACTCGATTGTGTGTGATTTTAGCAACCAGTGTGTACTACACAGTTCTAAAGGTGACAGTTCCTACAGTGTAATTCGACAACCTGTCCTAGGAGCCATTACTGCGGTGGCACAACGCTCCTGGACAGGTGGTGCGCGCGCGTTACATGCCTCTTCGATCAACAGGGATCAGGAGTGATTTGCTAGTATGCACGCGCGCGTCAAGCATGAGTGTCGCACGTATATGAGTACACTTTCACCGCAGTTAACATCTTTTGGAGTAGTCTTATGTCGGGAGCGTCTCTTTTCTTTATTACTTATGTGCATTTCGCGGCATTTCATCTGATACTGAAAAGCAAGTATGGATAGGAAATACACTCGTGAATACACGGATGTAAGTACACAATTAGAAGCTATAACTGAAACAAAAAAATCGTGTTTTAGTTTTGCAGGAGCTGTGTGGTGTGACTGTAGCTGACATCTTGTCTCTTCTGTCTTGTTTCAGTAGTCGTTCTTGGCGATTAATTTTATACTGAGCCAAAAAACAGGGACAGGTGCACGTTCCGACACTGGAATTTTATTTCATAACGTTCACTTTAATATCGACAGACTTGTTCAAGTCTAACCTTGTTTTACAGCCAGATAGTTCAGTAAGGGCCTATGGGACTGCAACAGTATTATAACGAAGTAATCAGAAGTCTCCTAGGAACGGACCAATGCCATCAAACCATAATTGTTGGGGCGTTACATCGATATACTGCCGAGTTAAATGGACCTCGTTCACAATATGACCATTAAGAGCGTATTCCTCGAAGCCGTTTTATTGATTACACGCTCTTGAATCGAAAGTAACCAGTTTATTATTGTCTATTAATATTGTTTCAATTTTCGTCTAAGTACTTCATTAGCGTCTAAAATGTGGCAGATATTTTGTCGATGGCTTTACATTATTCATCGAAGTCAAATATACCCTTTTTTCGTTGCAGGGATCGCCTCACTTTCAATTCAAAAATGCCTGCTTGTGAACGAGACCAATATTCGTCCGCTGTAGGTTACCGAAGTGTGACGTAATTTAGAACCAGGAAGTGAAGTACGGACGATGGAGTACACACGCGTGTTGGTTCATTCGCTGGTTCTCGAGCTATTGCTTTTTGCACAGGTAATGAGTCAGTTCGGTATTTCAAAAGGCAAGTTCTTTCGCGAGAGAGTCAGCGTGTGGCTGGCCCGATAGGACAGACTATCGCGCATGCGCAGCTGTTTTCGAATAGCCTCGTAATGAGCATGCCCTGTTGAATTACCGAAATAGCTCATAATTGTGCACGTGACACATTCAGTTCGGTACACTGTAGGCTGTGTGGGAAACAAGGCCGGAATAGGCTGATCACCAAGGCGTGTCGCTGAAACAGCCATCGTCACAAAATACTTGATTCTCTCACAACCGGATAACCGTACTCGAAAAATCTTTGTGAGAGTCAGTCTTCAACAGATTGCTTGCGCCCACTAAATCGCGTGACCTATCATGGGTATCACTCCTACGGCAACGTGAATTTTGAGTGTTGTCTACAAACAATAATGCCGATTTAGGGTGTGGTACCTAGCAATTCAGTAAATGTAGTCAGAGTACGGTACCCTGCCGTCTGCTTTATTTTTGGTAAATGTTACTTATGAAAGCTTTGCTTTTAGTGAGCACCGTGTTTGTTGATATATATTCACTATGGATAAATTAACGGGCGCAATCAGTCTATTTAAAAGAACACAGTACAGCGAGGACGTCAAAGCTTGTACGAAATGCCCAACCTAGAATGGTCCCGAATATTCTTAAGCTTTGGCCTCGAAATAATTGCCACAGACATACAATACTGTTATGGCACACGACCCCGGTACGTTGTGGTGTCTAGACAATGTCCATATGTCACTTATTTTTATTCGGCCCGTTATATACACCAATGTTTGTCACAGCAATGATTAACCACCCATTTTTTTACTTGATTCAGAAAATAAATAGAATGAGAAGGATGCGTGTATTTCAATGTACAGGAATTTCACAACACAAGTGAAACATATGCAGACAGGGGCAATTGGTATTTTTTTTGAGCGGACCAACAAAATCAAAACATATCTTCCATACAAGTGTAATATAAACGTACTTTTCCCTATTTTGTGTCAGACCTGTTTCAAAGAGACCCCCAAATGTGCATTGATACACATTGGTTTTCCAACTATGAAGAACCGTGTATTACTGAGTTTTGTTTGTTTTCGCCCGTTTTTTTTTGAAACCTTGTTTATAAATCTCCTTGGAGGCGATTGTCAGTATCTTTGTGTGTCGATTTCCAGTTATATAGAAGACGGTATCTAGATTGGGACTGAATGCAGCTTTACACATCTAAAGCATTTAAGTCGATTTGCTTAATTATATTCATTGTAATTTCGGTCATTCATAATCGCAACTTTAAAACGAATATATATCTCTCTCCACGATAAAAAATGACATTTTTTAAGTGATAAAGTGTATTGAAAATCAATAGACATTTCAACCAGGGAACAAAATTTCCCAATTTCATGACATGGTGAGGTCTTTTCGGAATATTTTATGCTGCATACACGATCAACTAAAGGGAGGGGGTAGTTACTGAAGTGTTTTGCCCAAGACTTCGAAATCATGGTGAAATATGGCAAACAATATGCGGACGTATAATTTATTGAGTTCATTATTTAATCCGTTCGGTTAGAATCTTTCGGGCAAAATTAAGGTTATCGAGTTACGAACCTGGGCAGAGGAAAAAAACAGCTAAAATACATTCAAATGCATACCATACCAGTCTGATCGAGTCCTTGGAGGTTGTCTGGAAGCTTGTAACCCATCGTTTTGAGGGAGAGGGTCAGTGAAGCGGAATTAATGGAGTCAGAGAACGCCCGCGTCTAAGACCAACCCCCCCCCCGCTTTAGGGGTGAGTGTTTTCAAGACACAAACACCTGTATGCACCAAGGCGATTCCGCTTCAGAAACTGATGATTTATCGCACTCATTTTAGCCCATTAGCGAGAAAAAAGGAACGGCAGTGCAGCCGTGTTCCAAAGTGGACGCACTCGAGCCGGATGGAAATACGGGTAACCATCGGGGCGGGAACGCATTAGCAACTCGAGGGTCTTTTCTTCATGCATTCCCACGGCCTTGCGAGAAAGAGAGCTGTGCCCTTTGTTGTTACCGGCGAGACGAAGATCGTTTGGCATTGTCGAGGAAAATGAGTCGAACCACAGCTTGATTTGGCTCATCTCACGGCAACCCAGGTCACACGGACATGCTGTTTTGAAATGATTCCTATAATTATCTTATCCGTTATTGCAAGTCTTCACAATTTTGGTTGTGCTTTCTGTATTGGGAAGTCGACACATTCCTGCAATTCGGGAGTCCAGAGCACCGACTTCGAAAGAAATGAGTAGACTTTCATAGCTCATTTGCCCAGAAATCATGCACTCTCGCGAAATCGGTTTTGTCACCTTGCGCCTTGCTGTTGTACTACCCGTTAGAACTTCCGGCACGCGTGCACGGTGGCAAGCCACGGCATCCCATTGGTCAAAAGTAAATTCGACGCGTGCGTGCGCAGGGCGAGAGTGTTGCATGAATCACTGTAAAAGCTGGTCACCCACCAGACAGGGGCTAATGTATCCACCCCAAGTTGAAATGCACCCTTACCAGCGACAGAAAGAAAGACTGGTACGTAAGTTTCCAACCGTGTTCTTGCTCTCGTTTGGCGTGCACGCGAAGACCATACTTTCAAGAAAAAAATCGTTGCGCGTACTCAGCGTCCTCCGCGTCAAACACACTTGCGCGCCTATGCTGTGAGTTCGTACCAAAGGACTGTCAATTTCGTTTAGAAACACGCCCTCTTTTGTTCCCGCTCGGAGCGGTCGGTGGCTGCAGTTACAGTGATGGACTCTTGCGTAATGTCTCGCTGCAGCCAAGTAATTCGGACAAGGTGTAAGCTCGGATATTTGCAAAGCAAGTAAAAATATTTGCACAGCAATAACCGGTTACCAGCCAAAGCGCCATGTCATGTTATGCATGCTTTTGCCTCTGACTGCTTGTAGGCTATTTTTACTAATCAGATAAACTTTGCCGGGCTACGGTTTTTTCCCCAGCAGCTGTATGAATTATTGGGCTGTTTTTACTGCGGACAATACTTGTCGGGAAATGCACATATGCGTGCCGATCACGCTAGCTGAAAACCTAACTGTTGGTTGGTAACCTTTTTTGATGTGGAAACACTGTCTCTGCTATTCGAGTACATGCGTTTTGCTGCTCTGTGAAATTGTCCAAGTTTACGTTTACAGGCTGCATCCGAATCTGTTGTCTAGAGCTAGGTCTGGGTCTTCCCTCCATTGGAAATGTGCGGAGATGCGTAGACAATAGACCTAGCCGTAACTCCGGAAGCCCGTTTCGGACACGGCCTCAGACTCGTTACGTGATCCGTGCGTGCGTGTGGCCCAGCCCACGGCTCTCCCGTCATTTATTCGTTTCTATAATTCAGGTTCAGTAATGGAACTGTCTGGGTGTACCGATACGCCACTACGCCGGATCTTTTTGACAGCTGTCACTTTCCTGGGTGGGTGGAAAATTCCTGAGTGATGGAGCCTCTTCAAATTTGGTAAAAAGAATGTCCCACTTGATGGGATTCGAACCTGGGTCCCTGGTGGTGTGAGCAGTGGCGGAGCTGTGTATTGTGGGAGAAGTGTCAGCTTCAGATTTTGAAAACAAAACGCCCGTTCATTATGTGTACAGTACACCATGCCGGTTCGTTTCCAACAATGAGGACACTTAACCTTTGCAACGGCTCTGATTAGTGGTGAAAGACTATGTCAGCGCTCTTTCAAATCTCAGATATGAAACATTTTTGTAACACCAAATCAAACCAACACAACACCAACACCACTAACACCAAACCAAACCAACATCAAACCCTCCCCTCCCTCCAAAACAGAAAAAAAGCACAGTATAACAGAGCACAGCCCAGCACAGCAAAGTTTAGCAAAGCAGAGACCAAACCAAAGCAGAGCAAAGCAAACGGAAAAAAGTACTCCTGCAGTATGTTGTTCAGTTCAAAATAACAAATTGAGAGCATTACCAGGAGCCTCTTTCAGTTTAAACTTTAACCACGTTGAGCCACGTCTGCTCCAACCAGACATGCTTTTATCCATTTAACCTACAAAATGGATAATGGTGAGGACCGATATTGCAATAATGTGTGTTTTTCCGCCAGTGAGAAATGTGCCCGTTCACAATGACTGCCCCTGCTGAAGGAAATGAAATTAGTGCGTGTCTGCTTGGCCACTTTCGAGGAGACGTGTTCAACATTCGAAAGAACACTCATGACAACCGACGACCCATATATTGCAACGAGTGTGTGTGGGTGTGAGTTTGTTTCTGCATTCAACTGGGGACCCTGAACAATAGAGGAAAATAAGGTCCCCGATTGACAGAGGGTCCCCGATTGACAGAGGGTCCCCGATTGACAAGTGTGT
>NW_019091396.1:117018-134055 GCF_001949145.1 Acanthaster planci
AAATACACATTTGGATGCGCTTATACGTGGAGCCTTGTGGGGTACCGGAACAATGGGAAGTACCCCACAAGGCTAGTTTTTACTAGCCTATCACGAAACTGATATTTGAAACTGATATTTGGTGGTTTTGTTTTGTATTTGTGGAGTGCCTACTCACGCAATGGCAAGGAAGCGGGATTGGCGCTGGGCCAGGAGTGAGAATGTCTGGGCATAAGATTGATATTTTGTCTCAAATAGGACCATGGCAAATGTGAAGCCTCGCGGAATTCCCGATACTGACCTCTTTTTGGTGTTGATTAACAAGAACCTCGATCTGTCCCCGCTTCAATGGGAAAAGGGGTTAGAGAATTTCCCCTTATACACAATGTATGTGACCAGAGCATATGCATTTATAAGGACAAACGCAGACAAAAGTTGTGAGAATTAAGCTTTGATTTTATTTGGCAAAATCAAACTGACTTTCAAACTGAACACCCGAATAATAATAATATGCCATCACCAACTCAGAAAAGTATCCCTTTTGACCCTGAAAGGGATTTGGATTCAAAGGACCTATATCCCGGGTAAGAATGAACCAGGAGTTTGAAAGCATTGTGTAAAGCTACCTTCAAGTCATGTAAATGAATAGCGTGATCATTTTCAGCACCAGAGGTTGCATATACAATAGACGAATCTTTAAAATAGGCTGTATAAGTCAACGTCGCATTCGCCCTCATTAAGGGTGATTAAATGCACCTTTCCACAAATACGTCATCCGTGCACGTCGTGTCTTTATGTGTAGGTTGAGGATCGTGTGCATTGAAATTGTACAGGAGAAAACGTGAAAATTCGATGCAGGTATACCAAACGCACCGAAAAGCGAACTTGTGAAAAGAGTGACAGTCTCAGCTTCGAAATCAGATTCAGATGAAACCAATAGGTTAACACCAGAATAAATCATGACAGAATTGATAGCAGTGGTTCATCATCTGATAACCTCGAAGGCAACAAGCAGGCAAAACTAATTACAGTGGCCCTATAAGCGCCAATTAATCAGTATACGGAGGGTGAGTGCAATAATTGTGTGTAGGTGCATTCTACTCAGTATCATTTAAACCCTTGAAACCATCATTTCTCCATAGTAAGAAGGTTGATCCAATTAGTTGCGTAACCTTTGACCATATTTAAAATCGACGTGCAATCCTTAATAGATTGTTGCCTCCTGACATTATCGAGCTTGGAGTTTTGGGATTGTTTTGGTTGGGGGAAGATGACATTTCGCCGCAGACTTGTCCTTGTAAAAAATTAATGGTTGCATGCCACAAATAACAGGAAAAACATGCTCGGATTCACAATCCGAACTGGACTTTATTTGCTGGAAAGACTGCCGTTTATAGGTCGGTGGCACAATTAGTTGCAAGTTTACAAGATTTACAAGATTTAGAGGTCTACATATTTACTGCAGTATTCATTCCATTACTGTTTTGAGTTAACTCTTTTGGGAAAAAATGTGGTATTTTAACGAAACGCTTTCAAACGATGGCCGACCAGCAATCATTAAGCAACAGAACCAACTTTTTGATTTCTCCAACACCTAAAACATTCTGGGCAGAAAATGTGCTATGGTGTGCCAGACCCTAATATTTGCTTTCTTTTAGAATTTTTGCGATTTCACGAAAAGGGTGTTACCTACATGTAAGAATAAAACTAATAACGTTTAGATTTATGTCCAACGAAATACAAATAAATGAAACAAAATGAAACTAGACGAAACATGGGTAAGTAAAGTTGATGGAACAGATAAAAACGAATATAAATCGCTGTGATCCAGTGGTTCGCGTGCCCTATCCACGTCTGCTGTGGTTTGAGGGCTCAAACCCCAATGTTATGGGTACCACGGCAAGGCGGATCCAGAACAAGTTTTCGGGGGGATAAAGTTTGATATTATGTATAACATTTACCGGACTTCCTGGGGGTTGAAACAAAATTTATTTCTCTTTTACACGCATATAGAAGAAAAGGAAATAATGCGCACAAATCGCCTTTATCTCATTATTTCATTTCCGTTCATTTAAATGGAACGAGTGAATGGAAACGAAATTAGAAGCATCAGTAACATAGATGCACCAGTTACATAGTTCCCTTCCCCCTTTTCTCCAAAAAGGTGGAACATATAGATGCTATTATTGGCGATGACAGTGGTTATCAGGATTTTGTTGGCGAAAACATTTTACCGTGCAATGAACGCGTGTTGAGGATGCTGGTGACTTAGAGCGGTCACTGTGACTAAAGGAGGCTGGTGTTGCTATGACGACGATATATGTAATGAAATGATGACGGCATTTAACACTACCATGGTATTAATAGAATGAACGACCGATGCTTCAACTTGAACAGAACATTGCTCAAACTTTGGAAACGAGACGTCTTTTGTCAGGCGTCATCACTTCAGGAAAAACTGAATTGGTATAGCTCATACAAAGAGTTAGTCTTTCTGGGGCGTGTAGAGGATTGCAAGACATGGATTCATGAAGAAGTCGCCCCATATACGCCCGTCTCTTATCTGGTCATTGTACGGCTGACATTCTTGACGCACTCACCATTTATGACTATACTGTAAGTGTAAAAATAAATGCGCGCGTGTGAATTGTGAGGATCCGCTTTCAGAAATGTGTCCTCGCGCTAGGGAAACGAAAAAGGTTTTGCAACACCTGCCCCGTTCACATGCGAGGCCAAGAGACGACGGCGAACTCGTCTAGTATAAAACAGCATTGCTCCTATGTACACCGCGCGCACCACACGATCGATAATGGCAATAAAAAGGCTGTATTATTCCAGGCATCAAATGACTCAAAACGCCACACTTAAGAGCCACCAGCGGCATTATACGAGCCGTTCATGAGCCATCATTTGCTCGTTTTTACAAGGTTTCCCTGAAGCGCTCGCTGCTTTCTCGAGCGCTGCTAAGGAGCTTTTACGCCGTTCGGCCGCGCCTATATAATTGGCGATCACCAGATCAAAACACACGGTGGCCTCCAAGTGGTCTCGCCATTATCACACCTGTACGGCTTACACGAGCTGCACCTTTTGAACACACCAATAAGGAGCTGCTCCCCGCTCCGTTATTTCAGAATCGTTTGATCCGTAGTGGACTAATGCTGTGTATTGGGTTGAGTTCAACAGGCCAGACCGACCCAAAACATTACGGATTACAAATCCAAAGCCAACTCCAAACCGATCTAAGCCCCCTAAATCTGACCCGATCCGACTCGACCAATACTGAAATAAAGGCAACACGAAAAAAATATATGGAAGGTCTGGCCAGGTGAAATTGCCTTTTTATTGCTGTCCACTTTTCATGCCTAAACCTAACTGCGTTGGTGAATTCTTTGTTAAAGTGCAGACATTCAAACTGAGGGGGAAATCATCGCACATCTCAGACAAACCGGCAATGCGACTCCGCGGTGACAAAGTAGCATTGGAATGTCAACACTGATTCTCTTCCTCCTACCATCGCACCGACATGACCGAAGTCACAAACGCACATCCACAAACCGCGGGCCTGACCCAACTGAAATGGCGGAAAAACCAACTAGACCCGAAACTGACTTCGCGTTGGGTCGTGTAAGGGTCCAGTTGGATTTGCAAGTCATGTAAATGAATAGCGTGATCATTTTCAGCACCAGAGGTTGCACATACAATAGACGAAGCATTAAAATAGGCTGTATAAGTCAACGTCGCATTCGCCCTCATTAAGGGTGATTAAATGCACCTTTCCACAAATACGTCAACGACTTTTATTTATTTATATATATATTTTTTTTTGAGGGGAGGGGTATCAGAAAGGAGGCAATTTCTCGTGGGTTTGGCATAAATTTTGAGTATCGCTCTCCGCGCTGCTGCTGGAATAACTGCAGAGGATACCTGCAGACAAGGGCGGATCCATAACCCTTTTTTTGGGGGGGGGGTCGGGTCAAATACTGGAAAAATTCCTTCACACGATCTTAGGGTTCAGGTAAAATTAGACTGCCTTTTCACACTTTGGGAAAGAATGGAAATAAAATTTCCAAAAGGGGGGGGGGACGCAGAGCCCATCAGCCCCTTGTAGTTATACCCTTTCCGGATCGCCCAAAGCATACCAGTATACGATGTATAGATGGGGGTTCACTACAGCCTCTGTGACAATAAATTTTGGACCAAGTAATGCGACTTTGTCCACTTGCTATTTCAAGAACACTCAAATAAAACTTTCCGTTTCTCAGAGGCCGCTGGGCTATACTTGGCCTATCCTCGCTGTACCTCAGTGCACATCGAACTGGAACAATGCTGTTCTGAAATCAAAATGCCAAATATTTTGCCTAATTTTCCACAAAACGTTTCCCGACAAGAATCCAAACTCGGATACTTTCTACTCGTCAGAAATGAGGGAGACAAGGCTGATATCATACAGGTACTCAAGGATGACAAACCTTGATTCGTTGAGAAAGGTTGTGGCCTGGTGACCTCGAGAGAAAACGAGAAGCTAATTGATTATGAGATGTATGTGTACATCAATCACGTTGCCAAGCAACGTGATTCTGCACAGCATCCTGCGTTATAGTTTGAAGGAAATTTCAAATGCAGTGGAGAGCTACATGTCTGTTGTCCTCACTGGCAGGGCTGGGGGGGGCATCTGAGGTCATGTCCCATTCCTACAAAGGGGGGGAGGTGGCATTTCAGTCGGAAAAGATAATGCGAGAAAAGTGATTTGGGGGACTTTGGGATTTTGATATATTGTGTAAAAAGGCCCAATCCCGAAGAAATGCCATAACAGATTTGCAAGACAATTTCCCCATGCTTTTCTGGCCCCTCAAATAACATTTTTTGCCCTCCGTCCCTCAAACAACTTGTGGATTTTGTGAATTCCTCCTAGGTTGCGTTTCATATATGATGTAGGTTGAGTCTGATGTCTTCAAACACAGCCTACGCTGCAAAAACTGTAGTATTAAATCAACACTTTTTGGAGCTATCGGATGAAAACACAACAGGGTGCTCCTTTAACACCACTGGTGTTACTTTGCACACTTATAAGTGTTACAATGCACTGGAAGGTGTTAAAGGTTAGCACCAAATAACACACAAATTTTAGCAACAGTTAAAAGTGTTGGTGTAATTCCTCTAATAACATCGGGGGTGATAACACCCGAGTTTTTGCAGTGTACACCAGCATTTTAACAACGGTGAAAAATGTTGATGTTAGTCCTCCGATGATATGGGGGGTGATAACACCCGAGTTTCTGCAGTGTACACGTTTTATCATCCAACGGAACAAGACGTAGGGTTAGGGTGGTTGACAACAAAAAAGCACAAAGTCGCTATTCACATCTGGACTTTTCCAGAAAAATAAAACACCAAAATCTGGCTGTTGCTCTTCATTCCTCCTGCCTTAGAAATTCGACACAAGCAACTGTGCAGAACAAAGTAAATCTTGTGCGATACCAAATCGGCGCAAAAACCTTAAAAACACAGCCTGTTGGGCATTGATCTACGTTCATAAACGTTCTGCTAGACATTCTAGGAAGTCCCCCACCAAATGTTTCCTCCCTGCCCTCCCCCATGTAATCGCTCTTTAATTCCCCTACCATCTTTCAACTGGTCCGCCCTTACACGGCTGTAACATAATGAACTAAACTGCCTTGCCATTAACGCATTTCTTGTCCGTGTGCTCAAGGTGCGGAGAGCGTTCATCGAAATTGCACCCGAGGGAAGCGCTTGTGCAAACAAGAAACATCATTTTGTAGTCTTTGGAAGTTTTCATCACCAATCATGAATTATTTCTTTTTACCTGTTTGTGAATGGAGAGCATTTCAGATTTGGGAAATCCGGCGTTATGGCGAGAATAGCAAATGTTTATGTTACACTTCAAAAGTATGAATCTCACGAAAACCTCGTGAGGGATTTTGCACAAAATAATACATGTACATATTATCTACAATACACAGTATTTAAAAGTATACAAGATAGATTTGGCAGATCTTTATGCATTCAAAAACCAGTGAGTTATGTAGCATCAAAACAGTTTCAGGGTCCTTACAACTTTTGACCACGACTAGACTCGCAGCTTTAGTACCTGCCTGTCTCAGCGAAGGGCAACCAACCACTGAATTTCTTCAAAGCGGGTGGCATATTCATAATTTACTGAAACACACAGTGGGTGACATATTACGTAGCTCAGGGAATTATCTTTGTGACGTTCATGCATCCTTTTGACAAAGATGAAAATATTGCGTACTTACCTCCTTGAGGACCCTCGAGGTCGACTCCCGCTCGTGTCGTTGATGTAACGGAGTTGTTAAAAAGCACCTCGGTGGAAGGCGCGTGCGGAGTCATTGTAGCTTGCGTTTCCGCTGACAATTCCCCCTGGGTCGCGGGAGCTCTGGCGAGGTCGGTCCCGGGCTGAAAAGAGCCCGAGACGACATTTCCGACCGTGGACAACGGGCTTGATGTACTCGTTCCCGGCATTTTCGAGTCATGCTGAGTAGCGACGGTCGTCTCCTCCATGGTCTCCCGGGGAGCTGGCGTGACGTCGGCGAGATCCGTCGCCGGGGTCGGCAGGGTGGCTGAGGTTGACCAACGCGTAGGGGTATGGCTGGGTTTTGATGGGTGTGCAGAGGACATGCCGGCTGGGAGGGAAGGGGAGGCGGAATAATTTGGCCGGCTAGAAAGACCCCCCTGCCATGGGTGTGATGTGGCTTCCTCGAGGATGGGCGTAGTCGGCGGTAGACTGCCGCTAGTTCTTGCATAACTTGTTCCGGAATCGGAATGAAACTGCATACTTGCCTTGCGTGCATCAGGCACAAGGGTGAAAGAATCAACGGTTCGGAAAAACAGACTTTGCTCCGAAGAAACTTGTGTGGGCTGTGCTGTCCAATAGGTGGGTGATACTGTGGGCATAGCGGGGTCGGCCGCCCCTCGGCGATTCCTCCGTGTCTTACTTGGAGATTTTCTCCTGAAAATATGTATCTGCGAACCGTCATTAGCGCCATGTCGCGCGCTGCTGCCCCGTAAGGCGTCTTGCATATTATCAGCGTTATTGTAAATCGCACTGTTGGACTCGCGTACCGAAGGCACCTTGGAAACATCCCCTACCAAATTGGTCGGGAGAAGCCTGCCCCTGCTGGTGGCGACTTGGGGCGGTGGGGCGTAACCGTCCAGCTCGCTCCCCCGGGTGGAGTTCTCCTGGAGGTACTCGCTCACCGTGCCCGCAGCGCACAGCCACAGGTATCCCTCGCGGTGGTGGGACGGCATGCCCAGGACCAGCAGCAGGATCGGTAGAGCCACGAGGTTGCCGGCCGAAGCCGGATTGGTCGGCCTCTCACCTCTTCGCCTCCCCCAGACGGAGGTGGTCTCGTTCTGGTGAATCGTGAAAGATAACGGCGCCCACCATTCACGCATTGCTGTCTCTCGTTGCAAAGGCCACCTTTGGAATCGGCCAATATCCCCCAAAGCGGGCGAGAGCTAGCCTATGTATAACGTGACACACATCGTCACACTCTGACTGAGGCAACACAGTTCACGTTGCACGTAATGACGGCCAGTGAACCATCGCTCGTCGTTAAGACCTGTGGTCGTTGATAGTAATTTGCGTGTCCACAGGCATGATCTCACTGGCATTTAACTTCAGTGCATCTCGCACGCCAGAGCATCGTGGATGTCTGCAGCAACCACGCTTGGCTAATAAAACGAGGCATGACTGTAGCGCGGTACAAAGCAATTTCAAGCCAATACAATTCCCCCGACTGCCGGTACACGCGTAGAACAGCCCAAAGGTCCAACCCTGCTAGCCTCCAGCAAGATGTAGATTAATATCAGACCATGATAAAGTGCCCATATACATATATATTGTCCGCAGACTCCAACATTAGAAGACCTCGACTCATATGAAGCACGGGGATGGAGATGTTGAGAACGGATGCAGTGGTTGCCATGGCAACGCATCACTCGCCTGCCACATACCACGTCGCTCGGGTAGGCCCGCTTGCTCTCGGGATCAGCGAAAGGTGTAGGCCTGCGGAGCGTCGCGGACACCAGCTAAACGATCTGCACTGCAACATATGAGGGATACACTAGACTGGGACTTATGAATCGATGTCAGCTTGTGAATTATGTAACAGTTTGGGAGTGAACGAAATGAAAATTTTATTTTTTTTTCGGACAATGAATACAGGAACAGTGACTGCGCTTCCACCGTATGACAGGCAGTAAACTAAATGTCATGGTGAGATCACACCTCATCGCTCACCATGCTCTTTACTTCCCGTTTTTAATGATCGACGTCAGTGCGGGTTATCTCTAAAATAATTGTTGAGATCATGAGTCATACGGTCACGGTGTGTGTGGTTCGGCCCGCGTGCAAAGGCCAACTGCCTTGCAAGGTTGGCTCCTTTCCGTAGTGAAAATAATGACGACAGGAAGATGTCCAAGAAGAAGATAGATTTTAAGCTTCCATACTAAGCCTTTTGTGACTAAATATCTGGTACACTGAGTGTTTTCAATTCACGTGAACATAACAAGTTAAATTCTCCAAACTAAAGGCACTGTTGACTTACCTCGTGATTTGGGGCAAGCTTTCGCTTAGATACATAGGCCTAAGAGACGCCAGGCACCAAATACGCTGTTGTCAATGGATTAGAAGGGCATCCAGTCAATTCCGGAGATGGTGGTCGCTATGCAAAAGCTTGCCCCGAATCACGAAGTATGGCAACAGTGTCTTTAGTCTGGGTAATTCAAATTGCTACGTTCGTGCACAAGCAGAAAACTCAGTGAACCAGATTTTATTCAAATTGACTCGATCGAAAAGGGCCTACAAACCTTTTTCCTGTGATGTCACAATCGTGCTGAACCTCTATGTGTCGTGATGGTAATAAGTGCATAGTGTTGTGATAGTAATCTACTTAAGATAAACTAGTCAAGCATGCAGCGTCTGCACATGCGCTTGCACGTGGTTGAAGCTGCCCGTAGGAATATATGCAATCACCATGGCGAAGGCGTTTCGCACGTGGTAGTATTGTTTACAATTAGCGCAATCCAGTCACGTGGGTGAAAAAGGGTCTTCTGTACGTTGAATAAGGATGTCCAAGTAGGCCTACAGCGCGCACAGGTCCGTCATAGTTTTGGGACAATCACGGAGAGATAAATATCCAAAAAAACAAAAACAAAAAAACAAGACAAGTAAAGGAAGTTTTACAAATTGTAATGCTTGAGTGAAATACAAAGATAAGCAATTTACAAAATATTAACATTCACCGATACCGGCGACATTATAAAGAACTGGTTCGGAAAACTTTGGCTATAGGTTTGGAATTTTGATGGAAATGGGGAAATGATTAATCACGTGACTTCAACATGAATATACTTCAAACCAGTCTAGATCGTAGCAGACTACCACCTTCCTGGCCTGGACTGCGAGTCTGGTTCCTATACCACAAGATTCCGACTGCGATGAGAGATCTTCAGATTCGGTGCCGGTAGCCGCCAAGATCTTCTGACAAAACAGGAGGAATTCGTTCGGTTTCTAACACTACCCCTAAATCTGCCTAGCTTTTCCGAAACTTTCGTATATTTCTTGGGCAGTGCCGTCAACATTCGTGATATCTCAGGATCGTGTATAAATGCTTTCTCTTTACATTCCCCAACATGCACCACAGATTCGAAAAGAGTTCCTTAGTTTTTCTTTCCTTTATTTGTTTTGGTTTTTTAGTTTTGTTTGCACAGTAATCCCAACTCTCAATTATGACACCTGCCCCTAACTCACAGTGGAGGCATCCTAGCAGAATTTCCGGTTCTATTTTTGCGGTCGACGAAAACCTGCCGTCAAATATTTGCAGCGCGTTTCTGCCCCACTGCATATCCATGGTCCATGGTGTCGTCACATGGATAGACTAACAGGCAATAGACAAACGATCTTGGGTTATTGGGTACCCCATGCATGGAGTCATGCAGAGATTGCATTTGCAACATGAATAATTCGAAATGTCGAAAGCAAGTTCTATCCACACACACGTCTGGCCTTCATAAAATTTGCTTGACTAGAGCTCATTTGCCTCTACATGCAACATTCTTTCCCCGAAACATTTTACTACAAGGGCGTAACTTTGCTTCGCATCGGTCTGGTATTAAGCCGCAACGTGATGACACCGCACTGTGGGATACTTCCACGAGTCGAGTAACCAGCTCAAACGCAATACGGCCAAGGGGAATCAACTTAATTAAGGTATGTCTAGAGAGGGCGCTACGCATACATTACCACAGCCAATACGTTTCGAAGAAGAAGTCATCCTTGCGGTGGCGCAATGCCCGTCCCGCAGACAGGTGGTACCGGAGTTGTATAAAGACAGTGAAACGCCAGCTTCAGACTTTGGAACCAAAATGGCTATTTGTTATGTGTGCAGTGCAGCAATTATTTGTTAATTTTCTGTGCGCACTGACAGATTTCGGTTTCAACAATTAGGACACTCATGTCCCAACTCTCTCCATTGAAAGCTCTTGGTGGTACGGGTCTTCTGATTTGTCAAAATGTACGCGGAGGTCAAGCTTAGGGACGCGCGTATAATTGAAGTGCGACTGGAGTAAATATGGGGTCTCTTCAATGAAGTCTATAATATATAATAACGATAATTATGGAAAATATGAGTACTTATAGCAAGTTCTTTGCGAAAGGTTTTCCAAAGAAAGATACTGGAAAGGAACATGAGTCCATGTACGAAGATGCATCCTATGTTTTTTCTTTTTACAGTGACGTAAAAATGTGACAACAGTTCAGTAACTAAGTACATGTAATTAGCACAAACAGCTTTCACAAGTGACGTCAGTTCCTCTACGACATTTAATGGTCTAAGCAGGTGACTACACTACAAAGGGTGAGGTAGATAAAGCGGCTTTAAATAGCTTCTTGCCGCAACATGTTGTTGAGAATCACCGAATTCTACACGCACGTTGATTATTTTCAAACAATAAATTAGAACATCGCTGGATACACTTAAGGTTTAGTGGCATTTTATTTTATCCCCCTTAAAATTATTTTTCGTTTGGAGATTATTATTTTAGAGGCGAATGGAGGATCGCTCGGGGAATGGAAGCAGAGCTGCAACTCTATGACAGTGATTTGGGGGAAGGGGGAAGATGGAATCCTAAATCATCCGGCCATGGAACTCGGGAAAAGTGGGAAGGGCGACCGGTACTCTTCCCGATATGCTTGATTTCGGAGGCCAGACTTAACTACAAACGGAACCTTTGTCCTTTCCTGCTCTTTTGTCCTTTCCGTCGCTATTTTGTTGTTGTTGGGCAGTTGAAATGTGGCCTAAATATGCTATTTCCGCTAGGGATTGTCAAAACAAACGGAGGGGGTGTTATCAAAACTATGGTTCAGCAAACGGTGAAATAAACGGCGATGTCTTCTTTATTTTGGACAATGAGATTCATTGTCATTCCGAAACAATGCGTGTCTTGACTTGGGGAAAACAAGTTGTTGCTGAATAGACAATCTTGGTTAGGGCCTAAATGTACCAATCTTTGCCACGTCTCTGTAACACAAAAACAAAGGAGCCAATTTAAGCCCTTTGCCGTTCTATGTTACGCATCTATATAAGGTCTACACCTCACGTATAATATTCATACCCTCACTTAGTTAGTGCGCGTGCGCATGCGCGATGAATCCCAGTCCAGCGCCAGAAGCCAGTAAAATGGCTCTTGACTGTGGCAGGTGGACACCAAAGTAATCAAGGTCAGATAAAGTTGTTTACCCTCATCTCCACACCGATTCGAATTTAAACACTCACAGTTCCTTTTGCTAACTCGGCACACCATACATATCCACTTTCTGCCAATTTTTGGCCCGTCTTTGTCACGTATCTCCAAAGTAACAGAGGCAGACGTTGGAAGTGAAGCCAACATTTTAGGGGGGATTTTTTTCCCAGTTTTGCCGGGTTTTCTCTGACATTTCTGTGCTTGTGAATGGTGAGGAATACCATGAACGCTCTGATGAGAAAGTATCATGCAAGAAGGAGACTGAATGGGTGAGAATTTTCCTTTCCTTAAATAAAGGTTTATGTTTATGCCTTTTATTCGGGCATTCTCACGTACCAGTGCAATGTAGTAAAAGTCAACTCGTACCCCGATTCACTCGTCTCCAAGTGTGTGTGCGTGTATACCATGCCCCAAATCCGGACATCTCATTTTCAAAGTTTGACCGCTGCAGGACTCAGTGCGGAGATTTGAATCCGCACGAAAAACAAACCTCATTTCTGACAAACGGCTCTCGATCTCGAAGAAATGAACTGATCGATACAAACGATTCATCAGTCTTCCAGAGAGTATCACCGATGATCCGAGGGAACTGTCAGACTTGGGCACTAAGTACGGTGAAAAATTGCGGAGAATGACGAAAATTGGTTCCCAATGAAAAACGAAGTAAATTTAAAAAGGTTTTCTACCTAGAGCTTTTTTATTCATAAGAGTTAATAACCTTTCATGCGGCATCAAACTTATTTGAAGGTAAGGTAAAAACGATATTTTTTCATCACGACCCTATAACGTAAAATCGATATTTGACCTCTTTGGTTATTTTTAGGAGATTTTTTTACTAGAAGCTTTGAATATCACCACTGGATAGGTTCTTGTCAGTTGATTCACACACGAGGTCTTCAAGGGAAATGGCAGTACAAATCCCTCACAGGGGTCACCACCGATATGCGTCGTCTGCTCGAATAATTTTGTCAGGCCGACGACCATATGTCACTATTGCGCACGCGCCAGTACGCAAACTAAATGCACGCACAGTCTACGGAGACCGAACATACGTGATACCTCCATCAGGCCGAGCTAGTCCAAAACGTGATGTATCAAAATAAAGGAGCTGACCTTTAGTCCTTTGCTTTTGTTAAGTATCTCTTAGATTTACACCAAAACAAGCCGAGCCAGCCCAAGAGGTATTGTATCTTTTGTCGATATATAACGACAATTACACACTTAAGTGTGCAGACTGCAAAAAGACTAATATTAGCCATGTTTGACCCTGTATTTCTTTCTTTATTCCTAATGTTATGAATGAAGAACAAGGTATCGAATCAATATAAGTCTTTTTGGAGTTGTCATAATATTGAGTTAGTACACTACAATATTTCGAATAATCTGAAAACAAACAGTCCGGTAGTGCAGTGAAAAGGAACCACGACTTATTTTTTATTTAACAGGCAATACGTTGGGGGAAAATGACAGACATAGCAAATCAGTGGAATTATACAGTGATGGAGTCCTCTGCACCTTTGGTTGGGTGTGGGATCTTTATGCCATTTAGGCCCAGTTTGCTCATGATTGGGCGCGAATAGAAATTTTCACTGTTTTGTCACTATACGTTAAGCAATGTTTTTTCCTGGGAGGTTATAGCGTACCCTTTGCTGGGCTTGCAGCTTACGGTCTTCATGAAATACACGGAGCTTACTAGCATAATTGCTTGCCAGGCGGCGCCATGAAATTGGCGTCATGAAATCGTCAACAGCTTTGAAGTCACGCACCAATGGAGGGATCCCAACACGACGCTTTTAGCGTCGATCTGCGCACTTCTGCGTTTGAAAACGAGGCTGTATGTGTCCGCTTCAATTCTTAATTCGATCAGACGAGTGAAATTAAGGAGTCAAGACACAAAATACATAAAGGTATGTTAAATTCAGACTTTTCAGGCTGCAAACTTTTGTGGAAGAGTCTTTTCAGGATGACTCGACACGTGTAATCAAAAGAAAAAATAATGGCAATTTACCGCGAACTCATACCTGCGATGGTCATTTATCTTGTGCAGTGGGCGTGGTTTAAACTGAAGTGGCACCACACTTATGCATGAACCGGATACTGCATGTACTGTGTCGACTCCGCGGGCGCGCGCGACAAAGTTCAACACAGAGAGCCTCGGTTTCGATGCGGATATGCGCAGAGGCGCTAATGTGAAACCATCTATTGCATTCCACGCGCGACCCCGTTGCTCTATGCTGCAACACGCTCTTGAACCGCAACTCCGAAGCACACTTCCAACTTAGTCATTTTCCCCCAAATCTTACGTCGGAGTCGATCCTACTTTCAGTCGCACATATAACCCGTACATTCGATCCACACAGACCCCCAACTCATACCGTATGTGTCCCGCCAAACTACACACCGAAAGCCCGTGTCCGCTCACGGCACAGCGAGGTCAATTACCTCCGCTCACCCTAAGTTTTACTCCGTAAGAATTACCCGTTGATTTCCTAGCCATCCCGAGATAAGTGTCGTACACAAACCAATGCACCGAGAAAGGCTCACCCTTTCCTTTCCCTCGTGGACCAATTCTCCCGTAGCTCATTCAAGAACAGCCTTTCACCCTAAGCTCCCAAACCTCTAGGACCTTATCGCTCTCAAGAAACTGTACAAAATCCCCATAGACTTTTCTATCATAGATTTTCTATATGTATGAATTATTCATAACCACCAATCCAGCGCTCCCATTGGCTAAGGCGCGGCCCCAAAAGTCTATATTAACCGTCCAGCTTCCCAAGTGGGCAGCTTTGGAGAAATACTTCCCTGACCGTTCGTGAGTGTATAGCTCCGATATGAACAACCTTTCTATCACTCCCAAATAAACTTAGCTCAGACTTGGACGAGCAGTACTTGAGTAATATCCAGCCTTACTAGTAGCATTAGCTCATTATAAATATGGAGCAGATAAATAAATTAAGAAAGTAAATAATTCTTCGGAATGAAACAGTAGTGTGTGTATAAGTCAGTCCAATTCAATGCACGTGCGCGAACAAAAAAAGGGACACGCCTGAATTCGCAAGTAAGTAACGCATGTGCACTGAGTTTTTCCCATTTCGGGGGGGGGGATTTGAACAACTTCCCAAGACATTGTTGCTGGCGTGGCTAGTTGTGGTTCGTGCGTTCCAGCCACAGACATATAAACACATAGAAGGGCAGCTCCTATTCGAAACAACGGCAGGGTACTGTAGCCGAGAAGCCACCTGATTAAATCCAAAAGCGTGGGCAAATTCACCTCACGGTATAGGGAATTTACACACAGTTGAAGAATTCCAGCCATAAAATACTATGAAACCATTTCCCGATTGTGAAAAAAATCCTCCGCTCTGTGTTCAGTCAATCTGTTCAGTTAAGCAGTACAAAAGAGTAAAAAAAGGAGCGTCATTTTAGAGCACACATAGAAAAATACATGTACTGTGCATGCATCTAAGTGCGTCACGTACGCGCAATTAATTCGCACTGATCTGAACTCACTGCCATTCACCGTCGCGTTTCGCTCTCTGCTTGCCCACGCTATTTAAAATCAAGCGCAAGACTGGTGGTCTACGTGTGGTTCCAGGTAGTCGTCTTGTGAGCGCCCTCTCGCGTATCAACAACACAACAATGTCTTGACCGAGAAATATGGAAGGGCTGCGTAGCACCGTGGTCAGAATAACGACAAGAATATAATATCAAATCAGTTTTCTGAAATATGTGATTGCCGAGCTTTCGGTAACTGAGTAACCAAAAGCTCGGCAATCACATATTTCAGAGCACTGATTTGATATTATATTGTTAACGTCTTGACCGAGACTGGAACGAGGCAACCATCTTCTAATCTCAACCTCGTCACCTCACGAAGCCTTCACGCAGCGCTGCGAGAAAGGGATTTTGATTAAACAAATTTAAAAAGTCTTGTTATCAAGACACAATATTGGGATACATTTGTATATTCTTGTGGCTTCAATTGCGTCCACTTAAAAATACTCTGTGCAGTTTTTGAAAAAAACATTGAACTGATTTTTAAAATATAATACTTTTAGTGCATATTCCTAACCTTGCAAGAGAGGAATAGATTGAAGCAAAACTGTTCGCTGCCTTTCCTAGTAACATAAATTTATTTTGGTCCCCTCTTTCTCGACGAGGCCGGCGATCAGGCCACGACGAACATGTACACAAGATGGGCACATGGTGATCACATGCACACCTTCATTCCATTCATAAGTGAAAGTGGACACGTCCATTTCTGAATCGAAGGGGTTTCCTTTTCTGCCTGAAAGCAAACGGGAAAAAATACGAGGAAATAGAACTCACAGCTTCCATTTTCCGTCGAAACCCGGGCAACATTGACATTTAATGCCTCAGGAGGTAAAATTTGTCTACAAACGGACGAAACAACTGTTTTTGGGTAGTAAAATTGCAGCTTGAAGGGAAAGAATTTGTGGAATTTTCGCGCGTAATTTCGGCGCTCGAAATGTGAATTCGCGCCAACCTGGCTCCGGTGCAGTCTCGCGGTCCATTAGTGTACATGTGTACGTGTGGTCAGTTTCTTCGGTCAGGATAATTTTTCCACGTGGGACATTTGTGTTCAATTTTACCACTTTGAATCCATTTTTCGCTGAGTTTCAGCCCCATCATTGTTGCCGCTCTTCCTTGTGAAAATCTGGTCGTGCAGGTAAGCGTTATGTTTGTGAATTTGGGCTGGGTGTACATTTTTTCCCTCTAAATTTTGGGTCGAAAGTGGAGGGGTAATTAATCAACATCAAAAATAACCAGCAAATTCTGATTTCCAACTGTGACAGGAGAATTCTGATCCGGAGAAAAAACCTGATGAACTTGGCCTACCTCGCTTTAGTTTAACTCAAGTGTGCTGTCTTGGGGAGACATCTGCATGTAGGCCAGTGTGGTGGAGGTTTATTAGGCTAGGTTTGTTTGCTTGTTTTGTTTTGTTGTTTTTTTCCAAAGAAGCCTGAGCTGAGAAGGGCCTCAGCAGCGAAGTGGTGCAGGTACAAAGTGGGGCATAGGCCTAGAAGATGGCTAAATGGGAGCACAGTCTCCGCTCAGGCCTGCGGCTATGCCTTCTTTGTTTCCCTGTCCCATTCGGAAAATAACCCGTTAGAGAAGAAACCCAAAAATCTGGTGTCTTTACTCTTGATCAGTCAGTGTTCCACCTTCAACTCCGGATGTCGTTAAGAACTTAAGATACCAAGTAGGCCTAGGCCTACTAGTACTACTATTAGGGACAGAAATGGGATTTTT
>NW_019091396.1:136700-148755 GCF_001949145.1 Acanthaster planci
ACTATTAATATTAGTACTAGCCGGCCCCTAGCATGCCTAGGCCTATTTAAATGTGTGCTCCAGAAAATAAGCCCCCAAGCTCCCTCCTGCAATATGCACTCTAAAATTAGGCCTAGGCCTTGCGCCCTGGCTAACAAAATAGAACATTGTACTTGTATAGGCTATAAATTACTCAGACTGAAATAAAATCCATTGAGAGGGGGTTTCATATTTTATTTGGGGATCTGTTATTTCATAAGGGGAGACAAAACTTGTCTGTAGTGATTCTTTAAATTCTGTCATTTTAAAGCGTGTTGCATGTACCTGTAAACACTCGGCCAAGGCCAAAGTCATGCTTGTAAACTAGGTTCTTACAATGCACATGTACATACTGTGTAAACCATAATCAATTCTCCTCTGACCCACATTTGACAAACAGTAACAATAAGGTGTAAAACTAAAAAAGCAGCAACGTGACCACGCAGCTTTTGTCAGACATTTCTCTGATAAGAATATTTGCTAATCCTAAGGGCAAGATGACGTTTCGATTTCAAAGATGCTGTTCGTGTTAACAAATGTCTGGGGTGCAAAGTATGAATTACAAGACTGCACTTTGTAAAGCAATTTAAGTTCTTAAAGTGAGTGGAACTCTGCTTAGCTGTGTAGTCCGTTAGTCGTGAGCCAGATGCCAGTATTGGAAGCAAGCGATTCTTTCTCTCTAGATGCACATGTAGCCAGCTTCACCATGCATTGACTCAAATACAAACAATGTATGGTACACTTTTTGTTTGTGTTTCTGTTTTAGATCATACTCGTTAAAGTCAAGAGGTAGTTGCTCTCTTAGTAGCTATTAATCTGCAAGTGACGATGGATTTCTCGACTGCCATCCCAACTCCCTCTTGGGCGACCTCCGACTGGTTTCCGACAGGCACCGGAACCATGGCCCCGATGGACATGAGCCCCTACGTCTGGACGCTGGTGGTGGGCTTCGCCATCTCCTTTGTCCTGGCCTTCGGCCTGGGCGCCAACGACGTGGCCAACTCCTTCGCCACCTCAGTAGGGGCACGGGTGCTGACCCTGCGCATGGCCTGCATCCTGGCCTCGTTCTTTGAGACGGCAGGGGCGGTGCTGCTGGGGGCCAAGGTGTCGGACACCATCCGCAAAGGCATCTTTGACGTGACTCTCTACGAGGGCATGACCGAGATTTTGATCGTGGGCCAGATAGCTGCATTAGGAGGTGAGAGGTTCCTGTCCTTTTTTTTTAAATTGCGGGAGTGTGATTTTGTCAGGATTTCTCCTGATTTCGGGATCTTTTTAGTCAGGATTTTTCAGGTTTTCAGGATTCCTCAAGCAATTAGGAAAATGCTGAGATCTCCATTCTGGTGGGTTTGCTGATAAAAGTTGATACAAAGAGAGGTGTGAACATTCAGCTTTTTAGCTGATTTCAGCTGTTTTGTTTCTGATGTTCACCCTCAATTTCAGTTTTGTTTGTGCACCTACTGTGTACAAACGTATGGGACTTGTTACATTTTAGCTATTTGCTGTTTTCAGGTTTAATTTGAAATGGCCACTCACACCCCTGTACAAAACTCAAATATGGGTATTTTAATTTAAGGCCATACATACATGTACACGTACGGTGAAGGTCACCGGATTTGGTCAGCTTCTGGCTGTATGTACACATACCGGTACTTCTTTTTAATTCTTAGGCCGCATAAAAGAAAATTGTTTATTGTCCCACGATTGTCTTGCGCCACCTGACCCGCCAATATGCCCATTCCCCTGTTTTTACATTTTATGCATCTGTTTCGTATAACTGACTGAATGCTGCATGAAATCAATTTTTTACTATACGTGTACAAAAAGAAAATTGTGTAGCAAATTTGTTGGAAGGTCACCGGATTTGGTCTGCTTCTGGCTGTATGTACACGTACTTCTCTTTAATTCTTAGGCCGCATAAAAGAAAATTGTTGATTGTCCCACGATTGTCTTGCGCTACCTGACCCGCCAATATGCCCAGTCCCCAATTGTGTAACAAATTTGTTGGAAACATTTTGGAATGAAATCGTTCACTGCTTAAACTCAAATTTGTTTTTGCAGTAAAAAGTCAACTTTTTTTTGTTTTTAAGCTGCTTAGGTGTACTGCCGAAGCAGCTACTGCTTTGCTTTTTCTTTTGTTGTTTATTTTTTTTTCTTTTCCTTTTTCTGACTCTGTTTTGTGATGGGGGACTTTGATGGTTTTATTTATCTGTTTAATTTCAATCTTGGTAGATATTTAGATATTCATGTCAGGTACATGTACAGGTCCTAAAAAAAATTTGTGATGATGACGTGATCACGTGATTTATTTTTGAATTTTGATGTATTCAGTTTTTTTCCATAGGGTTTGTACATGTCTTTCTACTAAATCATCGTGGTACTTGAATTTGGTATCTTTTTAAACAATCTGATTGACTTCATACTTAGCAAACCTTCTGACAGTTACTTACTAATAGTCGAACACCATAATTGTCATGAGGACGTCATCACTTGATTTTTTTTTAAATTTTGAGTATTTAATTTGTCCCAGATACGTGTACATGTGTATAGGTTTTTTTTACATGTTTTTCAACAGGAAGACTGCTTTTGCACCATTATCGATTGACTGAGTTCGTGTTAGGGGCACACAATAAGGCCACAAGCTAGAAAAGGTTCCTGTACAAGTTCTCATTATGACATCAGCTGCCAAGTCACGTGACATCAAACAGACACTCTTCAAAGCACTATATCTCGTGAAGTACATGTATATGTCCGATTGGGTTGAAATGTTGTGTATAGTTCGAAGGGGAAGCGTTTTAGATCCAAATTGACCTCATGTGATTTTAATGTCATCTTGTAACTAGTCATGTGACATTTAAAGAGCACTCTTGAAAGTACTACACTGTATATCTCGTGAAGTACATGTACATGTCCGACTGGGTTGAAATTTTGTGTATAACTCAAAGGGGAAGGGTTTCAGACCAAAATTGACCTGATGTGATAATGATATCCTCGGGTGACAAGTCACATGACATTAAAAGTGCAATTTTTAAAGCCTGATACCAGTGAAGTACATGTCTCGTCGGATTGAACTTCGCAGATCTATAGCTATATGTAGAAAAGGAAGGGCTCGTGATGGAAATTGATTTTACCTGATGCTGGTATTGTCACATGACAACTCATGTGACATGTAGCAAGATGACATGGGTAATAAACTTTCTATTGCTGTATTTCCACTTCTGGCCATTATCTAACAAGTTTATTCAATGATTTTTTTGAAAACCCTTTGAAACTGAAGCAGCTCCGTGGTTGTCCACAACCATGGTTTTCTCTCTTTTTTTTATTTTCTCTTGGATGAAATAATTCACGGTCACATCCCAGAAAAAAAGAAAAAAAAAACTTAGCAAAATTATTCTGATGCCCTTTTAAAGGCACATGAACATGTACCATGGTTCCTTTGTAAAGAGAGAAAACCAATGTAAAATAACTAAAAACTCCAAGTTAAGGGGTGAAATAAAATAAATTGAAAGACTATTCTCATTAAAAAAAAGACTGATTGAACACTTACGGGTGATCATGTAGATTAGAGGTCCACCTTGGAGACATTTTGGTGTTCGGTTACGGGTGAAACCATTCAGCTTTTCAGGATGGAACTAATATTAGTACTGTTCACATTCTGTAGATCAAACATACAGTTCAATCTGCTAATTATTTGATAATGTGGTTACAATTTTACATGAAGAAAAGTTGAACGACTTCACATGTAACAGGACACCAAACTGTCCCCAAGTTGGACCCCTGATTTATAGAATCACCCTCATATGTGTGTTTCTTCTACAAAATGTTTTACTGATATCGTGCGTCGTTTTGTACAGGGACATTTTTCCACCATTTGCAATGTGCATTTTATAAATTAATGCTTGTACAGTAATGTGTATTCTGGAGATCGATACTCGTGTCTCCGAGGGACACAACTGATTCATGCTCGTGCATGCATCGCATTTGTCTGGATTTTCTTTCAGTGAGATTTTCTTCCAGTGCCTGTAATGATGCAAAAAAAAAACCAAAAAAGTGTTTGTCGGCGTATATACGGTATGGACATGTATGTGTGCCTGGTGGTACCTTCAGGACATTTGGGGATAACTCAGGTGTAATGATTGCAATTTTCTTCACAAACCGCACACTGATCATCACTGATAGGCATACACTCGCACTACATTAGCGCCTGATCGCGTCTCCCTTTCATCTCCTGCAACCTTGAGCTGGCCAAGTCAGCTGAGGGGCACATTTCCTGTTTTCTGAGCATTCCGCTCTCTGCTCAGGGAATCTATGAAGGGGGGGACAAACAATGGTTTTCTACTACTAGTGAATATTAAAGGGTGAAACGTCTACATGTACACGTTTAAATTAATAAAAGTTCCAAATATGTTTACACATTCTTCCAAATGGTTGACCTGACCCTTCCAGAGGTTTGACGTTTTGATTGATGGAATCTGGCATTCATTTTTATCGTAAACAATGCCTGTAAATGGGATCCAATTTTCGGTACACCTTTTCCCTTTCAGCATCCGTGTACTTTTGGAGAAAAAAAGTGAATTCCAAAACACTAAACATTGCTTGTTTTGTTAAGTACCCCAACATCAATTAGGTTTAGGTTTGATTGTGTGCGTTGTTTAATTATATACATGTACGTGTAATTATGCAAAAAACACCGAGATTGGCAGTGGCAGCCTCTGTAAAGGGTTAGCAAAACATTTAATCATTTGATTTAATGGTATGGGAAAGTTTTCTGATTAAACGTGATTTCCAACCTTACAAGGAAAAGAAAACTGTCATTTAAATTAGCCCGGGCAGTTCAACAACTGCATGTTGAACTTGAAAAGAAAAAATCAATGTTACAAGAAGATTTCTGCAATTTAATTCGCAGAACTTGACCTCGTGTCTACTGTATGTGTTTTCAAAAAGCAAAATACCATACGCATGAGGCTGTGGCCAAAAACCGTGATTCGGGCAAACCACGAGGCGGCAAAAGAACATCATTTTCACTCAATACTGAATATTGATATAATATTGAACGAATAAAACAACATTGACAAAAAAAAAAAGAAAGGAAAAAACAGACAGGGCAAGAAAACAAGAAAAAGTAGCTGGCAAGGCTGGGCCGGCTATGTGCATTAGCTGGCTCAACCTTGCCAGGAGTGTGTAGTCCTTACAGTCATTTTCTGACACGTGTTTTATAACCCAGCAATCTGAACCTGAGTAGCGGTTGGTCTGTGTACATGTACATTATCTAAATATTTAACCATTCCAGAAAACAGGTTAATATTCCGAAGGCTGGACTTCTGTCCAGTACATGTGTGTGGTTGCCGAACTGATCTGTTTTTTTTTGCAGGTTATCTTTGGACATCACTGAACAGGAAAATTACATGTACCATATTTTCCGTAAATGTCATTTTGGGACGTCACTGAACAGCAAAATATTTACTCGCAAACAAATACAAAGTGTTGACAGTTGACCCTTTTCACCAGATGGTCAGAAATGTGAATTTTTACATGTGCACCTGTAGGTAAGTGGGAATGGGGCTGTGCCAACAGCATGATATCATGCCAATGGCATGATACATGTGCAAAGTGTGGATGGCCACAGGTGCTGCAGTACTACATGTACATGCTCAGCCCTGCACATGACTGTCACATGTTCACCGAGTGATCGTGTGCCCGTGATCACACATGCAGTCTGTCAAAGGACTCGTTAAAAAGGTGTATTGGTCTGATATTGATGTGGGAAAGATATCGAATGACTGACTCCAGATTTACTTGCAACCTGTAAGCTCTACCTCGTAGTTGTGTTCATGGAAATGCACAAAACTTGCATGGTACTCCTCACACTTGCAAAGTGGACGGGGCAACAGTCGTGAACGTTTTCACGAAGAGGCGAATGTCTCACCGGATTGTAAAACCTACATTTAGGTTTTGAGAAAATCGCATCTGAAGTTGGTTTCCTTTTGCAAACGCTTACATGTACATGTATATTCCCCCAGTATTAAGATGTTTTTGACTTCAACCAATGCTACTGCATGGAAGAGGGAATCTTAAATGACACAGAACTGAAAAAGAATGCGTGTACATGTAGAAGTCAATAAATAATTGTTTATTTTGTAAACAAACAAATTTGCCTCCTTGGAAAAACGCTATTCGGGCGACTTTTGTCAATTTGTGAAAACACATGCTTTTTTGCTGGAGCACTTGCCGGGTGCAAAATTGTTACATTTGTATACATTTCCAGCATCAAATTTGCCTCTTCCTGAAAACAGTAAAACAAGTTTGCCCATGAATTTGCCCTTTATTGCTAATTCTACTTGTCGATTTATGGAAAACAAACTTACCTCTTTGTGAAAATTTTAAACACAAAATGCAGTTTGGTAGTTGAAATTCACCCTAGGTACATGTAGATCTTCGTGATTTTGCTGATTTCAGTAGACGTGGTAAAATATAATTACACCAAGTTGTAGGTATTACAGAGCCTTTTTAATTTTACCAAAAAAACAGAAGTTTGAAAAAATCATGATTTAGGGCCAAAGTTTCTCTTCTTGAAAATGGTGGTGCAGTATGAAAAGCCGCACAGTCCTCGCCAGAAACTCGAAGGACTTCTTGCAAAATCCAACACTTTTGTTCCCAACTGTGCCGCCAGTTGACTTTCAAAACTATGGCCAGTGATTCGGAGGGAAGGGGGCTTTCATGGAAGCGACATGTAGCAGTGGAAGAGCTGGGTGTCTGCACGTGAGGGCTAGGAGCCAAGTTGGCATGGTGGGTGATGTTGCTCTCCTCACCTCTCACCCTGAGGCCTGGGTCCAAACCCTGCCCAGGGTGATCATGGTTAGGTTGCTTTTCTCACCCTGAGGCCTGGGTCCAAACCCTGCCCAGGGTTATCATGGTGATGTTGCTTTCCTCACTCCCACCCTGAGGCCTGGGTCCAAACCCTGCCCAGGCCGACATAGGGTGGATGTACATGTACTTCAGCCAGACTAACCCCGATGAGCATTGTGGGCAACTGGTTGCCACTCGTCACGTGTAGTAAATTTATTTGTTGTGCACTTGTCTCAGGTGCACATGTACAAAGACGTGCAGACAGTTTTATTTTTCAAGCAATAAAAGGCCGTGGGAAAAACGTTGCACAGTCCACACATAAAAAAAGAGACTTCGTATTTCCTTCGTTAGTACATGTATGCAATGACTTTTCTGAACCTTGGTTTTGATACACAGATGCACACATGCAACGGCCTTGGTTTATCGCCAGAATTAATTATCAAATTTTAATCAGCAAGAACTTTTGCTCAAGCAGTAAACATCTTCTCACTGACTTCATGTCCAGTAGTCACCAAATCATAGGGTGCCTTCCAGTTCTTTGCACCTGAACCTCGGAGCAGTCTTCCATACCACATCAAAAACTGCCCTTTTCTGGAATGATTTAAATGTCAACTCAAAACACATCTGTTCGCCAACTCTCTCCAGTGCATAGAGTCAAAAGTCAACTGACAATTTGAGGATAAATCAACCCCTCAACTTCAGTGCAGGAAAAACAATTTGAGGGTTCCACAACTACATTGTCATTAAAATGTCTAAAAAAATTTGGAAGTTGGCTTAGTGGCTCCTTCCTTGCTATTCTTACCTCTGCGGCCCAGGTTCGATTCCTTGCTTGGTCCACGCGGCTTGGGTTTTTGCAGTCACTACCCGACTCCTTGGATTTGGCCCAGAACCATTCTCCTGCGATTTTTCTCCCACCTCTGACAATCGTAGTTCTCGTTGTCTCCTCTCTACGGGTTTCTTTAGGCTTACCGGTGACAGTGATCACTTTCGAGGTAACCTTGCGTTCATCACCGGAAATATATGATTTAACATTCATCCATTAAACGTTGTTTGTTTTATTGTTCTGCCCCCCCCCTTTTTCTCTCTAGGCGCATGTGTGTGGTTGCTGGTGGCAACGTATTTCAGGCTGCCTGTTTCGGGAACGCACAGCATTGTGGGGGCGATGATCGGCTTTCATCTTGTCGTGTTTCAGACGGAAGGAGTGAATTGGACCAAGTTTGGACTCATCAGTAAGTTCTTTACAGGGTGTATGTGAAATCATATTGAAATTGTAGGATTGAGGACTGTTACAGTTAAGAAAACTGAGCTGCAATTCAGAAAGATCAGAAGTCATCCGTCAGAATCAATCATAAAAAAAGGAATTTTGAGCTTTGACTTCAGATATGCTAAGCACGGTCACATTTTATGTACACTATTTGAGGTTGAGGTCAACCGTTAAGAGAACATTCAGCCAGAAGTGCTGCTCTGCGATTTCGTTGGGCTGTAGCAAAAGTCCATTCCAGGTACATGCAGGTTGTTTGGTGAAATGTCTCCCTGGCCAGACAAATTTAACATATAGCATCTGATTGATTGGCACTCTCTCCGAGTAGTGCAATACACTGCTTTGGAGCGTTCACACTATCTTCAAATCTTGTCCTGCAAGAACGGCATCCATCGTCCACCATGGATCATGTGTTCAATGCGTGCAAGGTGAACCCACGTTCACGTGCCCTGAACTGTGTAGTCGTTGATTTACTTTGAAACTCTGTCCATTTTTTATTTGTAGTTGCGTCTTGGTTCATCTCTCCGCTGCTGTCTGGAGTCATGTCGGCCATCATTTTCCTTCTCTACAAGAAGTTTGTTTTGAACAAGGTAATTTCTTTTTTTCAGGGCTAGTCTAGCACCGTAGACGTAGAAATGGTTTTCTTTTCATTATTTCCTTTGGTCTGTGACAAAGTAATACCACTACATGAGTTGAAAGGAGGGGCCTGTCTCTTAAATTTTGGAAAAAAAAATTTTGCAATTGAAAATTTAAATACGAACTGCTGCGAGCAGCTTGCTTCCTGTGCTTAGACCTGAAATATTCAAAGCAATAACGTAAGAGCTGTGATGCTTTGATCCTAGCTGAATCTTTCTCATTGGCAAAATGAAATATATGACTTAATTTCTTACTTTCCTTAGTTTGGATGTGTGTATTAAATATTTTTTTATGACATTAATGTTCTTGGCAGTACCCCCCAAAAGTCACATTCTTAAAGGGTAAACAAGCAAGCACATCTATTGGAAAATACACTGTGACTGACTTGTGCATATGAGGGACGTCTAGGCAAAAGAGCAGGGTAAAGTGATGCCGTGACCACCCATCCGTGGTGTTGCAGGCCTATGTGCCAGCGCTGTCCAATATCCACAAATCTCTTTCCACAGCCGTAGCTCATACCCCGCAACAAGTTCAAGAAATCAAAGTGGCGAAAAGCCACGTGTGCAAATCAAGGTCACGGAATGTTCAGTGTGTCTCGCCCGGGACATGTACAGTACCGTACAGAGCACGAACATGCACTGTACATGTGATGGGGTGATTGAGTGCACTGTACATACATGTGATGGCGTGATTGAGTGCACTGTACATACATGGATGTAGATTTTCATTATGGACCCGAACGTGTTTGCACGTGCAGTTCAGTCAGAGTTCATGGTAGATGCTGGCATTCCTACATGTACTTCAAATGTACACATGGACATGGGGTCCAGCCACAGCCTGCATGTGTACATGTATGTACACTGAGCTGGGCATCATGTACTTGTCAATCACCAACACACACTCGTTGGGGGTTCAGTGTTCCCAAATTAATTAGCCGGAGGTGCCACATTTCAACCAATCAATATTGCCTCGTGGTTATTTCAGATAACCGGACTCGGAGTTTCTTAGAATGCATGTGCGTTTGTTCCCCATTAGCTGGCTCCATCTTTAACAAAACCTACTAGTAAGGATGCGACAAAGATGCTGTCCGTACGGAGTGCTTGTTTAGAAAAATTGGCATGTGCATTTTGTAGGTGACGGCACATAAAACATGGAGATGTCCTCAACATGCCATTGTAATTTTTATAGTTGACACATTTGCTGGTACATGTACATGTATGCTTCCAAGTTTTGTTTGGCGTCGTTGCCTTCACAGTTTGGGATTTTTTTTCCTGAGCATCTGTTCAGGTTCAGGCAACAATAAAGTGAAAAAGTCAAAAGTATTCGCTTGTGCATTTATACAGTTTGGTTTAATGTGTGTCAGCAAAAAAAGCCACCCCCCCAAACCACACACACAACAATTGTCGAGTGGCCACGTTTACTGGTCCTCACGGACAGTTTTGCAAATCCAATGATGTTTGTAGTTGCCAGAGCTATAAAATTAATTAAAACTGCTGTGAATCGGAATTTCAGGGTTATTTCGGTGGTAATCAGTATTGATGTTAATGCTGCACAGAGTGAGGTGTCACAGCTTGTATCAACTCATAAGGGTGGAGCCGGAACCAGATTGTTTTTTGGGGGGGGCAGGGCCAAAATTTGAATAATTTTTGTTATCACCTTATGTGACCTTTCTGAGGGGTGGGGCTACATTCCGTGCTTTTTAAATGCTTTGGAAGGGAAGGGAAATAGAGGAACAAGTTGTCTTTCATTCCCCGATATGTTTGCACTTTTTGGAGGGGTTTCCCACATTGGTAGAGGCATTGATAGGGCTTGCCCATGTATATGTGCCTGTACTCATGTTTAACTGTTTCGGAATTAGTCATTTTGGGGAGTTTCTGTATCAATGCACAGATTTAAAAATGTCAGGAATACATTATTCTAATCTGATTGGGGAAAGGCAGATCATGTGAAATGAATTACATGTATTTGGATCACTGCACGACGGCAACGATGCTAAAGGTTTATTTTTCTGCTTGCATGTAGGACGAGCCCTTGGAGCCAGGTCTGAAGGTTCTTCCCATTTGCTACACACTGGTGATGCTGGTCAACATGATTTCCATCACCTTTGATGGACCCGAGTGTGAGTAGGAAAACAACATCTCAGTGTTAGTCCCCCCGCCCCGGGCATTCGACCTTCGTGATCTGTTCCCGTGCATTTACGTGTAGTTTGCTGATGAGTAGTGAAGATGCTGTCCACATTTATTCACATTAAATGGAGATTTGTGTACCCAAGGAGCTTGACCACCATAACTGACTGAATACATGCATTGTACATGTATGTTTACTCGAGGCCACAGACCTGCATGCAATCTGCCTGACCCTATTCCAACCCAACCCTGCCAACCATTTCCAATCGTCCTGCTCAGCCCAACCCATCCTAACTTAGAGTGTGGCATTTCAGTTTGACATGCCTACGTGTAAGTCATTCTCCGACCACTTCTGGCGTTGGACCAGAAATAGATGTGGCTGGACAAAACGTGAATTTCCCAAGGAAATGGGTCATTCTATAAATTTGGGGTCCAATTTTTTCCCGTCCCTGTCACGTTTGGTTTTTATTGTTTAGAACTCAATTGTTTAATTTCCAAGACTGACTAAGTACTGCAAATTAACTGTTAGAGTAATTAAAATAGTTTGAAATCAATTTCAGTGATACATCCCTTGTCAAACATGTCAGATGGTATACGTGTACGTGTACATGTCAGAGGGAACAGGGACGAAAAAAGGTCACTTTTTGGACCCTAAATTCATAGATTGAACCAAATGTAAAAGTCCCGAAAGCAGAACACTGTTGGTGGTTTGACTTCTGTGCCTGATGACGACTTGCTTGAGAGTGTGTTCTTGTCACCGGTATTGATAGCTGACAACAGAACAGGGGCCAATTTCATAGTGCTACATATGTTACAAGCGTGAAAAAACCTTGCTTGACAAATATCAGGTTACCAGCCAAACGTTGTGATGTACATTTTTTTGGAATGATATGTTAATACCTGTCCTTTGGTCAGCATGACAATCACATATAGTTTGAGCTGGTAACCTTTGTTTATCAAGCAAGGTTTTTTGTGCTTAAGCAAATTCTGTGCTTAACCCTTCTATGTGGAAGTCACTCTTTGGGTCACTTGGTAAACACCTCAAAGAAGCACAGCTGTGTCATGTTGTGCACTGCACCAACAGTCCCTCACAGGAATATCAGATTGCACTTTTGTGCTGCCCAACAACTGTGCTTCACTGTTTCATGTGCATAATTGTGCAATAAAC